>LUGF01035535.1:15548-59644 GCA_001625245.1 Calycopis cecrops
ACTAGATAACGCAATTATGGTCCCGTTATTAAGCGACAGCTATTATTCATCCCTAAGACCTTGTATTCATCAGGCGCTGCGGAGCACCGCGCGATATTTCCGCTCGGGTGTATTATGGAATCGGCACTTGTCGTTTACGAACACAAACTTTGGTACCGTTTCGCTTTAGCAGTTTTCTTAATGAGCGTACATTTCGTATTTTTTTTAAAATAGTATAAGAGAGCAGACGAGCAGTCGGAGACGAGCATTGTCATGAATACCGACACATTATATATATAATATACATCCGCATAGATGTAATACAGATGCGTTGCCTTCCTTCTTCATTCCCATGTATGGTACGTATACCAAACATGGGTTCATATTAATAGTACCTAGTGCCTATTCCGCGTCATAGACAGGTGTGAAGTGACGGCTACGATGTCTTTATTTGTCCTTTTAGTGAAAGCCCCGGTAGCGCATGGAGAGATGGGACGGGTGATCAACGTGTGTGCATAGCTTCTATTATGATTTATTAGTACGGAAATGGACTTCAGTAAGAAGCTCTAACTATCCATTCACACTTTATACTACCACAAACAGTAAAAGCTATGAAAAACGCACTATTTTCATACATACCAATTACAAGAAAAAATATTTAAATAAAACTCTGACCGAACCCAGTTTTTGATTTTTAGGCGAGAGTAGAGCATACCTACGCTCGCGCTTAAGGCATGCAATAGTTTCAGGCATTACGTAGGAATTTAATAAACATCAGATTATACATTCGATTCAACTTAAAAAGAGGTACTAAAAATGTGACCATTAATCCCATTTAAGTGCTAAAGTACGAGGACAAATAAATATAAAAAGGCGTGAGACCGACCGAGTAAGGGATTGACTTGTTTGCCCGGGAAAGTTTGTTGAGTTCCGGAAATATTTACAAGATCACAGGGCAGACGGTTGTTCATCTTGTCTTTGATGTACTTACTAAACATCTAACCTGTAACGGGTAGCCTTCAAGATATATGGCCTAAATCACAGGTTACTATTAAAGTGACTGGTAATTCTTAGTAAAGTCGAGTCTTATATGTGATAAGTCTTATATGTAAGTCGTAAATAAATCAAAGGAAACAAAGTGTGAAACGGCATTACCACATGCATAATTTAACTCCCCGATCGTAAAGGCTAATATAAAACGAGTTGCCATTAAAATATCTGTTTACCCTCCGTAAAGCTCGGAAAATAATAAAACATATGAAATAAGGTTGGTAAGCGAGCAGAATGGATGTAATAAAGAAATAGCTTCCGAGCAACGCGCTCCACGTGAATAATTCGGTGCTTCAGTCCTAGCTGCACACAATACGGATGAAACGTTCATATTTTCGTCGTTTGTGCACAAATTAAACGAGAATATCTCTATTTATAATATAAATACGTTCTCACGTCGCACGCTATAATATTAGCGCGTATCATCTGTTAAAATATACCCAAAACAAAGTCGTGAAGGAAGGTTCTGGTTTGTGTAAAGACGATAGTGCTAATTTAGATAGTATAAAAATATAATATATTGCTGGTGCCCGCGACTTCGTTCGGGCAGCGTAGTTTAAGTTACTTTAAAATTTTCAAATCCGTCGGGTAAAGTATAATAACTGAATTTCCCGTGGGAATTACCTATTTTCCAGCAGTAAAAATTGTTCTAAATATTAACCAGGCTTAGTATCTATACACCACAAAAGTTTTATTCGAATACGTCCAGTCGTTTCGGAGATTAGCCTGGACAAACAGACAAACAGACAGCCATAAAATTAAACAACGTTGAAAAGTGTTTTAATACTATCGGCGCCAATTAGTTTTTTATTTGGTTTCTCTTAAATATATTCAACTAGCTTCCGCCCGCGGCTTCGCCCGCGTGGATTTCGGACTTCAAAAATGATTCAAAATTTTAACTTATTATGTTATTCTGATATGAAAGCTATATTACTGTAAAGTTTCATGAAAATCCGTTCAGTAGTTTTGGTGTGAAAGAGTTACAAACTTTCTTACAAACTTTCGCATTTATAATATTAGTAGGATGTACAGACACACGGATTTTACTATTTATATAGTTGCATTGCATCATCTTTATTACTTGCAGCAATAAATATTGTTATATCTCCATAACGGAACTACTAATGAGTCCAATTCTGGCTATCACAAAGTAACCGACACACGGAGGTAAATTTCCTATATATCTACAAGTAACACATTTTTTCCAAGCATCGCTATAATATATAATACTATATATAGTAAACAACTTCCGTAAAGACTATTGCGGCACTACAGTTTTATTGCGCGTAAGTGGTACCCAGAAAACCGATTTTTAAGTACTCTTACGCCACATATTATTCTGTATGACTCACAGGCCACAACACTCATTGCCCGCGGGTGCTTTAGGCCTGGTATAACGAGAGCTTAATAACTGGGTTATTAAGCAATGCTTATAACCAGAATTAAAATAACAATCTGATATACAAGATCACAAACACGTTTTACACTATTTAGATTACCATACCACGAAACAAATCATTACCGGAATTACAGATAATGATGTAACAATCTAATGGTTCTTGTGTGTATCGAGCAATGACCGCTGCCATCCATCACTCAAGAACGTGCCAACAATGCACTTTTAAGGCGTACTACAAAATTGGTAAGTTCGATTTTATTTATAGCTGATCATATAGAATATATAAGTACATATGGTAATTGTGCGTGCGTCATGTAAAAACTACTATCTAGAATATCAGAGAGAAAAAAACAGAATCTAGTAGGTTCTGTTTTTTATATCTGATATCCTATTCACTATCTATAATCTAAAACTGTTGCGATATCAAGTACAACGTCTAAATGGCTTATATCTGTTATTTAAGGTGAAATTATTGTATCCAGCCGTGACAATATACCCAATAAATCCTCATTCGCGTAGATAAGAAACACGTCTACCAGTCTAGGTTTCAATTCGAATTTTAAAATTCACGTTTCGCTACCAACTTGAAGTTATTTTTTGTTATCAGCACGGCGCTGACGTCACTGCGTACCGCGTACAATTTATAACCGCGCTTGTTAACTTGTAAATGCGCCGGGGCTTGTTAGCGCTTATCAAACGCTATCACTATACCTAATGAGAATAATAAAGTGGCAAACGTCAACGTGCAAAGTGCGAAAACGCGGCGACTGTTGATAAACCGTTTAAAACCAAAAAACGTAGCTCAATTAAGGTGCATTTCTTAAGTAAGTATATCTATTTATTAGTGGAGCTTAGATTTAAGCAAAATTCAGCCTTTTTTCCAAATCTGATTGATAATTATAAAAGTTGTTTCAGTCTTTTCTGTAATTGAGTTAGTTGGATCTAAATAAATAAGTAAAAAAATCGAATGGATCTAAAATATATACGGGTATATAGTGAAAAGTTCTCTTCGATTTCACTCACATCTGCAAAAAAGGTCAAAGTTCGTAAATAGTTCGTAAATATCGGTTTTTATCAGTGTGAATGTATGTAATAATAGGAAGTGCTTGTCACTATTCCGTATAAATATAATCGCGTATATGAATACTTTGTTCAGTTAAAGTTAAATAATATAATAGATATTCTTCATGTAGAAAATTTTATAAATATGCAAAAATTGTATGTATGCTTTATTCTCTCACGGAAAATTACTGAAAAGATTTCCTTGAAATTTGGCACACAGATTGTAATCTAGAATAACATACAAATCTCTTTTGCTTCCGAATAAAATGAATATGGCTTTGGGGATAGTCTATATTGTGCTTTAATATATAGAGATGAAAGATTTGTTTGCTTGTTTCAAATTTTCTCTAGAGCTACTACTGGTCTGTTTTCTACCATTCTTTCACTAATAGAAGGCTATCGGGAATTAAAATAAGTAATACTTTTTTTACACTTGACAAAATAGGCGCGGACCGATTAGTCTTTATACATAAAAATGAATGTTTGTCTGTATGTTCTTTATAGAATCGTAAACCATACATTTGATCATGTGATGATCTTTAGCAAAGTTGTTGTCCATGAGCCTACGAAGGTTTCTCAATTGGTACGACCGATTTTCGACCGGTGGTGCCACGCGTACCAACGCACGCTGGGAACAGCTATATCCAACAAAGGGCAGCTTACCTACCCTCTCTATTGCAACTATTCACAATTTAACAATAATCAACGTAATTTCCATCGCAGACAATGTACCTCACGCTTTTGTTAGCAATTGCACCGTAGACAATATCTCCGTGTTGTTACACAAGCTAATGTCGCTAAGTCCACCTCAACCTGTCCGCCGCAGTGGCTGGCCGAGTGTGACACGACCTGTCATATCCCGTACGTCTGCAATAATACGGAGGTGGATACGGTGTTGACTGGTACACGTTTCCAATTAGCAATCGACCTGAATCTGGAACATCGGCTTTCTATAGCGACAATTATTGTTGCGTCGTAATCCATTCTCTTGACAGAATATATCTTGTATCGAATGGGATCACATACACAAAGTATATGTGCTCGATATCAAGATCAGTACATACAAATAAAACTTGGCAGAATAAACAAATATACCTTATATTACAGTGTTATTGACTCTGCTAGGAATTATTTATTTCTAATTATTACAAACACAAAGTTTTTTAAATAACTACTACCTTAGAGGCGTTAGGCAGAAAAACAAATATGAGTTCGAATCTCCAAACTTTCCTGCGCTACGTATAGCATTTTATAGATAGTTTTAATTTGTCACTGCAACGGCAGTCTCCAAAGACTGAACACGTCTGAATAGCAATAATACGGATGTCTATGGATTATCAAGAAACTCAGAATGCTTGTTTACCCGGACTATACATATTCAATTGTAGACAACATCTTTAGGAGTCGTATCAGTCGTAGTTTTGAGAAAACGAAACGAATTAATGTAAATAATAATTAAAAAATCACGAATCGTCTGTGAAAAGAAGTCGAGTTGTTATTGTAAAAGCTATTTTAATCATCCCTTTGTTGGTAATGGAGAGCCAGGGCTGGTCCCCCACACAAATTTGGACGAGATCTGATTAAGAAGTCCATGAGGAAATTACCAAACTCCTCAATTTGCATAAGCATTTGCATGACAAATTAGTGGATAATTCTTTACGCGTTAATTCGCTGGCTCTTTTTGTTCAAAGGGAGATATTCATATTCAAGATTATCCTAATATCCAACCCTATGAAATTTAGTTCAAATCAACTAGTGCAAGTATTTTTTATAATATAGGTGGGCAAACGAGCAGCATCTTCTGATGACTTCCGACGCCCGTAAGCATTCGCATTCAGATAAAACAGATATGTTACTTCCCTCTCCTCCATAAAAAAAAATACACCACAGATTGATACATATTTTGCGATAAATTATAAATTTAACAATACATTTCGCACACAATTGTTCACTTCATATTCAATTTTCAAATATCTTTTTAAACTTTATTGTCAATAGTAAGTAATCAGCAATTATATTTTATCAATGTTGACAAATTTACGTTCCATTTCAATCATTACGGCATTATGTCGACATTTGCATACTCTAATTAAGCAGAAATATGTGCATACAGCGACCGATTGGTTTTGATATTCATTGTTGACAATGCTCTAAACCATTGCAACGTAATACAAATAACCCACACACATGGTTCATGCATTATTTAGCTGTGGTATTTAATGATTTGGCGCGTGCGTGAATTAAAAATAATACTACTGAATTTACATGGAATTACGATATTAAGGTAGAAAAGTATAACAATAATTTTATAATCTTAAAACATATCTTATAGGTTAGGATAGATTTACTCAGCCCACCCATGAATCTCTGTCTACCTCATAGAGAAACTGACACGAAGATATACCCAACAAAACAGACATATCTAAAACCGAGAAAGTAAGATAAGTGCAATAACTTTAGCTTATTTGTATATTTTGGCTTGCTCACTTAGCGTTAATAGTTGTTACGAAGACATAAGTTTTTGTTAACAGGCTCTATTCTGCAATGCTATGTTATTTTACTCTACATTATAATATATACATACTACTCTACATAGTTACTACATGACTTCTATTTTCTACATGGGTTGTTAATTTTTAGGATAGATCATATTTATTTTTGTTTTTGGAGAAAATGTATGTTTTAATTAATCCAGGTTAACAATTTGTTCTTCTTATAAAATCTGAAGGTAAACTTACCTACAGATTTTAAGTGCCTAAAAAAAATTCTTAGAAAACGTTCAAAGTTTCCACGCGTACAGAGACGGCCCACAAGTATCGCCAACAAAGTACATCATAAAATTGAACCATCACAGCAAGCTCGTACGAAAACTAATATTTACCGCGGCGTGCGACAAAAATTAATTTGTGTGAAATTTACTTATCCGTCAAACATGTTGGATCGTGTTAGTTCGGCGCCGTTACAAAGTAGCGAGCGGAAAACGAGATGGGGTCGCGTCGAAATTAAACAAAGCGAGTCGGGGCGCAGAGGAAATTGGATTGATTGATTTTCCCTCTTTTTTTTCACTGCGATAGAAACAGGACCCGGCAATCCGCGACTATACAAGCTTGATGTTTGCAACAGTTGTGGCTTCATCATCGTTATCAGTGTTTATCCGTTTATTTCCAGACTAATCAGTAATCAATAATAATAATTTCTACAACGTTTTAGCTCATGTCGCCAATCTTGAGTCCTTTTATGGATTGAGGACCCTGTTGAGTAAGCCTTAGCAAAGAGCGCATGTGAGAAGACCATCAATGTAATTATAAGTTTGCCGTTGCTGGATATAGATCAACACAATACAGATTGCTGAACAAAAAGACGGCTGATTGAGAACAGGCTCGTAGACAACTCGAACCGACTACAGGACACACACATATTGGCACCAATAAAAAAGATTACCAGTCAAATACACAACGGCCATGAATACAAACTATAAATAAAAATAGAATATAGTAAAAATTTGTCACTGCTTGTTAAAGATACGAATTGATTTCACGTTAAATTGGCATTTTAATTTCATTTCTACAGACTATCCCTGACCCTACTTTACGGCCATTTCAACATTAATTTTAAAACTCATTCGCCATTAATTGATTTAGTAGGTATTGCAACTGTTTTATGTTATTTTATTTACCTAAAGAACGATCATGTCCTACTCTATCTAAAGACTAACTCAACTACGTGTAGAGGACAGCACGTATGGTCCTTGAATTAAATAGGACGGAAATCGTCTCGATATAGGCAGGCACGGCATCCGAATAGTAATTGATAACTGTCATCACAGGACCCGCCGGGGGACGGCTTCTATGCGCATTGCTCTCCCTCGGGAGGCTCAGCGAGTGCCGCAGAGCCTTGTCGTGTGCCAACACAAGATATTGTACTATTTGTAGTTATAATGTTTATTCGAGACTAACTCTTGCAGTATTATCAACAACGTTTTACTGAGCGCTGCTGAACTTACACTTACTAGTCTATTTTAAGGAGAGCCAAGACTGTACAACTAACTCCCTTTGGATCAGCATATAAATATGATTCTGCTAAATACGCCGATATTTATGTGCGAATCTTGTTGGATCAGTTTTTCAAGAAAATATTTCCATACTGTTTACATTGCAAAAAGAATCAAATTAAATCCTTACGGGATATTATTTTTTTTCATATAAGTTGTTATTATTAAAAAGTATTCAGACAGTCTTACATAAAAAGCCCCTCACGCAATACAAAAGTTTGGATAGAAAAACATAAAAGAGAAAGGTCGTAAATAGAGGCTGTGTGTACAGTTCGTCAGGCGAGGCAGTTAATTTGCGACGGGCCTCGGGGCCGGCGCGCGGGGACATCGCACGATCCCGCACACTATACACAGCTGGCACTGTATACAGCTGGCTGTAGGCTATGTGGGTCGCGAGGTAACGTCACATAAAAATTGTACCGTCAAACTGCGATTTGCGGCGAGTTTCTTGTAAAAATATTAATAAAATTAGTAGAGATTCATAGCCTAATAGATTTTAATCATCATTTCATCAACCTTTGTGCAGCGGGGACATCGCACGATCTCCCACATTGTATAAAGCTGGCGCTAGGCTATGGGCCACTCTAACATAACTTGAACTAACAAACTGAGATTTGCGATGACTTGTAAAAATAGAATAAAATCAGTAAACGTTTTTAATCACGATTGATAGGATGATTAAAAACGTTTGTGCGCAGGGATATCGCACGATCCCGCATGCTGGGTCGCTGGGTAACATAGTACAATTGTAACTTACACGTTTTGTGTCTCTTCTATTCTGTGATTCGATCGAAACTGCGATTTGTGATAACTTACCTGTAAAAATAGAAACAAAATTAGTAAATATTTTTAATAATTATATAAATACGATTAAAGTCTACGTTTTTTTCTCTTTCCTTATTTTAGATATGTAGAGCTAAAGTGTAGCAAGAGAGAGTGTAAGAATTTATTTTCCGATATCTACAAGCTGTATCAGCAGCAGATAGGTACTAATATTATAAATGCGAAAGTTTTTATGTTTGTTTGCTTCTTACTCCTTCACGCAAAAACTGAAACCTGAACTGAACCGATTCTCATGAAATTTGGCAATTTGATTTTTATCCCGAAAAAATGTTCCTATGGGATGCCATAGGATGATTTTCTATTTTCCACGCGATCGAAATTTACGCGGGTGAAAACGCGAGGCGCAGCTACAACAGCATACAAATAATAACAATACAAAAAAGGTGTTTTACAATATTAAATAGAAAGTAGTCATGGGCATGAGCCCACAACCAATTTTTATTTAATTTTGTGAATTACACGCGCACCAAAAACAAACTCTTAATTCATTCACACAAATGTCAATTTTAATTGAGACCATTAGACGCGTAAGCCGCGAGCTCTCGAATGTAAAAGAGAAACAAAAGCAAAGTTGATAGTTTCGTAACTCCAAAGCCGCTGATCCCCAGCGAACACTGTGTCAGTTGATTGGACATGTGACAGCGGGGTTGACGCGAGTGGATTGATTCGGGGCCCGCCACCCCTCCTAGACACGAATTCCGCGACAAATGTTATTACTGAAACTATCTCCCCTGTTTATTGACCCGGTTACGGAAACACGGGCTTAATATCGAAATATACTCCATCCGCGCACGTACAAACATATTTGCGTCCGCAATTATACCGACGCATTGTATGGCTTTATACATTGACACCTGCAATTTAGTCCACAGGGAGACACGCTGCTGTAAAGTAATTGTGACGTCACAATTGTAACATACTATAACGCGATATAATCAGCTCAATAAGTTTTATGGTAATGACAAATATTTTCGATAGCTTAAAAATTTATAGATATTTGAGTTGTTACTATTTAGTACGTCAATTTCTTTAAATCTATTTCTTGTACTTTTGAATATATGTTCCCTTAATGTAATATGTTTATAACTTATTCCTATGTTATTCGAATTGAGAAATTTTTGGACCCATTCAATGCATTATTAATTTACATTCAGCTAACCGTAATGATTCTGGAGAATATCTTCAAAAAGTTGTCAGCTGCTGAATGAGGTCCAGTTATGGGTTAAACGAAGCGTTCAGTAAGAAATGACATAATATTTAAAATGTAGTGTGTTAAGTGCATCTACTTTAAAAGCAGCACAACATAGATTCTCTGTCTAAAATTTTAGAATATTATTTAAAACACCTACAATTATAATTAGCAACAAGATTATCCAACACTGATAAAAAAATATTAAAAAAAAATAATGTTAGTAATATAAAGCAAATGATTTTTAATCGGCCGATCGAATATACACAGTCAAAATCGAGCCTTAGATGGATCGATATTGACTGTGTATTACACACACAAACTCCTGCCTGAACTCAATAAACTGATGAAAATATGAACGTCCGCTAATAAAATATCCCCAATGCGACAAATTGTAGCGCCAACCGCCTGCCCAAGTTATTTCTTCGATATAAGATACATGTTTTTATTTCTTATCACCCACTTTATATCTCAAATGAAATAGGCATCGAATGATTGAGTACCTTTAAAAAATAATATGCTATACTTATTTCTTATAAATTAAATGATAAATAATTTAACTTATAGTAAAAGAAGTATGTAACCTAGTATGTGTTAAGTTAATACGTTTTTTTATGTATGCATGTTCTATAGACTGAAAAGCCCGAAAATATGTGTTTTTTTTCAGGTCATTAGGTCATTTTTATTACGCATTTGTCAATTATCCACGTTTGTATTACAATTATATTATATTAGAACTTCGCAATCATGAATTTATAGTACTTTAACTTTTTAATGTAAATTGCTGAAACAAATTTTGACAGTTTCAATTTCACGAAAAATATCTTATACATATTAAATATTTTCTTAGTCGAATTGAGCCAAGAAGTTGTTGGTTGGAGCTAGTGTATAATAAACCATCCCTTTACATATTTTAAGGGGCGTCGCGGCCTCCAGATTTTTAACATAATAAAATGTATTAGACGCATACAAAACGCTCCCCGAGTAATAAATTTTACACAAAACAAAAATGTGTTAAGATATTTTGCTTTGAATGAATAAAACATTACAGAAATATACGTGACAGCATACAAACGAGTGGCTTCAAGAAGAAACGTCGTTTTTTTAGAGAAACACAATGTATATTTTAAACAAAGCTAAAAATCAAACATCCATTATATTAACATTTTAATATATGTTTGCAGTGAACGATAGTTCTTAATGATGGAACGAACCGTCATTCTCTACTAAGAAAGTGACACACAAAGTATTGAGAAAGTATAATTAAGTTTAAAGTAGTATATTTGTAGGCGTATGTTGCTCATCATAAATGGTGATAATAAAACTTGAAACATATTATTACATGTATATTCTCTTAGAGCACGCATATGTACTAGTAGCTTCGCCACCGCGATATTAGGAGAATTTGAGTTATTTTTGAAACGATTAAAATAATAGATTTAGAGGAGAGTCAACATCCTATCACACCTTGTAGGTAAGAGTAACTATACCGTATACGCAATTAAATTAAGGGATACAATACAAACACAAGCATCTACTGTCAATTTGGAATGATAACATCAATATCAAATAACATCTCGAATGTTCGACGATCCCGAAAGACAAATAGGTTGGTTACATATAGATTGCGACGCGAAACATTTTAATTCCATCAGACAAATGGCCGTATTCTCTCGACACCTGTGACAGAATGGCGGCACACGAGTCGCGCGTGTGCAGGAGGGGGGCTGTGGGGGGTGAGGAGATGGTGGATGTCGTAAATCACAAATCATTTTCCACGATACCAATATAACGCCATGTATCAATCACTCGCGCTTCCTACGACGAGGTAATGTTTACCGAGACGATTCAAGCGCGAGTTTGTTAAATAATTGTGTACCGCTCAAATGTAGAAAGGTTTCTAATGTGACGGATGCTAACGGATATCAGTAACATCAGTAGCAGTATATTGCAAAACAGAGGTCCTCTCTTGAGTAACTGCTTTCTCTTACTATTTCTATTGTTTTTGAGTTTATTACTTACACATCATCTTTTATAATATTTATTTGTGCTTCCTTATTGAACGAATGTAGCCTATGAATGATAATACAGAGATAACAACAAAAGAACGTATTATGTTTGTCTTAAGATATCTATACAGTTTTACTTCCTATGCATATTATATCCACCACGATGTTGAGCAATAACAAAATTTACACGAACTTGTAAACAATTCTGAACTTTATTCGCCTTTGACGACGTTTAATTCAAAACATTGTTTCACAATGTTGTACAGCGTGTAATCGGAGCCTTCTTATTCGCTCCACGCGCCGCCTTTGAACTGCACATATGAAAAAAAGCCCCGCGCTCTCATCGCCACTCGCATTTTTCACAAGGAATATTTAAAAAACATGCGCTCCTCTCCTTGCGATGTAACGAAGGCTACTTCATATTTTCCGGGAGGATACGCTTCAATAATTCTCGTTTATTGCTTTATCTTCCTCACAAAAATCTTTATGTATTGATCGTTCACTTTCTGTTCATTATTAACGTGAAATTCTTATTACAGTATTTGAAAGTTACAATATTATATTTAATTATAATAACACGCATATTCTAGTTGATAAGTAAGTTTTTGAGACATAAAGTCCGCGATATCGTTGAAAGGAAGATGTCTATGTTGTCAGAAATGGATAAGAAATAACTCCACCTTAATTTCTAAAGTTTACTTAAATGTTGCTCTGTTACGAGCAACATAAATGTATTTCTACAAAGAAACCACGATTAAATCCGTAAGCGCGGTTTATTTAGACATCCCGCTTGAAGGATATATGACGTTCTACTCAAACTCTACATCCATACTATTACAACGTTGAAAACTTTAATTGCTTAGTTAAGCGCGCTATTCACAGGAACTAATGCTCCAATTTGAAAACAATATTGCTGAAAATATCTTATTAAGGGTCGCTATAGGCTATATACCATCACACGGTTTCCGACGTCGAAGGTACGGATCAGCCCCTTTTTGGAGGAGTCCGTTCCAGTCGCGGAGGTGCCCTGTTGCTGACGGATCGGGGGCATCTCAACAAAGGCTGCCGATGGTACCCGCGGTGGTTTTAGCCAGTAATTGACCTTTATTATGGTCGGAAGCTCTATGCACGGGCCCCCACATAGGTCCGGTGGCAGCTAATAATAAAGTACCCGAGTAAACAAAAACAAAAGGCTACATACCATCACGCTACTATCAACAGAAACTGCTTTACGCAAGTAAAACCGCGCGCGCTGCTGTTTAAAAATGAGAAAAGAAGTAAAACGAGTGTATGACATACGCGACTCGCCGTAATCCCACCGCTTGCAGCAAACACTGGCGCTAACTAGCGGCCGCTTCCACTGAGCCAGCTTGTAAATAAACAGTTGCGGCTAAGTTGGAGCGCGCTCTTGCTAAGCTTAAGAGCACTTTATAATGATTTTAACGTTACAGCACTTAGTGGAAGTTGAGGACCGGTCAAGGGCGAGTCGGACTTGCGCAGCGGTTGCAACGGAAAAAACGAGCATGATAACTTAAATAACTACACTACTGACTACCTGTAGTTTGTAATGTTTTTTCACTGCTATAATTTGTATTCATCAATTTGTGGAAAACATAATATGTACTGTAAGTTCTTACTTAATCTTTTTGTTACATGTCATAATTCTAATTTTCTTTTCGTTATTTTTGTTCTTTTCTTTTTGTGTGTTTTATGTATTCTGCTATATCTGTTTGTGAACCATTAAATAAACTTATTTCTATTCTATTCTCTTCTAGTATCCAACCTCATCTGTCTAATATCCTGACACATCTTACCAATGCCTAGATTTCAAAACAAAAAACATTTACTAATTGTAGGGAATCAGACCGTAGTTTGCGAGAATACATCTCCATTTAGAGCGGCGCGTTGTTTGTATTCAAGCGACGACCGCGCCCGGCTTATTTTGTACACAACTCTCGATTTCCTAATGAGAAAATATGCTCACCCCGGCAACACTTATCACGGTGACCGCACGCGCGCGATGTTTACTTAGGACTGTTGTCCTAATGGATATGAGAATTCGCTGCACAACCGGTCTAATTGGCAGCACGATATGCCGTGCCCAGTCATTATCATTAGTATCAAATGTTAATGCTTACATTTTACACGTGTCAGTTTTGCGGTAGAGACAACACCATTTTACTATACTTCACCTCTATCAAAATGTATGTACTTTTACACGTGTCAGTTTTGCGGTAGAGACAACACCATTTTAGTATGCTTCACCTCTATCAAAATGTATGTATTCTATACCCATGAATAACGCTTATCAATTTAGTGAGGTATGCAACTGCTATGCTGAGTCGTTTCGTGCGGTTTCGCGTCTAGTGAGAAATAAACACGTGATTACGCAAAGTAAAATATTCTGTTATTTGTACCGTATCCAATTAAATCGATCCGCATCCACCATTCGTCCCTTCCGTCGGTTAACCAAAGATTCGGCAAGATTAAATCATGCGATTACGGGATCACGGGGATGGAAACTTATTTACAAATATTTTAATGTGGGTTTCGGGAGGTTAGATTAAAAACCATCGGAACACATCAACCATATTGAATGATGATCTTCATCAAGATTAGTTTAAAAAGGCTTCCCGATCTTTATCGCAGGATCAATGCTTGCAGAGCATGACAACATAGTCGGTAATGTCAAAAGTGATATTCTAATACTGTTACTGTATAAATATTAAAGTGTGATGAACGAGCAGTCGAAGCAAGTTGATCACTAGCGACTCCATTAAACATGCACAAAATTGTAATGCAGAGTTGTTCACACTCCCTACCAAAAACTAACAAACCTTACGACACGTGACAACATATTCGTCACTTTGTAACAGTATCTCGTGAACGAGAGAGCCCCTATCATTCCTGCTTACCTTGGAACGATCTCGTCTTAAAATCTAATAGAGAATATGTTTATAACATATTGAATATGCCATGAAACCGAGTATAACGTACACAAAGAGATTGCCAAATAGCTGATATAAGACCGGCGACACGAGCCGCTCCTGCCGACACTTGCGACGCCCCGATCCCCAATTCCCACGAGCGCCCACTCCATCCCTTTATTTTGTATCGGCTTAAGTCGATCCCGATACCGAGGTTGAATGTGTTACAGCCTTCTCGTGTTATTGGTGAACATAAACAAAATCATCGATACCTTTATATTACAGTCGCTCGGGCTCTGATAACTTACTTTTATGTTTCTTACACGAGGTGGGCTCAACAATTTATAGACTACACACTGCTGTAGATGAATATCAGTAGAAACTTTACACAAGGTTTATATACAGTGTAGATCCCTTCAGACTAAAATAAACACATAATGCAACGATTTAAGGCCTTGAAATAGGTATATTTTATTATGTGTGTGATTAGTTGAAATAATGTAAACAACTTACAAGATCTGATGCAAATGACAGAGCTAAGTAGCAGCAATCAATTAATCTTGCCTATATTCTGCAGTTAAAGACTGGCAATGCAGAGCTGATAATAATGATCAAAGAAATTTACTTATAACAAAGTCAAGCTATAAAAGTTGATCTAATTTTAATTTAATTTAATTTCGTATTCCATATTGTTGAGTTGTGTCTTGTATTAATTATCAAAAATACTTAACTCTTGTCGCAGTTATCTCCCTAGGCGTGTAGCAATAATTTGTTTGCTAATAGTGTGTCACGAGAGGAACCCAGCAGCAGCTGATTACAAGTTGGGAAACGTGGAGAATTACTTAAATACTTGATGCCACTGTGTCGCTTACAAACAACCCTATAAATATTTACCTTACAACGCTCTAACCATAAGCCGCAGTTTGTTGCCATACGAAGTTTGAATTAACGACGCCAGAGTAAACACTGAACATACATATTATACGCTGGAAGCATTTTACTAACTTTGAGCGCAACTATCCTTTGAATTGCTATTGAAAACGGTTTGAGTCTTAAACTCAACATGATATAAAACGCCTGTTAATAAAATAGGAGCAGTAACGCGTTTTGATGTAATGATATTGTTAATATATAGGGCTGCCTTTTTCATAAATTGTAATTTTCTGATATTTTAATGTAAGATGGCTGGTGCGAATAGGAATATGTGTTTCACTCAAATAGAACAAGAGCGAAGCAATAGTTACGTTGTCATGTTTCGTGCGACATGAGACATCATGAAAAAATGGACAATAAGAAGATCACTTATCGTAACAGCTATTTTGTATTGGCATACAAACTCGTACACTTTGCAAATGTGTATGCCAGAACAAAATAAGCCAATATTTAAAGTATTAACCTTTACAGATACTATTTTATCATGAGTTTCGATAATTACTTAGTGTGTGGTAAAAACATACTTATTCAAATGTTTACTAGACAGATGATATAAGACCAACATAATATAAGTTTACACTAAACTTTTGTGTTAATTATTTTAATAAATATAATATTATTAGGAGTCATTCGTTAAACATATTTGTAAGTCAACAAATGACGAATTATAATATTTATTTTTTAACAATACATATTATGTGCTTTTATACATATTGATATGCAATAGTACATTATATAATAATAATATCGTATTACCATTTCCTAAAATTTACTATAATATTAATAACATGCACAATGTACACACCGCCTAAGCCGCTTTAGGCGGATTTATTTATATTATTATAAGCACATATAAGAAATCAAAACATAAGGAGAGGTAAGGATTCTGATTTATTTATATTATTATAAGCACATATAAGAAATCAAAACATAAGGAGAGGTAAGGATTCTTTTGAACCGTAATCACTCAAAGGGTTTTTTATTAAAATGTTTACAAAAGCCTTCGTTATTAATGTTTGTTTTAGCTACATCGAAGCCTTTATAGCTCACCGGGGCGATACTAAATAAACCAAATGAAACAAGCTTTATTGATTTTCACAAAACAACTGTATTTATTTATTAGTGGTCGTGTCACAATGCATTGCAGCTTACTAGGCCGGCACTACCTTTTGTTTACACTATAGATATAGTCATCCTCATAGAGGTATGAGGATGTCTATGGGCACAGGTACTGGAATGGCTCCGTCTGCTCGTTTGCCCTCTATACTATTAAAAAAACAATTTGGTACTCTTCTTTCAGAACACCGATGGATTGACATAATATGTAACGACGACAAGATGTCGGTAAACTATCAATATATCAAACGAAAGGCAATAGCAAGACGATTGCAAATTACTTTAAACTGCGTTTGTCTATCTGGCAATTACTAGCCAATCATTGTAACGGTAATCATAACTAAGCAATAGAATTGTAAAAACATATATTTATACCTAAGTTTAACAGCAGCGCTTCGCGTAAGTTTCGATCCCGTGGAAATATCAAGATGAAAAATAGACATCGCCCGATTTTCAGACGTACAGGATATACACACTAAATTTTATGAGAATCGGTCGAGCAGTGGGAGGAGCACGGACGTATGGTAACTGACATTGTAAAACAAGAAATTGATATATTATAAGACGTCATGCCCGACATAAGTACTTATATTTCGAGCATGACAAAAGCCTATAAAATTCCCTCACGCTCTCTCACCTCGGCCGTACAAAACGTAATAACACTAACGAAGTTAACAATCCGTGTTAAATGAACGTGCATTCATTATTCGATTCCGCACCTCCGGTAACTAAGTAAGCAGCGGAGAATATTACTGTCTCTTTAGCACGACGGGTTTTAAGGACGACGTTAATACATTTCCGTTCCTATTGAGAGCGAAGATGGATTAATTTTGCCGAGTCAAGAGCAGTCTCTCGCAGCCGCTTTCAGAATTTGAGCCATCACAAGAATACCCACTCCGGAGCTCCGGACTAAGTTTCAATTGAAACTAGTCTTGCTAAGGGATACAGTTTGACGAGACGTTTGTGGCGGAGTTATGTTCGTTCCATGTAATTTAGAAATAACTCATCTGTAATTATTTCTTAGATTATCAACAGTGTAATTATTTCGGTTTTATTAATTTTGTTTATTTCAATCGATGTAATACTAACTATAAGTATTTCGCTTACATTCTCGTGAAAAAAACCTGGATGAAATATACTTTCCGACCGACTCTCAGACCTACGGAATATACATAGAGTTTTTATAAAAATCTATCGAGTCGTTTCAGAGGAGTTCGACAGCAAACACAGTTGGTTACACGAGATGTTTATGTATAAGATTGATTTTCTATAGCTACCAGAAATATTGTAACAAGAAAAGCGTCTATGCCTTATTATATCTTGTTTGACTTAAAAGTAGTTAAAAGTATCAGTTTTTTATGTTATATTTACCAAAACCGGCACATTTGAATACTACTATAATCAAATCAAATAAATACATTATATAACAAGTATATAAATGTATATCAGGAAATACAGTATGAACATTAAGTACTTCCTAATATCGTTTACTATTAATATAAATTTACCGACCACATTATGAAACGGACCATATTATGTCTGAAGTAAATGTGCTGTTTTTATCACAAATACTCATATTGGAATTATTACATAGCAAAGTTTTACTGGAAATCGTATGGACAACGGTTATAAAACTGGTATGTCTTTATAGTAGTTTATGCAACTGTCGTATAACGAAGGGTATTAAAACACGAGTGTGAGTTTTTGAAACGAGCGAACGCGAGTTTCAAAATAGTACCTCACGAGTGTTTTAATACCCGTGTTATATGCAGTTGCATACACTACTTTATCTTCACTAATGCAATTAATCAATTAATCAAACATTGCGAAACATTAAATTCACGCGCATTGCCCCATTCGTTGTTGGACCGACGACTGTTTGACCGACGAGGCGACGACTGCTTGACCGACGATTTAAAATGTAATGTTATTTGAAGATAAATATTTTTATTAGATACTTTAATTTGATGGCAAAAATTGCGGCGCGTAAATATATACTTTTTATAATTCAATGTTAAAATACTAGCTTCAATGTTGAAATATAATGTGAAAAAATCACATGACTTTACTTTTTAATTTCTACTAAACAGTAGATTATTCGTTGTCTGTGGCGTTCATTTTTGCTTTCATTTTTTTGTAGAGCTTTGTCTCTTTCTCGCAAATCCTTCGCAAGCTGGCATTGAACCAATGAGAGCGCAGCTGCAGCGCGCGCAGGGCCAATCAGGAGCGAACGCGAGCTGTTAGGATTTTGAAATAAGGCTCTCTCTCTCGCTCTCACACAGTGTTATAATGAGATTTTACGATACCGATTAGGATATTATAACATCATGTCAAATTGTTTAAATTGAGACTTAAATTGTCTGAGCTATAACAGTAGTTATTATAAGTCAAGTATTGAAAACATAAGTAGAATGTTACAACATTAGTGTAGATAAAATTTATTTTGTTGTAATGGACAAAATTCATGTTAAAAGAAGAAATAGCTATATGATTAAGAGGAGTCGTTAGGTCTGCAAACGATCAATCGGAGCCATTTTTATGACTACTAACGCACATAGACATCCCCATAGAGGCTATGCAGACGCGCTGCCCTCCTTTCTCCTCCCACCTCCATTAGCCACCGGCTACTTGCACACCGCACGAAACGCGACAGCGCAGCTGTCACTTTACGCCGGTTTCCTGTAAGCGAGAGGTACCTCCCCGGTCGTGCCGGCCCAATTCGACTGCATGCAAGCATGCAGTGTGGCACTACCTCTTACCAGAATATATAAATATTCGTCGTCGTGTTTCGTGCGGTGTGTAAGTAGCCGGTGGCCCATGTATGTGGGAGGAGAAAGGAGGGCAGCGCATCTGTATAGCTTCTATGCGGATGATTGTGGGCGTCGGTAGTCATGAAATTGGCTCCGGCTGCTCGTTTGCCCTCCTAGGTATATCATAAAAAAAAAAAAAAACTTTTGTTATACAAACAAAACATTCTACATGCATTTATTTACTGTGTCAATGATTTCATAACGTAATGTAAACAATTATTTTACTATAATAATAGTTGTAGAGCTTCAGTTTCTCCGGATTCGACCCACTAGTGTATATAAACAATGTTTATTCTTAGAGTTTGGTTTGGAATTCACAACTATATTACATATATTTATTTAAATGGGGCTTATTGTAAATTTAGCGTTTTAAAGTGCGAATTTTCAAGGTAAGGGAGATGGACAACATTGCATCCTTTCACGATGGCACGGAATCCTTTCACAACTATAGTCACAAAGTCCAATCGCAGTAGTCGAATAAGCACCGTTGAAGTGTCCAAACAGCTCAGTAGCTGTTATCATGCTTCTACATTCATATAGACAGAGTTGAACACGCGATGGAAAGATAAAAAACACAGACTAAAAGACGGTCGGACGACATCAAGAGTATCTAAGCACCAACTTGGTTAAGAAAAGCAAGCAACTGAACAAAAGAATTATCAGGAAAGAGCCAACGTCTCACAGGACACGCTAATTTTAAAACCGGATAAACAGACCTAGTAATTTTAATTTAGCGTTTAATATTTGTTAATCAAATCTACTAAAATTAGCTTTAGTATTAGCAATAAACGCCCGATAAAGTGGTTTTATTGTAATGAGTTACATTCTCGTAAGCAAAACATCGATAATTTTCATTGTTCTCAACAACACAATGACGAATCATCACCACCGTCATCAACGCATATTACAGGAACACGAGTACATCCCTATTTCACAAGAGTACAATGCTATATTGTAGTCGAATTGATCCATCAGGACCAGGGAGGCAGCGCCGAATGAAGCTCTGACAGGGTCCAGGGCTGGGCGACCTTGAAGTTAAGAAGCGGGCCATGTTATGGGTACAAAAATGATCTTAATGCCCCATAAGCATCACTCGGTTGCTGCTCCCCTAATCCCCCGCCTGAATCCGATAATGGAGGGAGTTAACGCTTACAAGAAACCCCCAGGTTAAAGTGACAGACAGATAGATATCGACATACCATATAAGCGGATAGAAATGTGGGGATCCGGCCCAGTCTATGGAGCATCTACTCCAGGGTCCGCAGTGCCCAAGTACTTGCACATTGGACGACCTTCTCGCTGCCAATTACGCTGCTATATATACAGTACTGGGCGCATAAAATTTGATCGGCTGGACAATCACTGACTCGAGAAGAACTGCGGATATAGGCGTGGACAGCCATCAAAAGCCCCCGACCATATGTTTGCCTCCTTCTACTACAAAAACATCCATGCACATTAATGTGTCGGATATGTCGCCGCAGATTGTCTAGCAGCAATTACTATTCATCTTAGTGATCGATATCCCGCCATAAATCTACGGGGACTGATTGCTCATAATCTACGGCTCTGAGATACGCCATTATAACATCAAGGTAAAACAAATCGAGATTCAATAATAAAAATGAATCTATATGCATCAGTAATTTAATAATCCTTTCAGTTCTCCTCACATTGTGCATGCATAATATGTAACAAGGACTTAAATTGTTGTTTTTTTTTTGTTTAAGAACTAAGAAGTATTTAATTTGTTCTTTTTTTATGTTTTTGTTATATGTATTTAATATTTATATTTTGTGCTGCATTTTGTCTCTTGTTGTTTTATGGAGCCGACGACTCCGACACGACCGGGAGGTACCTCTCGCTTACTCGTTACTGGCATAAAGTGACAGCTGTACTGTCGCGTTTCGTACTGTGTGTAAGTAGACGGTAGCCCGTGGAGTAGGAGAAAGGAGAACAACGCATCTGTATATCTAACCTGTATGCCAATGTCTATGTAGTCGGTAGTTATGAAAATGGACCCGACTGTTCGTTCGCCTCCTTACACTATTAAAAAAATCAAGGTAAAATCGAAATTCAATAGGAAAAATAAATTTATACACAATCATAATAGTTTATATTGAAAATGAAATATTAAATTCTCTTATCATATAACACGCGTTTCTAACTATTTACTTTCATGGAAATTAGAAACGTAAATAGATCCATCGTTGGCAACGATATTTGATATTATTTTAAATTACGAGACCCCGGCTCACTTGGTTGGGCCGTGGCGCGTGGGCGTCAAAAATAAAAATTGTTAATCATAATATAATATAGCCCATGTCAATTTCTGGTATTGTAGCTTTCTGTTAGTGAAAGAATGGTTAAAATCGACCAAGAAGCTTTGGAGCCTGTTCGATACCAAGAAACAAAAAATCTTTCCTCTTTTGTCAAAGAATTCATTCATCTAGATTTGGTCTCAAAATTCACTCATACTTTAGTGATTTTAGTAACACTAAGATCTAATAAACTGTTTCCTGATCATACAATTTCTTCAAAAGCGGATATTACGATAAAATAGCAATAACAGAATATAATAGGAAAAATCAACAAGCAATAAAACATCTATAGCAATTATTGTATTACATTCAGTGGAAGCCGGAGCCCCATGTTCTCGGTAAATGAGTAATTACTGTAGAAAACGAACCGACGAGTATTAGTTTGTCCATTTCCGTGACGAGTTCTTCGCCTTTATGTACGCAAACTGATATCTTTTCCAGATAATTATCTTGTGTTTTTCCTATATCGATAAACATTTATTGAATATCGAATCTTTAGAATTGCTAGATAGTTTCAACTGTAATTCTACGAAGAAGGAGAAGTGATAGAAAAAAACCTAATTAAAATATCTAATCATTTTAAAAAGTATATTTTATTGTAAAAACTAAAATCGCCATTTCATTTTATTTGACATGTCTAATAAATTAGCTAATTACTTATGCTAAGCTAATAATTTAATTAAATATAGTACAAAACTAATATATATTTTGCTCTAATACACATTTTATCTATTTTGTCTAGTTTATTTTTTATTACCACATTAAGTTATTAAAAGTTAGCACATAAGTAGTGCACACGGACCGGCTTGTCATAAAATATGAATTCTATCTAGTGTTACTACGCTCCAGTTTCCCTTAGCAAATAAATCATCCCGGAAAATGGTTGAAGTGGCCCCACAAGTCCACGATTATTCACAATTTATCTCAATTTTGTTAATAGTCACATACATTTCTCAGTTAACGCACGAAAACTCGGCTCATTTGCGTATGGACACAGAAGAGGTGATATAATTAATAAGTCTCATTTATAATTCAACAGCGTATTAAATGATAGTTGTTATTTTCATCCGCATTGCAACATTGAAGGTGAAACACATTTATTCGGTTCATTTAGTATAACTTTTAGATCCATGCTAATTATATTCTAAATTATGATTTTAAAATTTTAATATTCTTTTTAACAGTAATAGGAATACACGAGCAGTTCAAGGCTTTTAATGCCTTCCGACGCCCATAGACATAATATAATATGTTATCGTCCTTCCTCCTTTTCCCCTTCATGGACCATGGGTAACTCATACAACGCACGAAACGCAATAACGTGAGCAAGTGGCATCTCCATAGTCGTGCAGCATTTAGCTGCAATGCAACATGGAACTACCTATTATCAAAATATTAAAAATGTCCCATTTACGATGTGAATACTGTTCTAAAATTCGATTTAAGATAAACAATATAGGTAACTATAGGTGAACTAGAATTAACACTCTATGTAGGTAAATATATTTTCAGTTTGAGCAATATAGTCAGAATTATTGCACACTGTCGACGAGTCGATCGGTCTGAAACGATGGATTGTACCGATGAATCGTACCGTATATACCGTTTATACGGTCATAACTCTCAACTACGCAATACGCTACACCTAAGTTTTACTGAACAGTCTGTTATATTAAATAACTGAAATGTTTGAACATCATCATCGCGTCTGTATTTATTTTTGTCGGATTTCTTCAATGAGAGTGGCGTACCGACGACGACATTGTCGGGATTCGTGCGGATTGAAGTGGTGGCCCATTATTGATTAAAACAATAGCAATGCGTCCGTAAGTACAGGACATTTAGGGACGCATTATGCCAATGTCAATTAATTTATCTTCTTCTTCTAATTTCATAACGTAGTCTACGTCAGTTTTCATATAATTTTCTGAGTAAAATCGTTGTCTAAGAATATGTTTCAATAGGCCGAAAACATATTTCACTACTAATCCCGACATTTATATGAAATCTAATTTAATTTGTGATCTTATTTTATTATTTTGTGATTGTTCTATAATATGTAATCGCAAATAAAGTTCTTATTCATCTATCTATATATCTATATCTCAATCTATTTATCTATCTATATGTATAAATCTACAAAAAACCTGTCACCTGTTGAAATACATATATCCGTGTATAGAGCGCGACTCGTCACCGAGAGCACTTGAGCGCGGGTCGCGTGTTAACAATGTGCTCGCCCTCACCCTTTGACCCGACGCTTTGACGCCGTAAGGGCAGATGATATCACCCTATGTACATGTCCCACATAGCCTGCATTCATAAAAGAATGCTCCCCGTGCAAGACAACTTGTGAAATAATTGTACAAAGACACGTCTGACGCGAGATTCTTTTACCTCGAGTTTCGGAAACGAGATCCACACATTTCTCCATTGTCTATCTGTTTCTGGTTGTCTTGACGCAAAGGCTTAATTAAAAGTAAGCAAGTTATGGGTGAGCTGCATGTCAATTTCAATTGACGCTTGATTGGATAATAATATCTTGGAATTGCTCATGTCATCTTTTAAGAAAATAAATTAACACTGACGTTATAATCATATTTTATCCCTTTGCCTGTAGATCATAATAATAATATTGTTCTAGCCAAATTTAGGCTACGGCAATCTCTATATGGACCATCTGCGTAGGACATATTATATTGCACAAATGTTTGCGTAGACTCAAGTGTACTAGCATTCTCCTAATCTGATGGACCAAGGGCATAACGTGCTCTATTGCCGTCTTCCTAATCTCTATATCACTCTCTATCTATCTATTCCAGGATCGAACCCGAGACCTTACGACTGTAGTTGAACATGTTTACCACTATACAACGAGACAGTCTCGAAAACCATAAGCATCTTTAAAAGCGCTTCAAGACAAGTTTAGGGAGATATACCAGAGTCTAATTATTTCTAGGCACTCTATTGTCTACACAAATTAGATTTTTTTAAAGTAATATCAAAGTTTGAATTTGTCTTTGGCTTCACTTTGAAACTGTATCCACTCCGCAGCGCCGACTCGGCGGAGCTAACATGAAGCTACACTTTGAGTCCCGTGGGTTGTCACCAAGAATATTAATTTTCTTAACTTTGTGGTATTGTGTATTAACGGCATTAGAATATGGAAAAGCTTCCCAAGTTGTGAAATCATGTAAATTCGCACAAAAGTAAATTAATTTACAATATTTTGTTCTGCTAAGGCCCTTCAAAGTCGACACTATTCAACCTTTATCGCAAAATTACTAATAAATAAACAGACAACAGATGATAAGGCAGGAGAAAGTGACAAGTAAAGCCATGCTACTTTGTAGCCTAATGAGACAGGCACGGTAGGGGACAGGTATCTGTCACACACGATACCGCCGCAAAATGACATCTATGATGCCACACCGTGTAAGGGAGTTCGAGTTCTGAGTTTCCAGTGGCTCGTTATAAGAAAGGGAAGGAAGGAGAGCTTAGCAATTATACAGATATCTTTACATACTGCTAGTCGATAAAAGACGAGATATTCTCGTTTGTTCTCGTTTAAAAAAAACCAACTACACAAATGGTCCAGTAAAAACTCATCGATCCAGAAACGATCCACACAGTCTGAATCCTCCTACCTCATTTGCACCTACCTCATTACCTCGTCATAAGATTATATTATCTCATGTCGTTATACAAGTATAGGTCTTGAGTGTTTATTCATAGTTGTAAACAGTAGTTAGTTTCGCACAAAACGTCTATTCATAGCCGCGTCAAGTGACGACGCGCGCCTATCGGCGTATCGCTAAACATCGGACGGTTATAGCCGTTCGTAATTTACGTCCGTTTTACGCGCTACGAGCTCCGCAACTGCACCTCATTCAATTGAATTGCGCATAAATATTTGAGGGTTTGAAAAATCGCTCCGAACATGCGGCCGGAATGCGGAATAGAATCATGCAATTAATAATGTATTATGTGCTTATAATAAAATAGTTGTAGGTATGGCAAAGTCTTTTTATTCGCAGCAATTTTTTTTATTTTAGCCTACTGTATAACGTTAGTAGGTACTCCACAAATTAACAATAACATAAGATTTCACACTCCAAAGTTAACATAGGTTTTCATTAATGGTTAGTATTTTTATTTCATTTCATTTCAACGTCCATAAATATCCGCAACGCCAGTGGTATCCCAGTTGTGGTAATTTTATAGATGAATTAACTCCTATCTTAAACGCCTTGTTGCCCTTGACGCCTGTGTTTTTGGATAAGAACGGAAACATGATATTTCACAGAGATGAATTTCGCTGTTATAATGTGTCTGTTTTTATATGTACCTATACCTCATTGGTATTATGCAACATATTGAAGTTAAGCTATATGTGCATATGCCAGTACCTTACATTATCATAAATGTTTAAATATATAATACTGATGTCATCATCAGTAACGCTATAGAAATGAAAAAAAAGCATAAATTTCAAAACCATTTCGCTCTATTAATTTTAACGCTATAACACGACGCGGACACATAGACGGAGTTTATTGAAACTTTTCCAATAATTCATCAACATCCCTGATAAATGCCCCGAGCCCGCCCTATTCAAATGGAATCCTTTTTACTTGGACGGTGATACGCGGAACCGGGTTAAAAGGGAGCGAAGTGGGTGAGCGGATGATATATTAATCAGTCCCGACTTGTCTCTCCGGCGATAGCTTTTGAATTGTTATCGCGATCCTCCGTGTATTCCACCATTGTTACGCGCCTACGGTACGTAGATACAATTTATTAAAAGCGCTGTAATATATTAATATTGATTTATATTCATTTCGAAAAATTAAATTTCTAATGCGCCATCTTTCCCAAATCTCATACACAGACGCAAACAGTATATGAGCATATGAATGGTCGTTCCAGCTTGATTGGATTGCAACAAAGTCAATAACTACTTTTCAAATAAGATTAAAAAAACGGCTGCTTACATCCGGTAACATTAGAAATGTTACATACACATACACATTGTACAAATAAACAACCTTCAAATTCTACTTCAACTACTACATTATTCTATATTATAATATAATACGTGTACCTACACATGACATGTACCTACCTACACACTATAAATTATGAACCGAAATATTTGATGAAATCGTAATATTCAGTAATAACACTTGCAAGAACTGTTTGTAGTATAAATTTTATAGCTATATTCTACGAATCGTACGATCTACGCAGTGAATATGTGAGTGAACGCAGGCATATGAGTAAACGCTTAACTCCTCCTCTTATATGTATAGAGTAAAGGCTCTACAGTGCCTTGTTGTATTAATATAAATTCCCCTTAAATACTATACACGCTGCGCCGGTATTGCATAATTATATTTTTCTACGTTCCACTAAGGAAATACGAGACTACGAAATAAAGTGACAACCAGGCTGGCGCAGCGGTACAGGGCTCGGATAAGTGTAGCATGTTTCGCCAGGGATCGCGGGTTCGAATCCCGCCTAGGTCCTGGATGTTTATCTTTGTATTGTAAGTATTTCTATAATAAAAATCTTAAATACATAAAGTTTCTTAAATTTATAAAACATATTAAACATATTCCGTTGTCTAGTTCCCGTAACACAAGTCCTTACGGTACTTAGCACGGGGCTGGACTAACGTAGTGTGATAAGTCCATAGGTATTTATTATTTTAAAGTACTATCAGACATAAATATAGTCTAGATTTTTATTATAATAGGAGAGATGACAAATATTATTTTTTTCCAACAAAAAATCAAAAAATATTATGTAGGTATAAACTACAGTGACTAAAAAGTGATGTTAGCAACTGTATTACAAAATAGCGGGACCTCACTTAAAATCAGGACTACGTAATTACGCTCAGTGCCTACATAGATTCATATTTTCATGTCGTAGTTAGATAGCTTTCGGTATGCTGCGCAATGCAACCACGGTATTATCTCCCAGGTGTTAAACTCAAATATTAACAGCTGGTTTATAATAAATAACTCGTATAAACCGCAGCGACGCGTGACGACTGACTCACTGCTCCGCGTCTCCGGCGATTTTCCCACGCACCGGCCAAATTGTCTCTTGCTGACACACAAAATTATCCACTACGTGCTGTCGATGAAAGATTATAATGGCGTATACTTCAAAAATAGACATATATTTTGTAAGAATGTAAGTGTGTAAGTATTATGCCGTATTGCAGCTGAGTTAGACCGAACGTAGAGGTACCTCTCGCTCATGATACTGCCTTAAAGTGATGAATGATGGTTGTAAGTTTCGTGCGGTCGAGTAACCGGGAGTGTAGGAGGGCCAAATAAAAATAAAATATGTTACATTTAAAAAATAATATAATAAATATTAATTACATATAGAATATTAAAGCATAGAGTAGAGACCATAATATTATAATAGTGCAGGTCTGTAATAGACAAGTGGACTCTTTCTCTCACTTCTCCACTCCATTAGGACGGTAATCCGGCGCGACGATTTGGATTAATTATAGATACTAGTGAACCCGCGAAGATCGAATATTCGATCTAAGTGACTCTTTTTTGTATTTATACCTATATCATATGACATGTTATGTAATTGTAACTAAGGTAAACAATTTATGTATAATTTTTAACACTTGCTAAAGACATAGAAAGCTCATCAATAATTACGTGTGTTTATATATCAATGTGTCAAATGTATGGTGTGTAAAGTTTTATTTCTTACATTAAAGTACTTTATAAACATTATTATTAAAAAATATTAGCATTCTGCACTTCTCTTATACGTAAACTATACCTAAGTGCTACTATAATTTTGGTAAAAATGTTCTCGAAGTTCTTGCTTCACTTATTAATATATAGATATATTATACTAGTCGATCATTATTGGAAATTTGTTGTCATGGTAACGTGTAATATAATGTTATGTTTGGCCGAATTGTCAATCCGTTACTTTCCCCGCGTATTTTTTTTAAATTTTTCCTTAAATTGATAAATTATAGCTTAAATGTTACCGAGCACTAATACCTACATAACATAAAACTTTTATCAAAATCTATCAAGTATTTTTTAAGTGAATTCGCACAAGACACATACAGAATGACGTCTTCTACAGTTTTATTATATGTATAGATATAGAAATAGAACCTTGTTCTATTTAAAGAAGGAAATAACAGACGAGAGAATATCTTTTGACAGTCTTCAAAATGATAAATATAAATGAAATGCTCCTTAGTTCAGGCAAAGGAGCCATTCAAACACTTCATAATTAATAAGTTACTTCAGGGATTTAATTTTAAACAGTCTTGGAGGCAAAATAAGTTTAGCTTCACACTACTTCGCTATAAGAAAATTGGTCATAAATTTGTCAAAAAGTTATTTGAGTTTACACTAACATAATCAAGCAGAAATTGCTTTGTTGGTAGAAAATAAGTTAGTCGATTTCCTTATGAATAAATTACGAGGAAGAAAGACAAGGTATACTGACATATTTGAAGCCTGGCCGAGTTATTAATTCTTAAATGTTCGTGATTGTAATAAAAAAATAAATGATACAAAAAAATACACAGCATCAAAAAATATAAACCTATAAAGCATTTTATCATTAAATACAGATGAAGTAAAAAGAATTTTATTTATTTTTATTTTAGTATGTAAGCTATCAGTTTTGTTTCTATAAAAGCGATTCGGTTCCGCGAATTCATTCGCTAATGTAATACCATAACTAAATTAATATCATAAAAAAATACATCGTTGCCTTTTTACTTGCGCGCCGTCCACGTCATTACATAATGGTACTCAAGGAAATTGCCAGTATGCGAGTTGGAACACGACCCACCAGTAATCTAATTCTAATACGTCCATATAATGGCCACACGAGCCTAAAGTCAATTCCGGAGCTATCTCTGGTACTCTGTCAAATGGAAAGCACAATTTATGGGAGACTGGGGCGTGGCGAGAATTTTCGAGTGCAGCAAACGCTTACACGGGGGTTTTCGGCCGGCTATGGCGTGGATATCGTTCGAAAATTTACGACTCCAACTATTTCGAACAGTTTATTTTGGCAACAATGGATTTTCTTTTAGACAGTTTTATTTACATATCGCATTCGAGAGCAGACATTTATCCATTTTAATATTTTCTCGTTTATTGGAAGCAACTCAAAACGTCTATCGGTTGATAAATGGTGCAGTGACATGACAACTCTATAAGCTTTACAAAAAATCAAAGCTAAGACACATTAAATATGTTGAGTTAACATTTACTGTGGATATACATTATGCAATTTAGTTGGTTATTATGAACACATATTTAGGGTTTAGTATGTCAAAATATTATCCTTTAAAGATGATCGTATAAAGTTTATGGGATGATGTTGCTGTCCGTCTGTCTGTACGTCTGCCAAGGAAACCATAAAGATCACTTCCCGGTGAAGTCAGACTTACTTTATGTGCTTTGCACAGCAGAAACCAAAGTAAACAAAACAACAAAATCATTTATATGTATATAGTTGTAGTTCGTTTCGTACATGCATGCCTATGCCCATATCTAAGTTTGTCGACATTTATAAGTTGTCATGCTCGTACCTCCTGTTGGTTTGGAACTTTATTTTAATAAATGTCAATGTCTTATCGATTTGCCCTGTTCTAGCAACGGTTTATATTCAGCAATAGACAACATCAAGCTGATAATGTGGATTACATATTTCTTTATTTCGAGTTTGGTTAATACTTCAATTACTTTATACAAAAAAAAATGCATTATAAGAACGTGTGAATCAGGCCATATAATATACAAAATAAAATATTTGAAATTGAATTCATGCGAAGGTTTTAATGTTCAATCATCCATTACCAGCCACAATGACGTATCTCTATCACTTCAATCTTTCAATGTGAAAATACTAGCAGTGGACTTACAGCTGATGAGGATGATGATGGATATCCGTATTACACGACCTCGTTCACCTGAGATACGCCCTTACTTAACCTTTACAAAATATGTAACAGCGATATTGATTTATGGTACAAACTTTAGTGTCGCCACTCGGCGGTTTATGTTATAGCTTAGTGTAAAGTGAACCAATGTAGGGCTATTGATGCATTGACACCGCATTGTCCTGATGGAAGCACAAATATTTGAAGTAAGAGGTAGTGCCTCGATGCATGCATGAATGTAGCCGAATCGGGGAGGTACCACTCGCTTACACGTAACCGGCATAAATTGCCAACTATGCTGTCACGTTTCATGCAATGTGCAAGTAGCCGGTGGTCCATGGAGGGAAGAGGAGGAAGGAGGGCAACTCATCTATATAATATAGTCTCCTTGCTGATGTCTATGGGCATCGGTAGTCATGAAAATGACTCCGATGGCTTGTTTCCTCCCTTATACTATAAAAAATCCTGCTCTTGTAATGCCGAATATGGTGTCGCATTTCGAAAGTATAAAATATGAAACATTGGCAATTCAACTTCAGGTGCTACTAACTCCTCTACAACAACTAGGTATGAATATACTTTTAATTCTTCGCTATGACCACAACTGATAAACGTGGCCATGTATTTTGAGATTTATTCGATTCGGTCGCGCTTTACAGCGCTTAGAGTCCGCTGTTATTTTATTCGTTCACGGCAATTTTGTTCGAGTGAACCGTCACTTGGCCGGCTACTCGTGCGAGCTGACCAATAACAAACACTCGATATAGCGATTTAGTTGCTTTTATTTGCCAGGCAGAAACTATAAGGCTAGATACATTGCTTATACATACTGTAAAATTAGCTTTTCATAAAGGTTATTAATTAACTTATACTAGCTTCTCTCTGTAGTTTCGCTCGCATATGGAATATAATATATCCTATGCCCTTGACCTATAAGAATATGTGTACAATATTTCATGATGATCGGTTCAGTAGTTTTGGCGTGAAAGTAACAAACAAACTTACATTCACATTTGTTATACGTAAATTATATTCATTTGTTTCATCTAATTTTATACGCAGCTTTTGAACTCCTATCAATCCAATATGATCTGCAACCACTTCGAATAGCATTTATCAAATATGTTTTATTACATATTCCTTCGTATAAATGATAATATAAATTAAATGTAACAATTTATACAATCCGGATACCTACTAAAAGGACCACCGCTTCCTGATAAGAAAATCCCCTTTCAAATGTGTAATCAGGACACACGTCACAAAGGAACGTGGGTTTAACTCTTAATTTAATTAATACTTCACATAAATGATTACCAGCAAGATGCAGGTACATAAATGATACTCTCTACAAAATATTTTATTTGTTAAACAATCAAATGTATTGCCGATCAAAACGACAGAACAAAAGAAAAAAAAAATAATATCCTAAAATTAAACAATAATGTCAGCTCAAAATTGACTTATACTACAATTTTGATTAGGATTGGTTAAAACTAATTCAATCAGTCTAAATCGACAATTATTAGTGTTGATAATGCATAGACAACTATTAAAGTTTAAGAGATCTCTATTTATCTATTTATCGAATAATAATATTTTGTATAATATATCTGCTACCAAGCTACCGAGCATATACAAGAGACCACAAATTACTGACATATTTGACTTTGACCCAAAAATTCAATTTACAGAACATATCAGATATTTAACGGAGAATTCGAGGAATTCTTTCAACTCACCATAAAACCCGTGGACATTAAAATTACATTTTATAACCGTTGTGACAATTATTTACTACCGATAAATTTTACACGTTTATTAGTAGTAGTAGCCGGTAGTAGCCTACATCTGAATCCCATCTCGCCGCTAATGTAATTCCACCGTGACACATGTTTTCCGAACGCTACAAGCCGTTGAAAACTTTAAGACAGGGCGGGCAGAAAATCTCAAAAGCAAATTAAACGCTAAGAATTTTTAGCTATGTATCGTTAAAGCATAATAAACAAAGGAATGTATAGATAACATTAATAAGATCATTTCTAAAAGTTTTATCTGATTTTCTATGATTTACATTATTTTGTTTTTAGGTGGACGGATAGACTTAGAAGTATGCTATATACTCAGGTATGACGTTAACTAAATATTTAGATATAAAGTAAAGATTGAAAAGATTATTTTAGAATTCATACTACCTGCGTCTTTTAACACAGGTTCATATAATATGGATGTTGAATGTATAACGATTTTGAAAATACATTTGAGATGCAATCATTTATTATTTTGAAGCTAAATTGCTTTTTTGTTCTTAATTCGTATTAGCCGATCGAACTTTTAATTTAGAAGTAGGAACACACCGTAAATCTTTAATACATATTTTGTAGACTAGATATTATTGCAATAATACTACATAAAGGGATTATATTGCGGATATTACAATCCCTATGTTCCGATTACTTTACAAGATCAATGATCACAGGACAACGGACATCCTGATACCACAAACATAAAAGTGGAGGTATTAAGGTCACGTTTAAAAACGTGTGTACTTGAAACACACGGTATTTATTTCGCACTAGGACACGGCACGCGTACAAATTTACGACTTCCCGTGTAGTGGCCGAGACCAGTCTGCACCGAACACCGGCAAAATATTGACAGAATCTGCTATTAATATACACTATAAATATCCGTACTAAAATGTGCTATAATTTATTAATTTTCCATGAAAAATATCAAGATGCGATCAGCAAGCGGTCGGATGTCTTACCATTGTACGACGTTTAAGCTCTGAAGAGAAGGGATACAGGCTGATAATAATAGAGAGTAATTTTTAGGAAGTAGTCGCACAACGGTCAACTGATCTCTATGTGGATGTATATGGGTGTCCGTGTCATGAAAATGGCTACGATTGCTTATTTGCCCCCTTATACTATAAACAAAAGAAAGAATGTCAAGACGTAACATAGTCTAGTCTTGTACGCGCTTAGGATAATGATTGTGAATATTTTGTAACAAAACTATAAAACTGCCAAGTTTATACACCGCGTCATATCAGTGTTGAGCTGGAGTTTCAAGAGGTGTTAGTATATTTTTCTCGACGCTCAATAAGCAACAGCAAAGTTTTAAACTGAATAAAAACTTTTTGACTTTTGGCTTGTGTATTCGCTGGAGACCGGGACAGGACCGGGTGTCGAATAAAATTGATGTTCGGTGATCCTGAGCCGAGATAAATAACTGAATAATAGAAGGTTCTGGATGTTAGTGATCATCTGAGCTTGCGATAACTGTCATTTACGTAATAGAATATTCGTGATTTTCATTTGTATTATGTATGTGCCTTAGATTAAGTTAACTTAAATGTATTTTTCCTTCCTTATAAATTTAAACGTATAACAGTGTAATTAGTATGTGCCTAAATTAATATCGTCTATTCAATTCCATTCAATAAACTGCAGTTTTATTTCAATACCTACATAACTGGAACACGAGCAGGCAATTCTTTCGATAGTGATGGCCGATAGGCCGTCTTATAAAGTTGAACAACGTATACTTTAAGATGAGTCATCTCTTAATTAAGGCAAAGGCAAAACAGTTTCTACCTCCTCGGATGTGCCAATATGCGACTAAAATGCTGCAATGTGATATTACAGTAACTAGTACTAAACTGAAGTCCGCCTTTTGAATACATGACTTTTTGAGGCCAAAAACCTGCAACATTTCTACACTGCTTGTCCGGAGGATCTGTCTAGATTGATTAAACCTTTTTTGGTTGCTTAACTCCCCATGTGTACTAGTCTTAATATTTTACGGACTTATCTAGAAGCCCGCGCACACTTGAGCCGTTTAATGCAACACCGTATTAATACTTTATTTAAAGGGCGTCGTAATCGCATTTGCCGCTAAGCCTTTTAGAGTATTGATTATATAATGCCACCGGCCAGTATATTCTGTCTCGAAGCATAGTGGACATCGGTACTTTAGTATATTAGTGTATCGCAGTTTCTCCTGCATAAATCCTATCCCAATTCGTCATATATTTTTCAGGACAAAAAGAAAAATATTTTTCAGATTGCAATCTGCATCTGTAGTTACATAACGTCATTAATATCTCACGATACAATCAAATTAAAGTTACATAATAATATTATCTACTGTCAAAACACAGAACCCAACGAGAGATTTTGAAAAGCACTTATTGTACAACGAAAGTATGTTCCTCTAACTAGAGCAGTAGAATTCTAAACTAAGTTGTAGTAGGTACAAGATATCTTGAATGACTTAATTTACTATTCATTACTATTATTTACTATTCATATAGAATAGAGTTCATTTACTATTAAACAAAATAAAAAAATAATATCATTTCGTGTTGATAATGATAGACATAGTTTGTTTATTGAAATATAACAAAGACTAACGCAATAAGCTATGTTTCCACTCAACTAAACGGGTAAAGGAAATTGAATCAATGAAAAGGTTCTCTCATGAAACTAAAATTACATTTTACTTATTTGTTCGATAACGTGCAACTTTTTTTATATATTTTTATAAAATATCTGAAACAAATTTTACAAGACATCCACTATAGTAACATTGGTATAGCTTTTACTAGACATCCGCTATAGTAACATTGGATGAAATGTATTGAATTTTGTTGGGTCAGCGTAATTATACCAGATCAGTTACACATATCCTTGGGCTTTTTCTTAAAATATATGACGAGTAAAGCACCGCCAAGAAAGGGCATTAAAACATACACTATAGTGCCCTTGTAGGTTCTACATCCCACACTCTTTTGAAATCCCTTTACGTAAAGTAATGATTGTTTCTTCTTGGAGTGTTCAGTTAACTTTTTAAGAGGAACAGTTTAGGAAAACTCGTTTTAAAAACACACTTCACACCAACTACTGAACGAAAATCTAATAATAATAGTAATTGATGAAAGCCCGGCATTCACAGACCCATCCAAGCGGAGCTGAAATTCAAAGCAAATTATAAATAAAATGCAAAAGTTTTTATATCAACTTATGAAAAGAATAAAATAGCAATAATTAAACGTTTCAAAACTTTGCCGTCTCAATAAAGTTGATGTTTTATTACCGCTGTTTGTAATTAATTGAAGGATGTCTGTATCAACAGTCGGGATGAGCGTCGGACATGACGAGTGATCTACTACACGTGAAGGACAGGTTGGGACTGACTTATGTAACCGTCGGGGCTTGAAGTTCTGAATAAATCTTATTTATTGCTCTCTTTAACGGCCGGTGAGACAGAACGGGGACGGAGTTTCGTGGCACATTTGTCGACCCCCGACGAAGATTTTTCTGTGGTTACGTCTTCGCCGCTTTTCAGCACGTAAAATGTCTATTTATCAATCAATGTTAGATTTTTAATTAATTTTTTAGCCGTATATAAGTTCTTTGTTACTGAGGCTGACTTACCTATAGACAACGCTCAGCAGATACAACTGAACAAAATCCTGGGAAGTGCTTCCCATCAATTCCAAATTCCATTCTAAAATGTTCTTTTAGTAAGGGTAGTAAACGGAGTAAGAGAGAATAGTTAAAAATTTAATCTCTAAGGCGTTGAATTAGTAATTTAAAGTTTGTATTTAAGATATTAAAGTAACGTGGGTGAAACCGCGCGGCGCTGCTAGTCAAATATGTGAATGACAAGGTCTAGTTAAATTAGCTTCCTAAGAGCTAGATTAAAAGAAAACATGGCCGTTCCGGCGTTGTGTTGGTAGAAGTCGTCCAAGTGGGATAACGATCTCCGCGCAGGAGCGAATGTGTTGTAAGCGAGATGCGAGCGTAACATACATTCATGTCCATTGAAAGACACAGGTCAAGTGAGTTATCACTTGACGGAAAATGCTGATGATGACGGCTGATATAATCTACCCAAGAAGGCCTATAGCACAATTAACAAAAAGAAAAGAATACAAAAAAACTAATTCCAAAAGTTTAAAACTAAACATCTGTGCGATCAATATACTATGTCATAATATTCTGTATACATACACTTAGATCTAATCTTTGCACTGCGCACGCGCATGGACGCTGAATCATCCTCGCACCGCTCGTGTCACGTTGTGACCTCGAAAATTATAACTAGTGATGCTACGCTATCGATGTTTTAATACAATATTATATTTATAGAAAAGTAAAGATAATAAAATAAAAATAATAACACTATCGACATTCCGTCACTCATTATAGCAGTCACGTGATTATACTGCCATAAATTGATTTTACTAAAGATACTAATGTCTATAGTTTTAAAGAATTGATTTTTAATAATATTTGTACCTTACACAATGTAAGTTATCGTGTCTCTCTTTAAAATTTGATTATACTCTATTATTACTATTACATTAAATAGGTGTATTATTAGTATTAAGAACGGATAATTCCATTCATACTATAACACCATCTGAACTGTAACAAATATGATAACAACAACAACAACAACAGAAATTATATTAAACCATGCACACCTCTTAAAAAAACTATTTATGATCATCACTCTTTACTCAATTATTGAAATTTTCACCACATTGGAGTTGTATTACGGGCATGCAATAACATGATGACAATGAAAATAAAATATCGATATACAAACATCGATATATTTCAATTCACGATATTGTCATCACTAGTTTAATGCTAATCTGTGTTCGGATGTCATCTTACGCAACAGGCTGCCGCAGCCCGCAGCTAGCGTGCACGCGGCTTAGCTCGGCACTAGTTAATGTTCCACTTTGAATTTTAACGACCTCCTTCCTTAAAAGTAGAAGAACGGCGCGCGTATTATGGTGTTGACATAATGAAACCCTTTCAAAATTATACGTTGGTAGATAATTAAATAAATGATTTGATATTTTTTTGTATTGTGCATGCTCTTTTAGGGACAAAGGCAGGTGACTATTCCATTTTTCATTTTGAAACTGAGTTCTGAATAATGAGTTTTACCTTAATACCGTTGAGCAACGAATAAATAAAAAAATAACGTTAATTACACACAAATAAAAATAAAAACGAAGTCCGCATGTGAAAAATGTGAAAAACTGTTCATTTGTTATTCGCCGCTTAAACGGATCACCGGGTATGAATGGAAATTAAATTTTCCCGGCATAGCACACGTTCCGGATTATGGCGCGCCTCTTTTTGTTGATCCTTGTAAAACAAATATATTCGTTTGTGGGTTGATGTAAGAAAAACATGTCTGTGAAGATTAACACGCAAATACCAAAAAAGAAAATGGCCCCCTTTTCTTTTTTTGGTACTTGCGTGTATTAACGTGTAATAATTTAAAGTGTATTAAAAAAACTTCTATATAAACATAGTATAATTTGTAACTACGAAATGGGTAAAAGATCAGTAAAAGATACTACGAAGCATTAGCTGGTTTGTAAGAGCTTTCCCGACGACGACTTTGACGACTATGCTGGCGCAGTGGTACAGCGCCCGGATAAGTGGAACCTGTTGCGCCAGGGGTCGCAGGTTCGAATCCCGCCTTGGTCATGGATGTTTATATATCGTGGTTGCCAAAATTAAACCTCTTATACGTCACTCATACCAAAATTTTTTTATTGCAGAATCGTGTAGTCTGTTGTCGTACGCACTTTTAGCACAGTCTCCTATGTGCATATCATTTGTATTTTAAAAATTATAAGTAAGTTAGAAAACCTCTGATGTAGCCGTCATGTCATTATGTCTACACAAAACGACATAATATGTTCACATGTTGTACATATAGGAGATTTTTACATTACAAATAGTTGATAGTTCAAAACATCTTATGTACTGTATGTATTTATAAGTGTCAGATGATTGTATCCAATTTCATTGTCATTTAAGAATTGATAACTGCTAATTAAAAGGTGTATAATACTAAATTCATGTTTTAATTTTATAAGAAATAATGACTATTTAATTTGTCTTATGTGTACCTCAAATAGCAAATAAAGCGTCTTATGTGTCGAAAAAAATAAAAATAAATAAAATGTCCTATTATATTTAGTAGAATCAATACTATTCGATTTTGTCTAAAGAACAAAAAATATGCTAATCATTTCAAATTATGTTGTAGAACACATTCATATAAAAAAATCAGGGCCATGTTTTAGGTATTTGGTTCATGTAATTGGTTGTTTGGCCCATGAGAGGTTATATTTTGGCAACGACGATATGTATTATATGTATTTCTATAATAAAAATCTTAAATATATAAAATTTCTTATTTTTATAAAACATATTAAATATATTCCGTTGCCTAGTACCCGTAACACAAGTCCTTATGGTACTTAGCACGGGGCTAGGCTAACGTGGTGTGTAAAGTCCACAGATATTTATTTATTTATTTATTTTATTTCCCTCCTTTTGCATTGCAGCGAAATTGGGTCGCATGACCGAGTCATCTCACTCACCGCCAAAAAAATTATTTATGCTTTTACGTTTCGTGCGGTTTGGAAACTTCCGGTGACCGAATTAAGAAGGAAGGAGGAATCAGGGCAACGAATATGCATAACAATTACATAATATGAAGATATACTACTAGGCGTCTGTAGTTACCAAAAGGTCCTGACGGTCCGTTTGAATTCTTGGACTTCTATATCTCTCTCACTGTCTCTTTCTCTTTCTCTCTCGCTTTCTTCCTAGGCAAGCAGAAAGCAGACCCTACAATCAGATAAGTTAAATATTTTATTTGATTGTGGGCTCTGCTTTCTGCTCGCGCCCCTGTAGGTACTATATAAGAAAACCTATCGTAGAATCTGTGAAACATTTAAAACCCTTCTTCACCACAGAAAACCTAAGTAGGTTTAAAGACATTTATTTCTCATAAAACATACAGTCACTTAAATGAGAACGATTAAATTACAAAAATAAGTTATATAAATACGTCGTAGGCTTTATGTTTATCTTAATAAGAGGGAAGCGTGTAAGGTCAGATATAAGACAACACATCCAAGCTTAAGTCCTGTCAACACAGCAACAGCTTATCTAAGATTGGGCAATGTTTTGCCCAAGCAATTTCGAAATTATAACGCTGAATGTTGGCTGCGCCTTGACAATAAAGCGAGACGACGCCGCTCAGGAAGCGAGCAGTTTGGGGACAGGCCCTGCATCCGTCCGTCGCGCGCCGCCGCACGCACACACAATGGCTCGCGCGCTCGCACGTGACCGAAACAAAACAAAATCACGATACCACTAATGCCCTATTAATTTATAAAAGTTTAGATCACAACTAACACGATAGAGATAAATAAAAAGCAATGAAAGTCGAAACAGAGCTAACGGATGCGTATGAAAATAACTATTGTAATAGTTGGATATGAATAATAATAGTAAAAGTGCCAATGAAAGCAATGACGTAGTACCTAACACATACTGTGGTGGCTAAGTTAGTTGTATGTCAATAGACAAAGCGATAGAAGGTCAGACTAAAAGTATTAAAAATTGGTATTGCGAATTGGTATATAATTTTTATAAAAAATGCTATGCTATAACTTAGGATTGTCAAATAACTTTCAATATTGTATCTAGGAAATATCGTTAAATAGAGTTTTAGTACTTTTTCCGACGATTTGTAAAGGGTCTAGTGATTGCCACTTACGATCCTGGAAGCACAATATTTAGAGCTATTTAAAAAATCAAAAGTCTTGATTCCAAAACACATCATGACTTTTAATGCTTAGTGTCGACTATACCGCATGGCGTGTGGCCTGCGAAACCATAAACGGAAGTAATACAAATATAACCCATATTGAGCAGCACACGTCCGTTTTGTGCGACGTACCGTTATTTGGTGGCGCAATGAATTTTTTATCCCCTATTATTGCCCTGTTCGCTTGTTCTATCCGGTCCGTTTAATTTCATACATGGTTGGCTATTTGAACGTGAGCGGGCGCGCACACTGCCGTCATTAACCCAGCCGCTTCCTTGCCCCGGTCTCATTTGTCTGTCACAAGTATTGCCACTAGTGTGCTGGTAGTAAAATGTTTTATATTAGGGATCTCGCTATTTTGCTACTTATAATATTACGTGAGATCTGAAAATCAAGCGATCACAGTAAAATGCGATAGTTTAGTAGTAAAGTCTAGCTGTGCCATGGTGTAATGCAGCGGAATCAGCCCAGCGCGACCGGGAAGGCGATTCTCGCTCAAAAGTTACCACCGTTAAGTAGCAGCTATACTGTCGTGTTTCGTGTGGTTTGTGAGTAGCCCGTGGCCTATTGGAGAGGCGAAGGGAAGGAGAGCAACGCATCTGTATATAACACCCATGCAAAAGTCCACAAAAAAATGCGGGATATACCGTGATCGATCTGTCATTTTGGCAAGTATTGATTATTTTGTATGACAGAAGCATTTATTATAAAACCCATAATTAATACTGATATTATATCAGTATTAATTATGTATGGAACAATGGAAAATGACTGTGACTGATTTTACTGGCGATAATTATGACGATAATGTTGCTATAAATAATATTTGTAAGCGCGTAATGACTGGACGCACTGTAATGAAAACGACGTGAATTTTCTGTATATCATTGTTTGTTTTTGTCATTGTGACATTCTAAAAATAATTCTATGTTCTGATGTAAAAAATAACAACCACCCTTGGCTATAACTTTCAATCGGTTTCGGAAAATTCGAGCTTAGGTATTGCGTAATAGAATAGAATTTTATTGTTCTGGTTCCGACTTTCCGATTAAATAGGGTGAATATCCAGGAAACACAAGCGTTTAGAGCGTAACAACTTGAGGCTCAATATTGACAGCCCACCTGTTACTGAGGTCTGAAAGCGCCCGTTGTTAAGACCCTTTTTGTACTGTATTTGATTTGTTTATCGTACTTAAAACTGCCATTATACTATCTACGTTTTTTTTAACTATACAACAGCTACAAGAGTGAGAGTGAGTTTAAATGGGGTAGACAAAAAGACCGTTAATAGAAGCCTCTTAATAAACTTCCGTTCTTGTTGCCATGTAGATGGTTACAGTTATTTAAACGGGATAAGCTTGATAGAACTAAAATTACACCAACTTACTCTTTGCAATTTCAAATTGAACTGCTTCTTCTATTTTTCTAAATTAAATTCTAAATAGGATATTCAATGTACATCAGATCGTATTTATCCGATATAATCTATCTAATAAATAGAAACCTTTAGTTCAAAGCAATTAAAGAACCAAGCTAATATATAGATACTATGCTTTATATGTAATACTAGCTGCGCTCCGCGGTTTCACCCGCGCAAATTTCGATCCCGTGAAAAACATCCCATTGCATCCCATAGGAACATTTTTTCAGGATAAAATATAGCCTATACGGATTCGGAAGAATCCCTCTAAGTAATGGTAAAAGAAATTTCGAAATCGGTCCAGTAGTTTTTGAGCCAATTCAATACAAACATACAAAAATACAAAGGTTTCATCTTTATAATATTAGTATAGATATATACGTTAAGTAATATTTGTTTGTATTTACTGTTGGCTCTTTCTGTAAACTGTAAACGCGAGTGAATAGAAAATGGCTTTCATTGATAAAAGTTGAAAGGTTTAACGTAGGTACGTCTGAGCTGATACAAAATATTTTACGGTCGGCATACGTCGCGCAACCGCCGACCCTGGCTAAAGATTACTCTTCGTCGTTGATAACACGATAAAGCTAACACGTTCTCGCCCGCGAACACAATACGCCGGCGTATAGATAAAAAAATCATGACAAATTAGTGGCCGAGATAATCTAATGTAAAAAATAGCCCCAACATGGGATTGCGTGCAAGAATCCAACGAAGAACAATAGTCGGCCTTGAGGCGAAGCGTAGTAATCAGTGCTCGCGGGCCGAATGAACACAATACGGTTGGTACGCTCCGCATCTCGGACGTGGAAATAAAACCGGAGGAAAATAACAATCGGATAGAGTCACTTTGCTTGAGCGAGGAATATTTGAATTGTTCTTTTCAATTCAACGGCATATTTCTTACTAGTGGAGGAATATTAAAGACCCAACCTAGAACACTAGTTTTAATCCATCTTAAAAATGTGGATTTTAATTCGTTCGAAGATTTTAATCACGAGCGACCTTGCGCGTCTGCAAATCATCACACGACGATTATTTCTCATGCCCGTCAACCAACTTGGAACTGGAGGAAATAGATTTGTAAGAGAGAGGATGTGACATGCTGCATGGCAGCTGAATCCGGCAAGCTCGAACAGGATCTAGCTTTGCTCACACACTGTGTCGTGTATCTTGCGTTAAATCAGCCCCGTTGATCGCTAATACGAGAATTCGCCAGATTAATTAATAATGTGATTTATGGAGGTTAATAATAGGATTTAAATATTCTGAATGCATAATACATACCATAGAAGGTATAACTGCATACTTCAAATTCGTATACGAGTATAACTAGGTACACACTAACTGTCAATCAATCGAATCAGTACTCGTCAATTCTTTAATTAACGAGTAACTGACTCGAGTATGTACTGTCTCGAGAAATAGCCAAGATAATTTACTACACTACTTAGTGCCCAAGATAATTTACTACTTACATAATATACGTAGGTAATGTCTAAAGCCCGTACTACAACTATATATATCGAGTCTTAGTATATGTATATTTGTAGTATTCACTATTAATTAATCTGATAAACTATATTCCTATATTTCTACTTGATCTTGAATAAATTTAACACACGATATTGCAACAAAGTATTTTATTATAATAGGTGCCTATGTTCACCTGTTGATCTGCATCTCTTAAACTTATCATGATATGTCAAAGAGTTATCGTTAGCCATGTTTTATGGTCGTGTCAAAACTGTCAAAGGCTTATTTAATGTACAAAATGTATCCACGAACAGCCAAGTATTACATATTCGTACATTACGTGCTCTCCGGTGCCACAAATAACAGTAATTCGATTCAATGTCGTGAGAAACGACGTTGTGTAAGGCGCTGGACTAGTTCACAGCTAATCTTGGAGTAATAATTACCGTCGATACACCACGTTAAGCTATTGCATCTTCTAGACAATAACTATTTGGATTTTATTCATAATTCTCATTATTTTTTGTTTACGAAGCAAAACTCTATTATGAGCGTCCACCGAACCTGGATTTAACCCAGGTGTTTCTAAGATTCCGACCTCGTTAAGGGCTTAGCTGTAACTTTCTTGATATGATCCGAAATTTATTTTTATCCTCATATTTTTTTTTTTTTTTATAGCATAGGAGGCAAACGAGCAGTTAGGTCACGTGATGTAAAGTGAACACCAACGCCCACAGACATCCGTAACACCAGAGGTCTAACAGATGCGTTGCCGACCTTTAAATCATACAAAAGCTTACAGTTTTTTTTTAAATTTAATTCTAAAAATGTATAAGAAGCTGATGTAGTAGTATGCTGCAGAATGCATTTGCGTCTTTCT
>LUGF01035535.1:68370-79481 GCA_001625245.1 Calycopis cecrops
TATTTAATAATTAATTAATTAATTAATTCGGATACCACAGTCGACATGTTCACAACTAATACGAATCAATTCTGTAAATCATGCTACATGTATTTTGAAAATATTTTTAATACACACTAATATTATTGTACCTCATTATGGCTTGTAATGTAAAATTTTCTTCTCTGTACGTCTTGGTTTTTACTGTTAGTACAAAGAATTGTAAAATTGAATTAAATAAATAAATAAAAAAATATCAGAATCCTTACAAACTTATCTGCTGTATGAATTACTAGCTGCGCCCTGCGGTTTCACCCGCGTAAATTTCAATATCGTGGAAAATCATCCCATGGCATCCCATAGGAACATTTTTCCGGGATAAAACTACCCTATGTGTTAATCCATGTTACTCTCCATGTGTGCCCCAAATTTCATGAAAATCGGTTCAGCAGTTTTTGCGTGAAAGAGTAACAAACAAACAAACAACCAAACATACAAACTTTCGCATTTATAATATTAATATATCTATATTTATAAAACTCAAACGTGACGTAGCCATCTATCAACGCACAGCCCAAACCACTGGACGGATCAAGCTGAAATTTGGCATCCAGGTAGATGTTATGACGTGGATGCCTAAGAAAGGATTTTTAGAAATTCAACCCCTAAGGGGTCACCCCCTTAGGGGTTGAATTTCTAAAAATCCTAATATAATAAAAATAGGATGTTGAAGTTAATATGGATTTCTTAGAAATTAAACGCGGGTGAAACCGCGGGGCACAGCTATTTATTATATAAAGGAGGTCGTCGGCGTTCATTGAAGGAGGCCTACATTCAGAAGTGGACCTTTGAGTGTCGATGATGGTGATGATTGATTAATATTAATAAGGTTTGGATACTCTGGTATACCGTATAATGGTATCATTTCGTATAATTTCGTAGCGCACATCTGTGGTAAGTGGTCCGAAAATTCTCTCCAAAGTCCAATGCCGGTTTTGGCTTATAAATTAGTTTGACATTAATACTTTGCTAAGCCTAGGCTAATTACCTAACTTTAAAAGCTCGAAACAAGATTATTTCAAAAGGAGTGATAGATACAAAAGTGTAACATCATTGATGTCAGCTTATTAGTACTTTACTATTTATTAAAAGAATATAATATAGCATGAAATTGAAGATATTTTGACGACCTTTTGTAGATCATCAATATACATACACACACAGACAGAAAAAAAAATATTTCAAATCAAATGAAATATATTAAAAAAAACTATTTAGCATCACGAACCCGACACATATTTCATCACAGATAAGCCTAGTGGTACATTGTCACGCAACTGTAGAAGTTGCCTGCACCATCCCGGGTGGCGATAAAACTGTGTTCGTTTAACCGCTCATTACTGAAAATTAATACGCGCCCCAGCTACATAAATATAAAGTTCAACAGTTATTAAAAACCACAAACTGGATTATATTGATTCTGTTGTTTTATGTATAACAACTTCGATATGGTATGAGCTGCATCCCTCGGTATTTTTGGACCGATATACGTATACGATACGTCCTAGGGATTTAAAAAAAAGAGCTTGTTCGTCTCTCTAAGGCCTGGTACGCATCTGTTAGGTCTCTGTTGTTGCAGATGGTTGTAGACGTTGGTGATCACTTATTATCAGGTGGCCCAACTGCTCGTTTGCGCCCTTTGCTAAAAAAATAAATAAATATAGGAATTTATTTTGTTATTAGGGATCAGGTATAAAAACGTAACTCATTGGAAGTTTTAGAAAGTCGAGAAAAGAATTAGAAAGTTGAGAAAAAAAAAAATATTTGTTTTATGTAGTTTTGAACGAGCGCAACATCGTATCAAGTGTCGGGTGTAGCTGAAAATATGGTATCACACGGTTATTATTTTTAAGGGTTTTATGGGTATTTTTAAATACGATTAAAATAATTACTTATCGTCTAAATATATATTATGTAAAGACACACAGACTGACTCACTCATCAACGCACGCACAGCATGATGCCCTGAGCATTATAAGCTAAGAATATACGAGTAACAGGGGACCTAAACGAACTCGATAGAGTCGTTCATTAAGGAGGTTCAGCCATATTCTACAAGTGGATTTTGTCCAGGCGTTAATATCCGTTAAAAGAATCATTCTTGTAAATATACGAAATTTATAAGCTAAAAAAGGGGTTTCAAAAATTTTAGAGGGCATATTTTTAAGAAGCGAAATAAGCTTTTGAGCATTAGTATGAATTACACAGCTAATCCGCAGGATAAATAAGTAGTATTTTATATTTCAGTGCCAACTTACGCCTACTTACAATGTAGAGCGCCTAAGTTATGAAATCCTTCACAAATATCAATCATTTATTTGTACAATAATAATGAATGGTCTTATAAGCTAAACATAACGCCACATATGAACTAATAAGCTGTTATTACTCAACCTCATTGCCTTTGTATCGTCACAAGTGAAATCTTTTCCGATTGTTAAGTGAAATCAAAGGCAATGCAAGACAATGGGTCGAACAAAAATGGCACTGCTCATGAAACAATAGCCGATATTGAGTTGTACCATTAACTAGCATTACTTTGTTTTTTTTTATACAGCCCTCGACGATTTTATACACAGAACGAGAGTTTTTGAAAAGGAATGCGGTATTCTCTACGATGTTCTTCAGTATTTAATCTATTTTCTCTAATTGTATAGCATTGTATCCTACTAACCGTAACTGTTTTCTGATCATTAACACAAAAACTCAGTTTATCTAATAGGCAACCAATAAAGTATTAATCAGAATTATTAACTAGAAAAAAGAAAATCCTCCTATTATCGATAATGACTAAAGTAAATTTTAATAAATTTTAAAAAATTTTAGTATTATCACCTCGGCCATTTAATAGGTATTCGATTTCTATGTTTCTTTTGTTAATAAAAAGAAGTAAGCATAAGCAAGCAAGAGGCGGTATCAATTCAATTAAATTTAGATCTGTTGATTCGTGAGAAAATCACCAAATTGTTAAATTTGAATGCTGTATTGTGAATTTTAAGAAAAATACACGTATTATTCTTAGAATTAGTATCTATTACTAACCTGCGCATTTATGGTCATTTACAATGTTATACGGTGGCAACAAAGCATCGTTTAAGTCTGAGACTCTACAAATATTTTGCATAAAATTTCAGTCGGTTGAGAATATTTCTTGCAGTTTAATAATTACAACAGATTTCAAATAGTTGAAGGCGATTCTCAATAGTGAGAAGTAGTCGCACTTTATTTAAATATATATTGGCAATTTATTTTATGTTACTGTGCATTAAAAATATTTTTTTACTGAGATATGAGGTTACAACTCACAAAGTCAGTCTTCCGATTTTGTACAACATTCTTGGACTGCAGCTCAATTTGGCTACCGTGTAATTTTGGTAATTTTGGACCCTTGGTTATTTAGGATCCCTACCCTCATAACATAGGATCTGGAACTCTATAAACGCCTTGGCCATTTGATTTTTAAGCCTTCCATATTGAGCTGCTGTTCGATAGCAAGACAAGACATAATAATAATAAAAAAATGAAGTGAAATTTTACCACAATCATTAATGATCAGCCAACATTAACAAGTGAGCCACACTTAATAAGCGCAGTGTTCAACGTCTCAATGTTTTTATTTGGAAACAAAAAGAGGGCTCGTGTGAGTGTAGAACTTGTATAGTCTCTGTTTACGCTCCGTCCGTTTTTTACGATGTTGTTGACTGTTGATTCTTTTTAAACATTGACGTTAGAGACTGTAAACTACATTGTTCGCGGTTTCAGCGCTAAAATGTCGCCGCCTAATTATTTGTGAGCCGTTAATGAGACTCGTTTTTAATGTTGTGTCACTAAAACGTTAATTTATAAGTTTAAGTTGATGTTGTATTAGCAATATACTTACATGCACATTTTATGTATTAGGTATAGGTATACTAAACACACCATAGCAGATATCAGGACAATTACTAAAACACCTAGTCTGATAGCCCGACGAGCATTCATAGCAATCTGATCAAGCTGTATCAATGGGCTTCTCTTATCTTCCGCAGCATAAGTTCAGGCAAAAAAAATTAGAAAAAAAACATACACACAATCAATAAGTGCCATCTAATATCTGCTAGATAATATCATTTGTAACTCCTTTTAATCTTTTTAAAGTAACAAAGGTTGATGCTCCTTGTACCGTTGCCTATAGTATTTAATCATCCAACAATTATTTATATTTCCATTTCAACAAGAATACAATAATACACAACAATAAACTTGTAAGTAAAATGTACATATTGTAGTAATAAATATGTCCTCAATGCAAAGAACAGGATGCGAGAAAAAATCTCGGGTGCGTATCATTAAGCAGCATTTTAAACAACTTTATCAACATTTTACAAGCAAACGTTTAGAAACTTAGTGGGGTGAGGATTGATTGAGGTGCCTTCTGTTTGGAAACAAAAACATTTTGTATCTAAACTGTGGGAAGCAAGTAACTTAGTTATTTCTTTAAATATAGCTTAACGAAGGAAAAATATTAAATAACAATAAATGTATTTTTTTATTCAATGAAAATTTTAACAATAAACAATAATAAACACCTATATTTATATTTGTTAGGAAACACCAATATAGCTTTGAACTTGTAATAAATGTTAGCGTAAAATATAAATGTAATAGATCATAATGAAATATTAAATCAAATAATCATGAAATAATTTCTCAACTAACTAAAAAATGCAGGAACCAAACGAAACCTTTCCCAAGCAAGATTGAATATAAAATTATCGTTAATTTATGTCGCAACTAATTCCACAGCGTCTCGTGAGCTAGCGCGGAGGCCTTAATCGTCTCCAATGTCGATACAATTTAAATCGGAACAAAACGGGCAAAACAAATCGATCTCTATCGTATCAGGAGCAAATCGCACGACTAAAGACGCTTTCTCGAGCGTAATGCCCCGACGCTCCGAGCGATTGGAAATACTCGCCTGAACTTTGGAACTAAAAAAAGTTAATTGATATCGTTTTTGTCGCCGGACCGCCGTTACAATACACAATAATCTCTCAATTCTGAAACGAGACGGTGCAGATTGTTTTTCTATTCCGTAGTCGCAAAAAGTGTAGCTACAGATGGACACTAGATTGATTTTTAATACTACATTTGATACAACAAAAAAATTACAATATTGGTATTAAATCAATGTTGTATCTTTTTTTAAACCATAGGTGCCAAACGGAGTTAATATTATTGATATACCAAGACAATCACCAGCCTGAGAGCTAAAGTAAACGATAACACAAGACTGATCTAATCAGAAGATCAGAAAGCCGATGGACCATTCTCGAGTGGAGACTGCGTTTGTAAAGATGAAAGATGAATTGTGGTTAACTGTCAGCCTAGGGTGACGAACTCTGTGCCTTAGATCGATGGAAACGACAATGAATAACATCTTAAATCGTATTAATGGAAATCTGCGTCCATCAGTGAAAGGGTAGGAGCTGATGATGATGATGATGATGATGATGATGATGGTGGTGGTGGTGGTGGTGGTGGTGGTGAATATGATGATGATGAGGATGATGACGATGATGAAGTGAATGAGAAACAAAGTAATAAAATAATAATAATCTTCATTTCAAACTCTTCATATAAAGTTACATTAGATTAAATTAAAAGGTTCGTAATTCTGATAAACTAAAATATTTTCCCTAGATAACGTAGACGTAACAGGAGAGCAATTTGGCGAACGGTGGAGGTATTCGCTTCCATATTTTATTTTCATAGCACAAGCTGTTGCCGTCAGATCCTTGAGGAAAAGGTACCTAATCTATAATAATTCATTAGCGCAAGATTATCATAATATTCATTGTGAATTACTCTTATTGAACTAAGGACAAAAAAGTCATCACACTATTTACTAAGTCCTACTAACATTCCCCATGTGACTTGCAGTCGTATATTAATATGATTAATTTTTGATGTGATCATATTTATCTGGATTGTTTAAAGTGTAGTGCTATTGTAGAAATACAATACCAATAAACAAATAATATCTTATACTAATAAAACAAAGACATCTGGTTACGAATTATTATTCGTATGATTGAAGGTGGTAATGACAGGTCACCAACCAGCAGATACTGATCCGATTTGAAAAAAGTTTGCTTGTTAGATAACCTATTTATCTAAGAAAGTTATATACTAATTACTATACACTATTACGCTAAGACTAAAGGCGTGTGGGTTATAAGGGCTAAACCGAGAGGCGAGGCCAATATTTTGTAAGTATGAAAGACAAATAAAGTAACGATTAGGGCAATAGTGAGAGCATTAATTAGCTGTAGTTGATGCCGAGCACGCACCGATGCGTGCGACGGACGCGTGTCCGTTGCGCGTCGGCAAGCGTGCAGACGTGGCGCACGCTCTACCGCCACTGTCACCAAACTTTGCCAGAAACGTGAGATTTTCAATCTTGCTTTTCATACAATCAATATTTGTTAATTAAACTTACGTACCTAAACGTGGAATTACAAACCCTTTTTGACGTCACTCCGTTGTCCAAGGGCCTGGTAGTGAAATTACGCGTGAAATTTGGACGACCCAATAAATGGTTGTTATACAAAAAAAAATATGTATTTCCTTATAAAGTGTTTGAACACTGTTTAAAATTTCATAAAAAATCTCCGATCAAACAAAAATGTTCATGAAATACTTCAGAAATTAAAAAGGGAAAAAAAGATTAATAATAATTGTATGTAATGTAATAATCCTAATTGTATATTTTATTTGTTACTAGCTTCGTGGATTTCGGACTTTAAAAATAGAGGTGCTCAATTCTTCCGAATATCAGACTCACAGCTCTTCCCCCGTGACTATAGCGTGATAATATGTAGTCTATATGTTGACCCAACCTGTTAATAATATTCATGGTAAATTCGAAAGTAAATACTTGCAGTATTTTTTAGTTTAGCCCGGACTTACATACGGACATACAGACATGTAATCTAAGTCAGTCAGTCAGTCATCTGTATAACAGATTGTTTAAAAATCGGTAGTTTCGGCGTGATTGACGGACAAACATCCAAACATTCAAACAAAGAAGCTTTCACATTTATAATATTAGTGTGATATATTATAGACGCAGTCTTGGAAACCAGAAAGTCTAATAACAAACAACTCTCCTTTCATCCGAAAGAGTCCACAACATTAACAAGTTTAATTTAAATCCAAAATCAAATGATGAATATCAAAGTTTTCCTCCGGGGGTATAATCTTCGTAAACCTTTAGACATAGATCAACAATTTCCATGAAAATTAAACGAAAACTAATAATAAGAGGGCGAAGTTATAAGGTCAGATGGGTATTTCGGTTTAAGTTTCGTCAATACGCCTTCCATTATTTATTTCCCCGGGCCCTTTGGAAATGGCCGGGGGCTGCGATTACATTTTCCCGTCAATGTCACCCGCAAACAAAGACAACAGGAGAAAGTCATCGTTCATTATCAGGGCGGCGAACAATAAAATCACCAGTCACCATCGTTAACTGAATTTAAGTGACGGGCCATCCTGGAATCGACGCACAAAGACGGCAAAAACAAACAATTTATTTCGCCCCTCTCCGGATATTAACAGTGACTTATAATTTATAGCCATAGTCATCAACATGGGTTTCAAAGTTTACAAATACAGGCCTAAAAGAGCAGAAGACAGCAAGCCTATGAAATTTCGAAGTGGATTTTTCCATGCCCGCTGTACTCACATCCCTTTTTTATTTTTTTTGAAATATAATAAAGTCAGAATAGAAACCGCTTCTCTGGTCCTAAATTTAGTCCTACCTATATTTTCCAATTTTCAGTACTTTTGATTAGTTTGGTCTCTAAGAGTAGTGTATGACTACATGAATAAACTATCGGTACCCACCTACTTAAATCGTACTTTTAATGCGCTATTGATTATCTAATAACGTCTTCAGAAGAACAGCCTTACCAAACCAATTATTTATCTTTATTGTCTAATATAGAAAATTATTTCGTGTTTGACGGTTTTTGTTACCAAATACCTACGAAACAGTATGACTGATAAAATTGTCTATGCAAATACATAAAAAATTTCGGTAGGTCAGTTAATTAGTCACAAAGAATACTTAAAAATTTTCATTTCGATATGTATATATATTAGTCCGGTCAATTTAGACATAAAAAAGTGGTGAAATAACAAAAATTCCCGGAAAGCCAAATTTTGGTGGAGACCTATAGTTTACCATTACAAATCAAGTTTTAAAAGTCCCCATCGATCCTATGTGTGCTTAAAAAGTTATTAGAGGTCAAAGGTCAAAATTCGAGGTTTTTTGGATTTTGCTTGAAAATGGTAAGTTTTATCAAAGAAAACTTCATACCAAAGTTGTAGATCTGAAAATTATCTACAAAAATGGTATCAATGATTTTTTTCCTAACAGTTACCATTCCTGAGATATCGCGATTCTAAGAGTCATATTATACATGATATGCACATATTATAAGCCACGTATACATATTAGGCACTTAATACAAGTATAAATACTTATTTGTCTCTTTTATAGATATTATACTACGATAAAAACATTTATTCAAATGGTAGCCAGTCCCTAACTGAATTTCCTGTATGCACGGCTTGAAAAACATCGGGCTATTCTATTGTCCGTAGTGTTACAAGGACCGAAATCCGCTATGTAAAACATATGACTATAAAATAAATAAAACAAAATAAAAATAAAAAAGCCTTTATTGCTACGAAATGTATCATACATATCAGTTAGTAATGTGTAAAAAATGACTATTATATGACTATTATATGACTCTTAGAATCGCGATATCTCAGGAGTGGTAACTGTTAGTAAAAAAATCATTGATACCATTTTTGTAGATAATTTTAAGATCTACAACTTTGGTTTGAAGTTTTTTTTGATAAAACTTACCATTTTCAAGCAAAATCCAAAAAACCTCAAATGTTGACCTTTGACCTCGAATAACTTTTTAAGCACACATAGGATCGATGGGGACTTTTAAAACTTGATTTGTAATGGCAAACTATAGGTCTCCACCAAAATTTGGCTTTCCGGGAATTTTTGTTATTTCAAATGTCTAAATTGACCGGACTATATTATCTATATTAATCCTATGCTACTGCAATTTTGCACACCATTTTCACACGTGTTCAGTCAAAAGTTTCAGAAACTCGTCACAAAATAGTTTTATCTAATTTTCAACTCGCATCTCTTTTGAACTTTGCCGTACAACATAATTACTTAGTAGCTCGTAGTTATTGTTGTGGAATATTCACTTATGAGTTTCATGTCGAGACTATATTATAATTATACATATCAAACAGCTTTCAACTTTAAATGTTATACAGATGTTATTGAAATTATAACTCTTTAGACAACTTAGTTGTTCAGTGAGATGGATTCTCAGAGGTGCTTTGCAAAGCTTAGAGGAGTGGTGTACACAATACTAGTACTATCATCATCATCTGCACGACGGCCGCTATTGGATATGAATCTCATAATAACAGTTTAATTAATTATTTTTATATTAATACAAATACGTGAAGCAAACACTTCGTATGCCTTTGTAAATCATGGCGCGAATAATTGTATTTGAGATTTGATACACATGAAGATTATATGGAGAAGCAGCGCGGAAAGTTATATTTTACGTAACATGCATTATAAATACTATATTAAATTAATTAAATAAAACACACACGTGCATATCTTATATTAATTAATGAAAGTGACAGCCATCAAATAGAATAGATTTATTTTTTCGAAAATAATTTCATTGAACACACAGTCAAACCATTTTCGAAATCCAATTGATTTTTTTCCATAATTGGGATTCAATTTTGATAACTTGATGATCACTAGTTTAATTTGATTATTATTAAAAATGATCATTTAAAGTAATCATTATATTTTAATTATAATGTTTACCTGTTAACAAACCTTGAAATTTATCTAGTAGAGAAAAGTTATAGGGTTTAGTTTAGTAAATACATAAATAAAAAATACTACCTATATACTTAATTGTAACAACAAGCTTCAACTACTCTGGAAACCCCTAGGGCCTTAACTCTAGAGAAAATATCTTACCTACTAAAAGCAAGCCGGTAATACTGGTATCGGCGAATATATGACGGACACTGGAGGGACAAAGATTATTAATAATTAATTTCTGTCAAATTTTATATGTCTATATTTCACCTCAATGTTATTGCCATCGCGATATTATTCTGGCAATTCTTTCATCTGCATTCTAATGAGCGAAGACCTTACGATTAGACCCGTAAATCGTGGGCGACAGATGAATCTAAGCCTTAACGAGCGTGAATAAAGATGAAACTCGTTTAATATAATCCGAGGAAAGCGGTTACGTCTAAGAGACCATTAGAGCAAATGACTTTAGTACGACCGCCGCTGACGCTGCCCAAGAAGCCGCGTAAACCGTTATTTTGTAAGAGATTTTCGCTACGAGATGGCCGCTTTAAGTAATTACTCACGAGTATGAACTTGAGCTACCGTTTTGGCAACAAATGTTAAGCGTAAAGTTATGCGACACCAAGTTTCTGTGCATAATTTAGATACAGAGAACACGGCAGTAGTGAGGACAGAGACGGAGAATGTTTAAATATTCATCCGCGCCTCATGTCCCGTTTTATCATTTTACTTTGTACTGCTTCGCAAACAAAGTATGCGAACGTGATAATTACGCCACCTTTTACTAACGAACTATTTTTTTTTTCAACGATTCTAGAATGGTTCGTACATGTGCACTGCATGTAGAACAATTCTGGAATGTTCTGCATGCAATAGGTACATAACATGCGCATTTAAATTGTAGCAAAAATTATGAATACTAAAACACAGTAAAATCCATGGTTTTACTTATATTTCTAAACCACAAGACTTAACTTGAACTTGGTAACGATAAATATTTCAACAACTGTCAAAATATGAATCACAATCCATGTTAAAGTAGAATATGTTCATAACTACTCATCCACTTATGAAATTAAGTTGCTTGGCTATGTATGTACCTATATATTATATCTAATTGTCTGATTTA
>LUGF01035535.1:87513-104842 GCA_001625245.1 Calycopis cecrops
ATATAAGTAACCAGAAATAACAGATTACAGATATATGGATAATATTGATCAAGGTCAATCTCATTCTATCTCATTCTTCAGTATGTTTTGTTTTCTGAAGTATTCCTTTACACGGTATATACCTACGTGAAATAGATAAATAATTAATATAATATAGTTATACTATAGTAACTGCTAATACACGAAAGGAACCTTAATATAATATTTTAATTAAATCCTAACAGCAATAGTTTTTGTGTTTTCAGTTTTCAGTAGGTATTTAAGTAAAGAGGTGCTTATTTTGTTTTAACTATGTAGATAAATTTACACATATTAGGTCCCAAAAAATCTACCCATAACGACAACTTCTCTTATTATAATTTACTATAATTACGAAATAATTATTATTACATTATATTATATCAAGCCCATTATGTGTCCTATTGTTGGGCAAAGGCCTCCCCCCATTTTTTCCATATGAAAATAAAAATTAAATAATAATAATAATAATTATATATACAAATATATTTTAATATAATAGTTCTAGATAGAGTCATTAAACAGAACAGGTATTAAGTTTGACGGATGGGCTAGTCACAAAAGTGGTCTATTTCCAAGTGCTCCCGTTAACTAGCCGTAATGTCCAAGCTAATGTCGCAGTAAGAATTTACTGTGAGTCATGTGGACACAGGGCTGCCCGCAGCAAGATCAGATAACCTTGATAAGGCAGAGAAAGTTTGAAGTGATATATTAAAATTTTCATTTGAAAATCGATGAAAAACAAAGCGTCACAACAAAGAAGACTGATATAATTTGAATTCATTTTTGTGTGTTGTTTTTTAATTATACGTAAGCACGTAATAATACGTAAGACTGAGAAATATACTAAGTACTATACGAATTTAAAACTGTTTCAGGTCAATACTGTCTACAAATATCATCTAAGCAGCGTGCATCAGGATGAACAAGCCATTTTGTAGATATGTATATGATGTTATAGATATATATATATGTGTTATAGATATGTATATATGGTATTTAGAAATTACAATTGCTAAGCAACCCTATAGGGTCATATATTTTAACAAGAGAACAACATATCGCCTGTAGGTAGTTATGTTAAGTCTCTTGTAATGCTAAATGAACTAAAAAGATACCATCATAAAATCGAATTTGTTTATTTAGACATTTTATAAAATCAAAGAATCTGCTTCAGTACTCTTGCTAACTCTACGTTTACGAATCACGTTGCTATCAAAAAGTTCACGTCCTTAGCACCCTGCATCACCGAAAATTTATGATACAGAATGAGGATAGACCAACGTCTAAAGACATGTAAAGTCTACATAAAATTAGAAACTGTAATCAAATGACTTAGTATTATAAAGTAAACAATTAATTAAATTAAATTAAGTAACAAAATTCACAATTGAGGAAACAAAAATTGTTAAAAAGGATGATTTTGTGATAAAATATGATAGATAGTAGGTGCAAGGTACACATTCATGGAATTGTGTAACCTACTAACTATGCAAAAAACATTGCTATATGACATACATCTTAAATAATAACTACTAAAGTGCATCCGATTGTTTCACTGATCACGCACTAAATGATCATTTATATCATATTTTGGCCCCAGCGTTTTGCACCCCCCAGTGACCTATCCGATATAAAAAACATCTGGCCCCGGTCGTTTGCGTTGCGAGCATATGTCCGATATCAAGACATTATGGAGGGTAATACGCTTCACGTGCTATGGGCACGAAAAACGATCGCTCCATATATTTTTGCGTGTATATTACACTCCTGTTTTTTACTGCAGATAAGACAGACGTTTTGTATAACTTCTTGGTATTCGAGATCAGTAGACATATTATGTCAAAAGAGGTTATTCATCTCTTTGAGGGTGGCAACGCATCTATAAGACCTTTATTGCGGATGTCTGTGGGCGTCGGGTAAACAATTTCATCCCTATCCCTAATTAGGAAATTTGCCATCCCTAATTACGAAATTTGCCATCCCTAATTAGGTACCTCAATCCGCACGAAACGCTACACTATAGCCGTGTTATCGCGCGGTGGCCTGGTTCGGGTGCAATTCTTCACATTCAGCGAGTGCGAACGCTCAAAAGTTCGGTAATATCAACTTTCTCTGCATCGCTTGTACTAGTTCAACTCGTCAACAGGTACGCGTACGCACGTGACGTAATATTTACGTACTATCAATCTCGGTCCGCCTCCGGCGTGCGCTCCGCGACACCGCACATATATTATGACAATTAACCATTGATTTACGATATAGAGTATTCGAAAACACACTAATGCCCGATTTCTATATTATATATCCATACATTTAGGTTCTTGAAATAAAATTTTGACACATTTTTTGACACGTGTCAAAATTCTATCTCCAGTTGCCTAATATATTCATGGATATAATATAGAAATAATCCGTAAAAAAAATAAAAGGAAACAAGCCGTCCCAGCCTGATAATGTCCACCGACGCTCATAGACATTCGCATTGTGTAAAATGTTCTTCACTACTCGCTCCAATGGAGCACCAGAAACTCGTAAAACAAAAAAAAGGCGACAGCATGGCTGTCACATCATCATCATCATCATCAACATCGTGCGAGCGGGATGCTTCCCGCTCATGCCCACGTAATACGGCTGCAACGCAGATGACATTACATTTAAAAATTCTAACAGCTTACACAGAACATAGTTAAGATACCAATCCTACTAATATTATAAATGCGAAAGTTTGTGTGTTTGTTACTCTTTCACACAAAATTACTGAACGGATTTTCATTGAAACTTTACAGTAATATAGCTTTCATATCAGAATAACATAATAAGTTAAAACTTATGGGATTTTTGAAGTCCGAAATACACGCGGGCGAAGCCGCGGGCGGAAGCTAGTTGAGGTTATGCTTTCAACGCATTTCATAGACATATCAGTTTTGACACGAATAGAATCATTATAATACATATTTTTATATATAGATAATTTTTTCGCATAATTAAAAATGTACAATCTTTTTACTCATAAAAACAGATTGCGTTTATAGCATTTTTCCAGTGCAAACAAAACTGACAAATAAGAAATAATAGCAAAGTGAGCGGTTGGCGAGCGCAATTCGTGAAAGTAGGCGATTTGTCGCGCAAGAATATTATAGAAATAGAATCCGGTCTAATATCGACGGCTTACATACAGCGTGCGATAACTATTCAGATTGTCGGCCGCAAATAAAATTGCTTGTGACATCAAAGCTCGGCGCTTCGAACGGATATTTTACGTAGAATTCGTAAAATTTCGTATCTCACACGTAATCCGACGAGTGAAACTTAATTCTACGTGGACGGACTTTGATTATGGATCAAGACTTGTATTATCATCGCAGGTGCATCAGTATTTTGCTACATATACACAATCTAATATATAAAATTCTCGTGTCACAGTTTTCGTTGCCATACTTCTTCGAAACGGCTTGACCGATTCTCATTAAATTTTGTGAGCATATTGAGTAGGTCTGAGAATCGGCCAACATCTATTTTTCATCCCGATATTCCCACGGGATCGAAAGTTACGCGGGTGAAACCGCGGGGCGCAGCTAGTTTCAATATATATGTTGAGATTGTGGTGAGAGAGGGCAAATCATTTGAATAACTATCAACCGTGCGGATTTTAGCGGTAATAAAAAAATGCCTCCAATTTTGTTTGTGCAACGTGTACCTATTTCATGAAATAAACTCACTCCCATATCCGGGTCAGCTGTTGTACGAAGATTTCAGATACAATTTGTATCAAGAAATAAAATCATAAAAATACGTTTGTAACGTACCTACTTATATCTTTAGATTTCTTACAATTCAGAAATTCATATAATTATATACCCATTATTACATAAAACCAAAAAACTACATGTTAAAATGCAACGTATGAAGATCTAGAATCATTCAATCAATCAATCTAGAAAGTATATTATTCAATTTATTTCTATTTTAGAAATTAGAACTTAACGTAATTACTGTAAATGAGTAATGATACCATTAAACCATTAAAACTTAAATAAAGACTACTTCGCACTCTGCTAACACTAACTTCCAAGAAACTCCGCCGTTTGACGCAATTCCGGTCATGATCTAGAGAAGTACCAACGTTACGAATTCAAAACTCTTCGAGGTAATTTCCGAACGCCACTTTGTTCTTTATTCAATTTCCGATATCGACCTTATTACGTTTGAATTTCGAACATCGTTTCCAAATATGGTTTAAGATATATTTTTCTTATATTATATGAAACGAATATTATTTTGATTTATTTATTTGAGACTTAGTTGTTATTGATTCTAGAAAATAACTTTTATAAAAAGCTGTTTATTAACACAGTACCTCGAATTTAAAAAATCCAGGATAACGCTAGATTGTGTAAAGCAAAGATAAATAGTGCGTGTTGCTATATAATTAATAGTTTCGAAGACACTAGACCTAATCTTATGAATCTAAATTACTTCTTAATTTGTGATAAAGTGAACTATCCATACATGTGAAAACGTGTTGGTGGCTCATTGTGGTGCCATGTATACGTAAGAATATCTGTACCGATACTAACAATGACACAACAAGATTTTCGGACTGAGAATTAAACCAGAAACCCAACTCTAGTGTGACATACTAGCAGCTGATTAAAGCTCAGAACATATTCGGAACACCTATGGTGAAGTCACCATAGGCGGCCGAAAGCACCCGTGGGGTTATTCGGCGTTCATACTGAGACACAATAAACGCATTTTACCGCAAAACCAGAAACAATAGAAAAGACTCGACAGAAGCCACAAAGTCAAACAATGACAGAACTATAGACTTGCCACGTAATCTGTCACACAAAAGTACGTGTAAAGGAACGAGAACCGGAACAAATAAAACAACACAAGATGACATTCTCCAAACTCATCAACCGCCTGTTACTATGCAATTAAGCGTAAAAAAACAAGCGTCAAAAAAGTGCATGCCCCCGACAGATGTCGGCGCTGGCCGATGAGCGATCGCGGCAGGTGCGCCGCTAGGGTTGGCACGGCGCTCGGCTATAATATAACAGCGTACGGCCGCGCCGGAGCGATGACATAACAATAAAGCAAACAATTACGGTGTCAACGCACCGCGTTAAAGGTGAGACCTATAGATCAACGGGACAAAATTACAGGTGACAGAGACAAATATGAGTCTTTAATTATAGATTGGGAATCGATTGAGAGCAAATAACAATAAAATCGAGCACTTCTTAAAAAATATAGTCTATGGAACACAATAATATATTTATATGGAGTAATTTCAGGAGATTAACTGATTAACCCATGAGCAAAATCATTATAATAGCGAATAACTTAAAATTAAAAGAGTAGTTTTTTACAACTTAGGGTCGTACTAAAAGAGGATTTTAAATTGGAAGTTTTATCCCTAAGGTAATCTAATAAGGGTTGAAACTTTCTATGAAACTCCGATGTTTTTTTAATTAGAAACTATATGCCAGCGAAGCTGAGTACAAAAATTTATTGGAGTTTGCATTTACAAAATAGCGCCATATTTGATTTTACGAATGAAATATATTTCCATCAAATAAACAGAAAATCTAATTATAAATAAGATTAAACTTTAATTATTGTCTGGCTTGATCGTTCATAACAAATTTCAAATCATAAACAATAGACCCAAATATTATTATATTTTCAACAATGGACGGCATTATAATACTTGGCGGATGATTTATATACAATTCAACTTGCTTCAATGAAATACCAATCCCTTAAAGGTCCGCACTGTATAGATCCGACAATTTGGCAAACCGAGCAATTATCACTAATCGCTATAGTTTCCCAGCAATTTGCTCAAACGCCGTAACCAGAGTGCCTACGACTAATGAGAGTATCGAGAACTAATTTAGGCTATCGACTGTCTCCGTTTTATCGATAATAATGTTCACTTTTACGCCTCGAAAGTGTTATGTTATTATCGTAGTAGCATGAGAACATTTGAGTGTGAAAGCTGTATGACGCGTGAACCGTTAGTAACTGCGGTCTGCGAATAGCGTATTATCTACGTTTGGAAATAGTAGTTATATCCATGCATAGCTCTCGCAATGTAAGGTTTTTAATATACCGTAAGATTTTATTTGTTGTAAAGGTAATAAATAGTCAGATTTATCGAAACAAACACTGCAATAGCGAACGTACACCTATTAATATGTGAGTATAAGGCATTTCTTCAATCGCGCGTTCCCAATCCGGCCGCCTTGCAAAAATGAGAAATATCTTACAAAAGACGTAGATAAAATAGGATACAAAACTTTAATTACTACAAAACAAATTTAGATACATATTAAAAAATAAAAATTTTAAATTAAAAATAGCGACGAGAACAAAAAAGTTTACGGCGCTGCCAACCCTAATTAATACGATTAACTTATTGGCACAAGCCACCGTCCAGCTGCCTACTAATCGACATTCGAGTCGTACACGCCTGTGCTCCTGCAGAAATGTAATTACAAACTCTTTCGGGCCAAGTTTAGCGAAGTTGTGGCGGGTAAGGCATCGGGTATAACATAAAGCGGCCTCAACAAAGACATTCCGCAAGTCCGGCTTACGGCACCAAACAAGCAACCCCCCATCCCCCTCCGCCCACGCCGTTGTTTAATTCCATTAAAGCAACCCTTTTATTTTTCCTCTTTTATCTTACCCTACTTGAAGTGCCATATAAATGACGTACATGAGATGTAAGCAGTTTTTGATGGAAATTGCCATTTATTTTGATATACGTTAAAGAATTTTTATCTTGCTACCTTTCACCTTCAACTTAATGAGGATAATTAGGTAATAAAGTTAATTATCCAATTATTTTTAAGCGTCCTATTAATATAAACTTTATGATTATAATGGATCGCAAGGCGAGAGAGCAAGTGAGGCGGAGATTAGAGAACAACGGATAGGGAAATGTGAGAGAAAATGGGAGAGCTGTGGATAAAAAAATTCTTCCTAGGTAAGGCTGATTGGTGGTTTCTAGTAACACACCATGATAAAGATTAAGAAATTATGTGTTAGAAGAACACGATTTCTCTAAAATGAGAGAGCACAAGAAAAGGAACAGAACACAGAAAATCTGCAGACGTCATTCGTTCTCTGTTCTCGCTTCCCCTCTAGTGCTCAGCGTGACAATGGGAGAATACCAAAGTTACATAATCTCATAACATTCGGCTGTACGGTACTCAAGACAATAGATATCATATGATGATTACCAATTATTATTATTATCATTGACATCACTATACATTTTACGGCAACCTTAATGCTTGCGCAAAATGTTTCTGATGGTAACCAGTTAAATAATCCTAAATAAATAAGAAAATATATGATTAGATACATTTCTTTTATACTAGCAGTCAGAGGCTTTCAACCACTACCAATAGCTCATTGACATCTGCATAAATTGTTAAGCAAATGGCTTGACACAGCATAAGTATCACGCTACGCACGCTACTGCGCCGGTCGTGCCGGTCCATTTCTGATGAAATGTAGTATGACACTACGCGAACTGGACGTCAGACCAAACACACAGACGTCCAGTTCGTCAGTCAGTTCGTCGTCGTCGTCGTCGTCGTCAACACAGACGTCTAAGACACGGCGAACCGCAAAAAGATTAAACGCCAAAGCCGAAGAAGTTGTTTACGTCGTCAAAATGATCGGCGAACTTGGCGTTCAAGTCGATTAAGGAGAGTAACGAAACTAATTTCTAATATGTTTCGTTAACGGCACTTACACAAGTTTGGCATGTCGACAAATTTTCGTCAGCCGCGCAGCATAGTTCAGAACTAACTTGCCCCTCTCGGGCTAATCAATAACCGACTACACACCAACGTATTGATACGGGAGAACTCTATTAAAAAGTTTATATTAGCGCAAACCGCAGTTTGTTTATACTATGCACTATCAACGTACCAGTACTTTTATATGTTTCATTAACATAAATGCAATCAATGGTAAATAATGGTATTAATTAGGAGACGAAAGAGAAGAGTATTTTTATAAGTTACTATCAATAATGTAGTTGTAGTTGTGTGTAAGTTTGTTAATACTGTGGTTTCCAGCTGTTATATGGTGTACTCATTACACCATTAATTCATAGGACTTTAACAAATCGAAATAAATGAAACAAAATAGTCAACAGTCCATTAATTTACGTCTGCAAAGTAATCATCATCATAATCAATCTTATTCTGGCTGCCCAGAATAAGTCCACCGCTAGGCCTTAAACTTTAGGAATAGCAATAACTACTTATTATAATATTTCTTCACGTTTTATAAACTACTAGCTCGTGCCCGCGACTTCGTTCGCTTGTTGTAGTTCTATTAAAATCAAAGTGAGTTGTTATTGTTTGCTTCTTTCAAATTTTCAAATCCGTCGGGTAAAATATAATTACTGAACTTCCCATGGAAATAAGTAATTTTCCCGCATTAAAAAGGCTTAGTAGGCTTCTAGATGTTGACCAGACTTTTAATATCTATACATCATAAAAAGTTTCATTCGAATCTATCCAATAGTTTCGGAAATTAGCCTGGACAAACAGACAAACAGACAGACAAAAAAATTCAAAATCATTGAAAAGTGTTCTAATACTATTCCTACATCGCCCCCAATTAGTTTTTCGTAAATATATTCAATGTACAGACACACAGATTTTACTGTTTTATTATATTTTATAAACTATTGACTCCAAGACGTTAGCACCCCACCCAACCCATGGAGTCTCAAACCCCGGATGAGTAAAGAGCATGTTGCTCCCTTTTTCTCATTTTGGGATTATAGGGATTAGGAATTTAGTGGGAGCAAGGAAAAGATAAGAAAACAAGGTAGACAAAAGCTTTTAGATAGAATAAGTAATGTGCGCGATATTTCACGACACATATTGAGGCATATATCTATACTCCTTTTAACATTATACGTAACAACAAAACACAATTAAGTAACATTCACTAATATTAATTTGGAAGAAACAACTTATTACAGACCGACAACCTCTGAATAATTGGTAAGACAATTCACAGGTGGCCTGGTTTCGAATGCCATCGAGGATACGGGGCAATAATACACATTATGTTTAATCCTGGCTTGTAAATTAAATTAATATGTGAACTTATAGAGACAATCAAGTGAAATAATTTAAAGAACATCCTTCTATCTTACTCTTACTAATATTTTAAAACCCAAGTAGGTTGTTATTCTTTCACGTAAAATGTACTGGACGGATTTATTAAAAAGCAAACAAAAAAATCTCATTCCAAAAAGTGTTTCTTGGGGTGAAATACGCGGGTAAGTCACAGTATCTATTTACACAGTGGAATAATAAATCACCTGAAAAAGATTATTTCCAAAAATTGGTCCAGTCAATGTACATAATATTGTATTGTAACCTTACAAGGTAACAGATCATTTATCGAACGAAAAAGCTATTACTAAATATTTCATTAAACGTACACAATAAAACGAAAACAAATAAATACCCACGCGTCCCGAAGACGTGGAACGTAATAATTTTAATATTTTAACATCGAAGCATCCCTTTCAGAGTGGCACGTCGAGTGCGAACAGTCGAGTCTACATCGAAATGTAAATTCAGTCAACTGTAAATGTATCAAATGACTTGTGTACGGGGGCGTGCCAATAACTCATCCACCTGGTCTCGACTCGAACTCGGTCGGATCTCGACTTATTAATCTATATATAGTGTTGGGCAAGCGTATTCAATACGCATTCTTTATGCAATAGCTGTGGACATACAAAGAGAGAATGCGTGTACGACGTGCTTAGCCTCTATTAGTTTTTAGGGTTGGCGCAAATTATTTTGGATGGAAATATATGTCAAATATTTTTATGATAGTCGTTATTAAAATTCGACCAAAAAATAGACTTGATAACATTATATTTTGGACAATATCATTACTGTTGAGACATGGAGATTATAATATAAGGAAATATTCTTCACATAAAAATCTGAGCTTAGATCATTCAATGAATTCTGTCTATATACGATACTATTTAAAGCTTGATCTATAAATCATATTAAATATGCCTCGAATCAAAATATTAGGGGTATAACCTAAATCTTTAGATATACATTTTATGACATCAAATAAAACAATATACATATTATAATAAACCCAAAGTCACATATTTGTCATAGCCCTAGGAGTCTGCCACGCTATTGCGTTCTCACTTCCATATTCAAACAACTGGCCACTCACTTTCCTGCGCCGGCGCACCGAAATGCATTGACTTCATTACTGCGAGTGGTCGTGTACACATGTGTCCTTATCTTGGGCTAATTGGGTTGCAGTTGTTGCTAAACGAATAGGAATGTGGCTTAATATATTTTATTGGATTTAATTTGATTTGTGATTTGCTATCGTACCGCTGCGCTTGATCGTTCTCTCCACGAGTGCACAATAAAGGCAAGGATGCGAGAGGAGTGGCGACGGATTGTGAAGCTTGTCACCAACCCTGATGTGACGACCACGACCACTCTGCCAAGAGTGTGACGACTAAGAAGACGAAGAATAGTACCTATTGGTAGCAAGTCACAAGTCCGAAAGGACATGGGCGCGCGTATGGCATCGAAATTGTGTGAAACAATAACGCCGAGAATTAGATTTACCAGCGCTTACGTTCAACACACTTTTAACTTTTCATCGCAGAATCTTATTCGTCAACTCCAGACGCGTGTCCGAGGCGTCGCACATTTTTAAATTTTCTTCTTGCGTACATATTATGCCCTCTGCCTTCGATGCAAGATCTGTTAGTTTCTAGTTGATACATGGTATAATAGAGACGAATTCCCATGCGGGTGTACCGGACTCCGCGTAAACCCAACTCAACCCACGGCTACGTTTCATAGGGTCTAGTTTATTTTTAAAGCCGTTATTTTGAAGTTTCTATCCTTCTTTACTGTTATGTCGTTTCGCTGTGCCGCTGCAGTTTAGATAACATTATTTTTGGCAACCCCGTGAGCTTAACTACTCCCAATAACCGTATAGGCCCCAGGTACGGGAATATATCGCTTGATAACTGGATCTGAACTGGCTAAATGGTGGACTATTAAATTATTACGGACGTACATTATAACGGACATTTTTTTATAGCATAATGGCGCAAACGAGCAGTCGGTGACCTTTCATGACTAATGACGCACATAGACATCCGCATAGAGGTTTTACAGATTTTTGTCTCCTCCCTCCTGCCCTCCAAGAGCCATCGGCTACTTTACGCGGCATAAAAAGCGACAGACAGCGCATCTGTCGGTTTACTCCGGTATCATTTAAGAGAGAGGTACCTCTCCGGTCGTGCCGGCCCAATTCGGCTGCACGCAAGATGCAACGTGGCACTTCGTCTTACAATAGAATTTGTATAAAATAGGTAGCTACCCACCTATATCCTATACCTTAAACTAAAATTTTTAATTTAATATGAACAATGAGATATTGTTAAATTTTATATTTGTCAAGTGGCCGATATATAGCTGATAATTGCCATTCTTTACCACCTGCTTGTTCATGCTTACTCAATCTTGCCAAGAAATATTTTGTATGCGTGAAAACGATAAATATTAAAATTTATTATTTCTGTTGAAATGATTTAGTGGTTGAAAGTTCTCTAAGATTGTTTTCTGGAATGCTTTTTAGATTGCCAAACGTTATGCAGACGTTCTCTTCCCAATCATTTAAACAAAAGCGGCGTAAAGCGACAGCTATGCTGTCACGTTTCGTGCGGTGTGTAGGTAAGTAGCCGGTAGCTCATGGAGGAAGAAGGAGCAAGGACCAAGGAGGGCATCGCATCAGCTGTGGGGCACCAATTTCATACTTATAACAAAACTATGACCTCATCGTGCATTATCTATTAAATAAATACACTTCAGTGGGAGGATTGAATAATGCATTTGTAGGACTCAACGATACAATTAATGAAAACGCCAGCCCGGTACCGGCGCGGCGGTGACGTAGACATTTTACAGGCCCTTTGTAATCGCAATCACTTTGATCGGAACACAATCGGAAACAGAGAAAGGGCGTATTATAAACTCGTGTGGTAGCTACGGTCGGACTGTCGAGCCAGCTGGAGATGCAATATTAATTTGTTTTATTCGTCGGATATTGTGAAATGATATTGTTTGAGCAATAATTAATTATTGCTGATTATAATGTATAATACCAATAAGGTTGCTTTAAAATTAAAAAAAATATCAGCCATTTAAATGTATTTCCAGGCTGGCAAGAAACTGATTGCAAGCGCTTTTTTTTGTCGCAGGGAAAATGCTTTTACGCACCGTCCACCCGGTCCTGGGTGAACCGGGAGGGTGTGTAGGACTCAGTACATGAAGAACCACTACCGACCAAAAACCACAGCGAGAGAACCACAACAAATAAGAGCGTAGCTCTTGACGATGATGATAATGAAATTAATTTATAGTGCAATTGCCAATAGCCTGAAAAGTCATTTGGCTTTTCAGGTAGGTCCCCGTTTTTCACATAAATAAAATATGTTCACTGTTAAATAAGCCACCGATATAACGCGATGGACAAGGCCGTTAAAGTGGCAACGAGTTGGTTTTATAGCCCATAAAGTTCTTGAATGGAGACGTTTAGGAAGACGGAGTGTTGGTGGTCGGCCAATGACAGGGTGGGATGAAGCCGATCTGAGGTAGAGGTACAGGTGGCCGGGGGTAGAACACTTTGCAGATCATCATACAGCCGAATTGGGCTGGAACAAGGTGATCTCTAGCTGATATAATACCGCATTAAAAATTATGGCCATGCTATCGCATTTCCTGTGGCCTACCGAAGTATGCGGTGAATGGGACAACGCATCTGCATTACAGTTAACTGTTCGGAAGTTAGCGAGGCTCGGTAGTCACCATGCTGCTCTTATTGCAGATCAGAGAGAGAGATCAGAGTTGCGTTTATGCAATAAGAAAACACTGAAACAAACCTACGCCGGGTCAAAAAAAGATGAAGCCAATAATATACACATCATATATCTCATCAATATAATAAAATAATAAACATCTCACATCACATCGTGTATCTCAACAATATAATAATGTAGTAAGTTTTAAAACTGACTACATTATTATAATGAAGTCGATCTCGGATTTACGTCCATTGACTGCCCGGCAGCAGCTGATTATGTCCGAGTGTATCTCGCTACAGCCATTACGTTGTAAGCCGCTACTTCGTCACGACCTAATCCTCCCCATATAGTAATTAGCGAGTGTATCACAGCGCTTACGTACGCTGTAATTATCGTTTTGTCTCCGTATATTAGCGCTAATATTTTGTTGACCATCATCATCATCATCACTACGCTCATTTTGGTCTGCAGCTGAAGTAATGCTGTAGAAAGGAAGAGAAGCCCAATACAACTTCTTCGGATAGCTATGAATGCTTTTCGGGTATCTATGATTTTGTCCACCATATAATTCATTTCACATAGAATAAAACTAAAAAAGGAAGAAAACCAAAATATTGAAGGCATATTTTGGAAGTGATAGCGCCATTTTGTATTGCAGCCGAACCGGCGTGACCTGAGCGGGCCTCTTGAAGTTGATTCATTTTGTAAGCCTCCTGTGGCTCACTGAAGGGGAGGCTCGGGCTGCACGCTACACACACAAGAAAGACGTAGTGCCACACTGCATGCAGTCGAATTGGGCCGGCACGACCGGGGAGGTACCTCTCGCTTACACGAGATCGGCGTAAAGTGACAACTGTGCTGTCGCGTTTCGTGTCGTGTGTAAGTTACCGGTGGTCCGTGAAGGCGGGAGGAGAAAGGAGAGCAGCGCATCTGTAGGTATAACCTCTATGCGGATGTCTATGGGTGTCTGTAGTCATGAGAATGGCTCCGACTGCTCGTTTACTCCCCTATACCGTAAAAAAAAATCTCCCTTTACATTTTTTACCTATCTGAGTATCTATCCTCTCCTCCTGTACAAAAAGACGGGTGGACTTACTTAGCTTACTCTTTCCTCAAAGGTCGGCAACGCATCTGTTAGACCTCTGGTGTTACGGATGTCTGTGGACGTTGGTATTCACTTTACATCAGGTGACCTAACTGCTCGTTTGCCTCCTATGCTATAAAAAAAAACTTTTTATTTGTAGCTGACAAAATATATTGTCAGCTTGTATTCATATACACAATTAAATCGTCACACCATAAAAATTTGTCACAATCACATGGGCGGTTCTCAATGGACGTCAAAATGATCGGCACTTGGAAGTCCGCCAACGTCTCAGCTCGTCGGCGCAGAAACTGAGGCGCTAAGGCGACGGCAACATGGGCGAGATGAACAGTTTTAGTATATTCCCTGCCCACCGTTGATCGTGGGCATCGAGATGGTATGTGGGCCTTTTTACTCCGGAAATATGGCCGCGAATGGCTGATCGGACGTAGGTACTAGGTACATGGTAAGACATTCTGAACAGAAAAAGTAATAAAAACCAACCAGATATGCATTTTAATTTTGACATAAAAACTACAAAAATATATAATGATGATTATCTTCGCATAATGTGTAACTATCCCGGTTGAAAAATGCGAATTAATATAATAATAATAGTAGGGATAAAAATAATATATAATATATGAATAATAGGAGAATAGTAAAGTAGAGAATAGAGGAGAATAGTAGGTAGAGATAACAATAATAGGGATAATAATAGTAGAGATCATTCATCTCGGAAATATTAAGGTATTTGTGAAGCGTACTGATAAATGACGACAATAATAATTGTCATTATCTTTTATCAAGGCGTTATTTATTATGTACTATATTGTTCTCGCTACAGAAGTGGGATGAATACTATCCGCCCTAATCGCCGGCCTATCCAAAGACTAATATAGACCCTATAATTTTTATACAATATATCTAATCTAAATAGATATCTAAGGCACAATAATGACATTTCAATAAATATAACTTACTTTCTAAAAGTATCACTAGAAGCTCTATCCAATAAAAAATCCCATCACATTTAATAAGAAAAACAGACGTATACTTTTCAATTTCACCTGCGGAGCGCATTAACAGTACCGTATCTAGTATCTACACTAATAAAGCCATGTCTAATTTCGAAATGAAATGACGTTCCGGTTGATAGTGCCGCGTCATGCGTTCCATAATCTCTCGTTTCAATATGACAGTGCGGCGGCGGTCGGACCTCAATCGGGGTTGATTGAAACGATTTCTGCTAACTACGCATTCCGGCTGTAATACGCTTGAAAACATCTTGAGCACTCCGCGCCACTGGATTATATATCTTTACGTATTATAATATATTTTTATTAGAAAACTAAGGTCGCAGATGTAACTCTTGTAGTAAAACGTCTGAAATGGAGATGGGCTGGTCATACTATCAGATGCAGGAAAGAAAAGTGGGCCAAAGATGTAACAGAGTGGTACCCGAGAGAGGAAAAGCGAAAGAGAGGAAGACCAACACGCAGATGGGAGGATGACCTGAAAGCAACAGCAGGTGGAACATGGACGAGAAAAGCTCACGATCGCGAGCTGTGGAGAGGTCCGGGGGAGGCCTATGCTGAAAAGCAAAACGAACATACGAATACCGTCTAGCATACTAAATTAATTTATTGTAACATTTGTTTGTTAATAAAGACATATTGTATTGTATTGTATTGTATTGTATTGTATTGTATTGTATTGTATTCTATTTTATTTTAATATATTTTTATCGACTGCAGGATGTATTTCGCGCTTTTTTGTGAAAAGGAGGAAAAGAGCGCTCGGCACCTTTTGATAAATACCAACGAATATTCAAATCCGTGTAATAAATTATTACGCAGACGTGCTACCCATTTTCCGTCTTTGCTCCAGTTTGCCACCAGCAAGGCATAAACGCATGAAACGTGATATCACAGCTATTGGTATGCGGTGGTATCATGAGGTACCCGGTGCTCCCCGGTCGTGGCAGTTCAATAAAGCTACACTGCGTACGTATCTTTTATATAATATCCAAAATTATATAAATATCATCCGAACACCTTAACTCAACCGAGCGTTCTTAAGTAGGTGGCGTTAAGGGCATCGACGTCCTGTAAAATCAATATACCTATATCAGTCTAATAATGTTGGTCTTAGGTCTGTTCCAATAATCACTATAAAGTCAATATAAATCTTAGATAATTAGACAATGTATAAAATCAGATCATCAATCAATTGGATTACAAAAATGTAAGAAGTGGGTACCTCTACGTAATGTCACAACAATTCGCCATATTATTGAAAGCGTAAGTTTACCTGAAACAAAAAGAAACAAATTAGAATTTTTGTTTTTTAATTAGTCGACACGTTTCCGAAAATTTTACGCCACTGGGTGTGAAAAACAAAAAAATATCCTATATAAATATCACTCCTGAATAGTCTAGCTTTCTAATAATACAAATGAATAAAAGAATTCACATGATTAAATCAATATTTCCGAAGATTATCTAACTCGTACAAATAAACAAAGCTAAAACCTATGCTCTTTATAATATTTTTGAGAATAGATTAACTTGCCTAGATAATGTTGAAATAATTAATTTCAAATATCTTGGCTATCACTCAATCTAATTTCGTAACGAGAGACGCAAATAAAGAAAGAAACGTTTTATAATAAATGAATATTTTTCTTAGAGTAATTTATTCTTAGTACAGTTTTCTATTGCTAATTAATTACTAATTACACTTCTAATTAAACGGCGTAGTGTTAATTATCACAGATGTATTATTCAGGTGTTAGTAAGAAAACTTTCTGTTATAACACTTACACTGGGTAAACAAGTAACACAATTTTAGCACCACTAATTAAGTACATACATCTACTTTACTAGATTAAGGAAATAGGTAGGTGGAGTGTGATTATTTTCTGCAGTATAGGGTTTATATAGTATAAAAAATATACCTATGATAAGTATAAGCACCTATATATTTTTATATAACTTTTAATGACTACTGTCGCCCATAAATATCCTTATTATTATGGAGACGTGTGGAGGGCAACACGTCCGTTCCCTACTAGGCCATCGGAAACTAACAGACCACACGAAAACTCGACAAAATAAATGTCTTTGCGTTGGTCTCACGTGAGCGAGAGATACCTCCCGACCATGCCGGACAAATTAAAGTACAATGCAGATTACTAGAGTAACACTACCCATTACTAAAGTTTCACTGGAGACGTGGCGCGTCGTATTAAGAAATAATCACAACAATCGCAAAAGAAAATCATGGCTGTACCGAGGGGGGGGGGG
>LUGF01035535.1:114853-147024 GCA_001625245.1 Calycopis cecrops
AAATAGTTTCAAACATGCCCATAATGAGTATTTCATCATAAGATATCATCATCTCTTATCAGTCTATTGCAGAACATAGACCTCTTTCAATGAACACCAATACGACCAATCTCCTGTTACTCGCGTTCATCGATATTGCATGAAGATTGTCTTCCCACCAGAATAGTGGACCAACACTTCGTTTTCTTAAACGCAGCCTACACTCTCGAACCTTACTCTATTGCTTGTATGGATATAATTATACATAATTAATAATTCAACCATCAATAAGATTTTCTAAGTAATATTACTATATTAGTGCCTCGAAATACCACCTAAAAACCTAATTTTGATATTAAATACAAAGCCCAACCAATGACGTATTGCATAGTTACTTAAAACAATAAAATCAAATAAGTACTTTATTTCGTATTCAATAAAACGTCAACGCTACCAAAAAACTAGGTCCTATCACGATCAGTCCCCGGCACAATGACTGCGGCAACAATAGAATAGTGGGGCGGAGTAAATGAAAAAATATGTCAAAATGAGCCTGAAAAGGCCATTATTAAAAATACTGTTTAGCCGAGAACCGCCCGGTTCGTTCTGAATACTCGTAGATAACTGTAATTCGCATTCAACATTAATTGCAAAAGTATTCAAGTTGTAGTTACAAAGAGAAATACACACAAACGACTAAATTAGTACTTGAACATACCGAAAACAACCTTGTAAAAATGTAGAACATAAGATTTCAAGATCAATGAAAAAGGAGAAAAAAAAAGTTTATAAATCGAAATAAGAATATTATTTCAATATATTAGGGTACACCGTATAGTACTTTACCTACTAAAAGATTTAGAGAAGGCCTGCAATACTATTATCGACGTCGAGCTATACCTATCAATTACTCCAAGATTAGTATTATTATTAGACAATAGGACTGCCCATTTGACCTACAATAATTAATTTATCCAATAATATAAAAAGCCGATATTAAGTAATAAATTGCCTATTTAATCGATGGCTTATATAAAATTATCTTCATGAAATAACGAAGCCCGTCCTATGATCTCGATGCAAATCGGATTTGCTCCAGACGCTAGCAGGATCGAAGGAGTTAAGTAATGTTAATAGACCTAATAGCGACTTAACACTACGACTTAATTCCAAGACAGCAAAGCAAAAATAATAATATAAATTTATTATAATTTACTCAATTTAATAGTTAAAGAAAGGTTTTCATTTATGATTTCTTTCTAACCTTGTCTAATATTTCTAAGTATCTATCATATATTATCAACGATATAAAGGAAAGTAGTCTTTGTTTTGGTTTTTCAGATAGATCATAGACAAGGTATGTATGCCAAAAATCAGTCAAATCTTACGTTGTGCGATGGCGAAATCAAGGAAAATTTTTAATTTGGGATATGACATAACCAAGATATCTACATATAATACTTTAAAACATTAACAAGTTATAGATATTAAACTATCACCTTTTATTTTATTTCAATCGGGAACAATAAGGTAGAAATTTTATGAAATATGCATTTGAAATGACTGCTTCATTTTACGTTTCTAAAAAAATAATAGGAAATTTTTATGAAATACTCCTACCCGTTGAACTGACAACTTGGCTTATGCCATGTCCAGCAGTGGACGTCCTCCAGCATAAGAAGATGATGATATTGTGTATCATATTTTGCCGGTAGCTAAATAATTGTAATATAGTCTCACGTTAACATGGAACTAGCAAAAAATGTACAAGTACGTATTTCTCATTATATCTGCCGTATGTACGTACATCGCTTAGTCATACTGCTAATTTGATGCAGGCGTCTGTACACTATCTTATATTAACGACTGCTAACATTTTATTAATCGATAAAGTCTTGTGACGTAATACTTTTATTAGCATCATTGTAGGTCTTGTGTAAATGTGCTATTGAAGTATTATAGTGATTGATTGAACATTAATACTTATATACTGAAATAGAGATTTTGACTTTTTCGCGATCTGCCAATAAATTACATTTTATTAGATAGCATTTACTTCGAGTATAATTGCGCATATTAATTATTTGAGTCATAACGCTTCTAGACGGAACAAATGAACACATAATTAACTACGAAAGGCACTGAAAATTATCTTCGTTTTCAGTAAAAGGTGTCATGACATTGTAGCAGAATAAGAGCAGCGTAACTGGGGATGTACCTCTCGCTTATTTGATAAGTGACAGCTATGCTGTCGCGTGGGAGTTTTTAGTTGCCCATTGGGGGGAACTAGGGGACAAGAAAAACACATCTATATAAAAACTATGCGCATGCCTATAAACGGTAATTTTTGTGACTTCTGACAAGTCACAAAAAGGCTTCAATTTCTAGTTTGTTCCCTTATACCTACTATTAAAAAAACTGAACAAGGCTTTATGCATATTTTCATGCAATGAAAACGCACCGAAACTCCGCTAACGCCTCGCGCCGACGGATCGTCGTGTAGTGGAAGACCGCGTGAGATGTAACTTCGAGATTAGACTTTCACGCTGATCTCCACACCATACTGGATAGCTGATTAGTTGCAATTGGCACAACTTGATCAAACAATATCAGCGCTCGCGTTACTGACAAAAGAACTAAACTATTATGATAGGTTATAATTTTGACACAAAAATATACAGTTAATTTATATTCGATTTTGTATCTTCCGAGAGTTTACTATCTACAGCCTACGTCCATATTTTTTACTCCACCTCAAGTACCAGCTATCCATATACGGAGATCAGTGGCCTTACATAACCAGTGTAGTCACCGAGTGCAGCGAGCTTCGCTAGCGCGGGCCGGTGCATCAATGTTCTGCGCTCGGTAACCTTGGGGTATGTGAAGCGCAATGACTCAATCAAACTGTACGGACGGCAGAAAAATACAACCTTTTGTCGTTTTATACAACCTTAAAATGTTTATTAAAAGGTACTAGCGAAAATCTGCACCTTTGCTCGCCACTTCGGCCGGGTTACAGCAGCCGTGGTCACACGCAGAAACAAACGTGAAAGTCTCGAAGAAATATAATCTTGTTATCTTTTTGTAGGAACCGAATTATTTTCGAAATATGCAATCGCTGCTTTGTAGCCGAAAACCCCCAATTTGCCAAGTTTGTTTTGCGAGTTCCTGAGGGTTAAACTATATAAGTATATCAAATCTTACGCATGTAGCATACTTTAAATAATTAAAATGTAATTTTGTAAAAATTTTTGATTTAGTTTCATCATTTGATTATTACTCGTGTTATTAAACAATTGAACTGCACATTTGAAGTGTATGTGTAGGTATGTATATATAAATGTATGAAATGATTCTTAATGAAATTTTGTTAATTTTGTCAATTATGTAACATGTTCTACATTACCCAACATGGCGTCAACAGACTGCGTGCTAACATAAAATTTTATTTTTTTCTTTTTATCTTGTCTAAGACACATTACAAATGGTGGTGTCTTACAAAAACTATCACCCAATGTGCCTACAAACCATGTAAATAACTCTATTATAATAGAGAACGAGTAATTGGTAACTAACGATAATTGTATAGGTACATGTGCCACACCAAACATTCAGAATTTGCAATGTGGGGCAGTCAAAAAAACCAAATACTCAAAACCTCTTTGTCACAAACAACAACCGCCGCACCACACATCAAGATTACGAAATAATATGTCAGTAGTATAATTATTTAAAAAATATTAACTCTTTATTCGACAACTACAAAATGTCTAAATTGATCAAATGGAAAAAAACGATTAAAAACCGCCTCGTACTTACCTAATGGACACCAAAAGCGTTGATCAAATTGAATACAAAAAAAACCTCGTGCATTACAGTATTAGAAGGCATAAAGCATTATTATTACAATATCAATAAAATGTATTTTATGTCCCGGTGTGTGGGGGTCGTTGGCATTTAAAGAGGGCAAATGTGGAGTCACCTGCCTGCCGAACCCCTTCAGACAGTGCCCTCCCCCTGCCGTGGAAATATTAAATGTTACTTGTTTGCTAATCTATACATGGTCTGCCCTGTTTGCTAGCCCTTTTACTATTTTTGTGGCTGAAATTTCGAGCAACACGTTGTAATTTCTTTATTAACTAATTAAATATTTGGTACGATAGTAAAATGTGCTTTAGAATCAAATGTAAGTGAAGTTTCAGTACCACTTTAGAGTTGCTCCTTCATGCATGAGACCAGTAAATATATTGTTGTATATAATCAGCCATATTCCAGTCATCTTCTATGCTTAAACAGACATTTAGATCTCATAAAGTAGCCGTAAAGAGCCAAGTATAATTAAAGATGGCTTATTAAACATTTGTTCAATGTTTGTAAGTATGTTTATTATTTCACGCAAAAACTACGAAAAGGATTTGGATAAAATTAAGCTCAGATATTAACTACAATCTAGAATAAGAAAACAAATACTTTAAATCCACCAAAAAAACAATCGTTCTCTTGAGATACCTTTTAAAAGCGCGAGGCACAATTAGTTCCTTATGATATTTTTAGACCTTGGTTGTAAATACTCAACACTATACAAACTTGAAATTATCAAGAGATAATCTAACTCATTCCAACATCATTTTCTTGTGATTTTCCACTCATAGTCGGCCTATATTTAATCCCATTATAAAAGTATTACCAAACTCAAAGTCATGCGAATTTGACGTGAGACGCATTGCCGTTCGTTCGAGTCCCAAGGGTAAATAAAAAGCATTAGGGTAGACAATGTCCAATCACTAATTGAAACGGCGGGTTGATATTTGGGGTGATAGGTGACCCTTGTTCTAGAGCCAAATGTCGAGCGAGCGAAGGTCAAATTGAATGGTCGTGTAATACTTATCATGCGTCATGCGGCAAGGAATGAGATGGCAAAAAATTACGTTATATAATATTCATGATCTGGCATAAGCGTATATAGATCTATTTTTTGCGCTTATCATTGCAAATTGAAATGGACCGAGCGACCAGATCACTCACGTGGTGCAATCGTAGAATATCAGCTTTGTTGTCGCGTTTCGTGCGGGTTGTTCCTTTCAGGAGGCCTTTTGGAGGAGGGACAAAAAGGAATGTTACACATCTATTATCTATATAACAATATGGATATAGGCATCGGTAGTCAGCAAAAATGTTTCATAGCAGATCGTTGTAGCCTATCTTGTTGTTAATAATCTGTCATCTCGATAGTTCCTTGGAAGTCTGGAAAAACATTAAAAATCGAAAACAAAATGAAACACTACAAAGTAGCCGTGACCAGAACATGTTAATCTACTGGGTTGTATAAAAGTAGTATTAAGAATATAATCACAACTGCTTTGAAGAGAGCGAGGTCTGTTCCTTATCACTTTTTGTGTAGATACCTATTTTTACAACGAGTTAAAAATTCGCGTTCGGTAGATGGAAAACGGCTGGTCATCCAGGGTAATTTTGAAAAGGCACAATGCATTAATACGTTTCATCAGGGTTGAAAAGGTAGCTGCAATGAATTCTCCTGTAGTTAAGCGATTTTATAATTTATATACTAACCTATAATATGATTTAAGATAGTAACTACCTCAACCTTTCACACACTTATAACCTTATGAAACCAGTATTAAATATATTATTCGTATTTTTAAAAAAGGATCAAATTCGATCCTTCATATTATGAGCTACCGCCCGCGACTCCGTCCGCGCGGATGTCGGTCTTCGCATGGATGGATTTATCTTTTTTCTACGTATTTTTCCAGGATAAAAAGTATCCCATTTTATGCCCAGGATAATAAGGTATAAATTTTTTTTAGTTTTTCAAGTTTCATCGAAATCAAACCGTTAGTTTTCACATGATGCCTGAACATACAGACAGACAGACAGAGAGACAGACAAAAATATTTTTAATCGCCTATTTGGGTTTGGTATCGATCCAGTAACACCCCCTGCTATTTATTTTTTCAATATTTTCAATGTACAGAATTGACCCTTCTACAGATTTATTATATGTATAGATTCTTTCTCATTATTACATATCTTCAATCTCATAAAAATATCTCGGGGCTCAGAATGCACATAAAAACCCTTTAAAATCATTTAAGTTTATCGCTTGTTCTTTTACAGGGAATTTGCATTCCAACTGACACGTAACATCCTTACTCAAATTGTTCGTTTATAAGTAAAACTACAGATATTAATTAGTTTAATATTATTGAAATTTGTCTTGAATTTCACTTTTTTGGTTATATAAACGTAAACAGTAAAAAAATCGATACATGGCCCTTTACGATTACCCGGAAGACAGAAAAATGTACTTTGTTCAACATAGAAATTTTCAAAGATAGTATAATAATAAATAATAAATAAATAAACATAGAAATCATTCAACAAATTTTAATTGCCTCAAAAGTATTGGTTGTTCTTGGATATTAATTTCATATTCTAAAACACAAAAATACAGTTCTCCTTTCAACTCTTCTCCATTTAATCAACAACCCAGACGCAGTTGCGTATTTCGGCTAGCATTTAACACAGGAATCACAAAGTTTGCCAAAGGCCGTCGCTTCGCCAAAGGCCACAACTCGGTCCGCCACTTCGAATTAGCCGCTCCGAAGTTGCACAACAATACAGAATTATTCTATCAATATTGATTACGTGGGCAACAAACTATAATGTAACACGACATCGGCGTGTAACAAGCTCATGTTGCGGTAAATTTGTTCACATCAATCAATTATCAACATTAATATGGAACAAAGAATGGCGATAAGTCAGTGTCGGAACCCTGTAGTATAAGATGAAGGAATTCTTCAGATCTTTAATCTTAAGTTAGGAAAGTATGTACAAAACTAGAGAGGTATTTATTTAATGCTTTGTTACTGCTTATGAATTCTTACTGTACAACTTCTGAAAACACCGGAAACCCACATACCGCATGAAACTGTAGCTGCCGTTTTACGACGTTATCGTGCGAGAGAGAGGTTGTTCCGGTCCAATTCGGCTGCAATTCAACATAACCCTACCTTATTAAGTGGTATATGATGATATATTATATGTATACTTGTTTCTCTTCTCACTTTCTAGAAATTAAATAATAAATATTTGTCCATTGTGTAGTCGTATACAATATCAACTTTAAAATAAAATATTGATTCAAGAAAGTGTCATTTTTATTTCAATTTTATCAATATTGTAAGCTCAAGTCAAGTGTCGCATGCAGCGTTAAGAAATTGCAAAACAAAATGTGCCTAGACAATGACGGCCTTGGTCTTTAATAAAACTTACATAAAACGAAACTTTGCTTCCATAAGTTGGTAAGAAGATTGCGAATAGTTAATGTTGGGACGTCCAACTGACCTTAGCAAATGGAGTTCAGAAGCTCGAAAATCTTAATTATGAAGTGAATAAATATTCCATTGAGTATGCAGATGACATGAAAGTTTAAATTGACGGAGTTCTTAGAGACCTAGTGAGGACTCAATTAGAACTGTAGTTCTGCGACGAGATCCGAGTGTTAATTCACAGTTAACAGAAAGCAAATAGAGTTAGCACAAACAGCGCGCGCGTCTCTATAAAGTTAGGTGTCTAACGCGAGACTCATATTTAGATCTTACATTTGCATGTGATTATATCCTACTAGCTTCAGCCCGCAGCTTCGCCCGCGTGGATTTCGGACTTCAAAAATGGAGTTATTATACATATAAACCTTCCTCTTGAATCACTCTATCTATTAAAAAAAACCCCATCAAAATCTGTTAAGTAATTTTAAAGATCTAAGCATACAGACACACAGACGGCGGAAAGCGACTTTGTTTTATACTATGTAGAGATGATGTACTAAATATAGTGTACCGATGGTAAAATATATCGTATATTAGGAGAAGAATTCATTTCTTCAAGATACAAATATTTTTCAGTTATTTTCAGAGTGAAATGCATATCTGTACCAAATTTCAACCAAATTGAATAAAACCAAATCCGTTCATTAGTTTTTGCATAAAAAAATATCAGACATTAACGTTTCGGTCCCTTTCAGTACATGGCAAATAATGTTTTTATTCTGTCGGATTCAACTATTAAATGAATTGTAAACTATGTTCCATATTATACCATTAAGAATTATTCATTTTCATTTCAATCACTCCATGAGCATTCATTATAATAATTATTATTTTGACATACCCTGTACCTAATGAAAAGCTTTTTAAACATGCTTTCAAAACTGTTTCACACTTACATTACAATTTTAAAACACAAAAATTGTTTTAAAATTCAAGCGCAAGTCACTACGATATAAAATATCAAGGTGAGCACAAAAAATATACAATTTTCACACATTCGCTATCTACCGGATGCTAGCAGGCTTTAATTAATAACACAGTTAAAGCCCCTACTAAAGCTCAACACATCAACCCTGGGGTTGCAACTTCCGGTCAGATCCCGCGCCTCGCGCCACCCGCAAGCACTTCCGGTCACCGAAAATCACGTGAACAATATGTAGAATAATCTGGAATTATGCTCATGATGTTTTAATTACGCCAAGTGCTACAGTGTCATGTGGCCGTTCGATTAAATCGAAGTTACGTAATGTACGGCGAACTGGGACAAGCAAGTGGTAGGTGGCATTTGTTTACGACATATGCCACTGATAATCTCTTTTTTTAAATGGTAGTTCGAAACTCAAATAAACTGTGTATGTCAGACTTCGATTAAATATAAAATTTGTTCAAGAATATCAACTCTTACATGCGAATGAAATTACCTTCTTAAAAATGAATCTGAAGTAAAAAGTGCGAGACGTAAGCGACGCAAGCGCTGTAAGGCGTTAAGCTAGATGGTTCGACCACTGTTTCCCACTGTTTCAACTTTCACACGATTTTACTCCTCATCATTTTTCATGAAGCATGAATAGAGTTACGAATGTGGAGAAAGTAAGATAGGTGTGTAAGCGTCGTAATATGTGGCACTATACTCTCTGTCTGCACCGTTAGGGAAATGGCGTAAAGATAAGTTGTAGCGAATACCTTAAATCGTTTCTTAGGAGAACTAAAAGTTAACTAAACTCCAATAATATATAGCTACTTATTGCACTACAGAATATGTCCTATCAAAACACCATGAGGCACTCATGACACATCTGCAAGCTCTAAAGATTTAATTTCTCTATACGAACACAGTCTTACCGGACAAAAACTCGGTAACGTTCACATATCACAACTAAAATTTCAGATTAACCCAAACCAGTTACGGGATTTAGTTGAATCGCAGCAGAATTTTTCCGTAATAACACACAATGTACATTTTATCTACATGACCATAACTCTAAAGCAACACGATATAACTCAGTGACTGTTCAACATAAAGTCGAAACTACTGGACGAAAATTTGAGGTAAAGACCCCTGCTTAGATGGTGCCTCGGGGTCTTCACTCAAGTTTTTTCAAATTCAAGCAAAGTCAGCTTTTTTAATCGGTTCACCTAAATTATAATATTTTATCACATTCTTTTTATTGTATCTATTATATTACTATTATTATATATATTTTCTATAGGATATATGTATATGTATTTATATCCCGTCCATCCCATCTACGGGAAAAGAGGCGTGTCAGTCCCCATAACGTCTCCCTAAACCAAGAAGACAAAATAGTCTACGCTAGTTTGGAGAATTGTAAAAATATTCCACCAGCAGTAGTTCCATCCGAAAAAGAAGAAGAAAAAAATATATAAGCCGATATGTACAGTTGAAGCTCAGGCGGTCAGGCCAGACGACGCGGTCGCAGCGGCCTCGTGAGAGTCGGACTGTCTGCGGTCGGCGCTGCCCGCGGCCCGACCTCGGCCGCAGATTAACGGATCATCTACAATTACTGGAACTCACTTCCTTCAACATCACACCATTTACAACGGACAGACATGACACATGATGTGTTTGTTTCGATAATTATTTAATTCTTTGAAAATATAATACAAATTTCCTACAATACAAATACAAAAAGTTTTATATTATAAAAGGACTACACTGGACTCGCTATGTAATATTATAATAAAATACGACTGGTTTTGATAAAGGATCTTAATTGGCTGTTCTCACTGCTACCTACTACATAACTGCGAGGAAGCCCACTACAATAGTCATCGAAAAAAACAAATTGTGTCTTCAAAATTTCCAACTGACCCGAAACAATTGACATTCTGTAATGCTTTTTAACTGAAATAGTCGACGCTTTAAAGAGAAACCTTCCAACCTATTTGAGCTCTTGCAGACATCGTCAAAGAAAACCCGCTATTCAATAATGTCTAACCAAATGAGCAGGACGTAACGATAGAAACAAATATTTCTAATCGCTTTTATTCTCCTTTTTAATAACTAAGAAAGATAAATTTAGTATTTAGAGTGTCGTTAAAACTACCATCACCTTTGTCCTCACACATCGTTCCACTTGCATTCCTAGTTACTCCTGACGCTCCAGTCTCTACCTAATCAAATATGAAAGAGAACTGCGACAGGTGAGGGTGGACATATACGGGTGGGGGGCACATCTCTCATCTCTCTTCCACATTCATATTCATATTTCACCATCCCCCTCGCACCTCGTTGTTTTTTCTGTGACATTACATTTTTTGTATGCCTCGAATGATATACAACAGTTACTTGGCTCTTTATCCGTTCCTGTCGTTTCGAAAATTGGCTTTTCAGTTAGTTGTCGGTATTGTCGTTTTGCATACGAGTTTGGGCTTGCGGCTCGCGCATTCATATTTTAACTAGGCAGAAGTTGAGAACTTTTTGTGTTAATTAATTCTACTTTCAGCATTGCTAATTGCTAAAGCCTTATTCCTCTGCATCAGATATAACTTCCAACTCTCAGTTAAATATGCAAATTTGCAAATTTATTTTAGGCCCATAAGTAAAGCTATATTTAGATTGTTTTGATTCGTTGCAATTTTAGCCAACTGTCGCCGTGCCAGACCTAATCAAGGTCGTGGAAGTATATTTATGCCCGTTAATAACAAATATAACTTTTATATTTATAAAAACTTACAATTTTTAAATTTTTCATAATCATTGTCTTCTACAGTTATTGTGATCAGTTCGGTTCCATTAAAAATGCAGTAGCTAGCATATTTCCTGCCCTATGCCTACCTTTCAGCTAAAGATTTATTAAAATCGCACAGACATAAATTATTCTGAAATTACAGGCATACTCTTTTCTCTCAGTTTTATTTTATGTACCTATAGACTACATAGTAAAAAACTATAGTAAACTTGAGCCAAATCTGTTCAGCTGTTTTTGCGAGAAAAAGTAGGAGATTAAATATTTACTTTGAAATACAATTCCATATCTTTCACATTAAGACTACTCGGGTGCTAACTGCTAAAAATTGCACATCAATTCAAATATCGCGCTTGCGTTACCACCAGACAGATTTTGAAACATATAATAATTTAATGACACTTTCACAAATTTCGTCTAAATTTTGCATTGTGAAAGTTTTAAGTTAGAAATCAAAGTCAGGATTAATGTTGTGGGCTAAGATTTGTGATACTTTAATATTTTCATATGACATTTATTATTCATATTTTATAGAAGAAGAGGAGAGATTTATTTTGTTTGTTTATATCAAATAAGCTCCAAAACTACTGGACTGAATTTAATTATTTATTCACTAATATAAAGCGTCGGCTTACTGTAAGAACTCATTAACCGACATTTACGAAACTTTAAAAAATCAATTAATTATTTATTGATAACACTATAAAATATTGTTAATAATGGATCCAAAACTAATCAATTAATTAGTTTTGGCTTTAATAACAACGTAAAATATAGTGTTATTAATGAGAGTTTCGTAAATGTCGATTAATTAGTTTTTGTAGTAATCTAACGAAAGCTACGATATTAGGAAGTAACATAATATTACGATTTAACCATTTTTATTTTTGACGCCAAAAGAAGTGAACACGAGACGACACGTCGCTAAAATAAAATATGTCAAATTAATTTTCAATATCATACTATTTGTATTTATATAAATTAATTTTCAATATCATACTATTTGTATTTATATAAATTAATTTTCAATATCATACTTTAGAATTATTTTTCGTACGTAAAATATAAATACATTCCGAAAATACGAAAGTATGAAAAACCTTAATAGTGGTAACAAAGGGCTCTAGCTTTATCATTGTTAGCTTATTCCATATCCAATAAGCCTCCACAGATAAATGTAGGCGATAACTTATCACTGGATCAATAACTTCTAATGTTGACTTTGTAACAATGACTTCGCCCTTTTTATGGTGCGCTGTATTTTCGAAATGCCAATCATTTATTTATATAAGAAAATCTCGCTACTTCGTTTACTTATTGGTAAGAAAATAAAATCTTATAAGAAATATTATTCTATTAGACTATGGAGCAAAGAAGGATAATTTTAACAACTATGTATGTATGTATGTGTGTATGTATAGATTTTATAGCGTAAGTCATAACACAAAAACAAGTGGACCGAATTTAACAAATAAAGTATCAATCAATTTCTACTAAACGAACGATTGATATAGGCTACAAAAAACATGCACGTGTCGGTTTGAGAACCTCCTTCGTTTTTTCGTCGGTTGAAAAGTTGTATTGTAAGTGTTAAAAATAGAAAAATCATATTGTACATGCGAAAGTTTGTGAGTGTGTTAGTTATTATTTCACTACAAAATTAGATTCAGATGAAATTTGCAAATATTTATAATGATAATAATATAAATAAATATCATAATTTTACTTTTTATCTATAAAGGGATAGCCTAAGAATATATTTAATGCGGGGGAATCCGTGGGGTACAGCTAGTAAATATATAAATTTTAAATCTTTTTATTGTTAAATTTAAACATTCATATAACAATATATGAATAGTATGACAACTACAGAAGTACTGTATAATATCGCTTCGTTTTAATATTTTATTGATTCTCTTTTTACTTACATATAGGCATTCTAATAATATTTAGTCTGTCTTTCTTTTTGTGAGACAGTTAAAATAGTCCGAACTGAGAATTGTGAACCCCTTTTTTAAAGTCAGCCGAAAACATAAAATATTCAAGCCAGAAAAATATTAAATAGGGGCGAGAAAACCCTCTTTTCCAATTACTTAATCATACCGCCGTGTCATGGGCGTTACACTTTTTCTATGGCACTGTCATAATGTGGACACGACTCTTGCATATTAAATGAATACGCATAAAATATTATTATCGTAATAGCGAGTTTACGTGTAGACCCACCTTAAAGATAACGAACATAATGTATTACAGGCCTAACATTATTTACCATAATTTAATATCTGAGTCAACTAAGAATCATGAATAATACTCCTATTAATTTATAGTAGGTACAATTAAAATTTCGTGGAATACAGCGTGTGGAATTTAAATTTAATATTGTAAAAAAAGGAATTCCAACATAGTTGTTATTTTTTATTAAATATCAAATGAAATCAGTAATTAAGAAATTAAAATACAAAAATCACATCCACTAAAGCCGACTATTCCGCTAGGTAACATAGTCCGGACGGTAGAACAGTTTGGTTTAATGCATACATTATTACAATTATTAGCAGTAGCAATTACAAATTAGGCAATATAGATTAATGAACGCTTAAATGTATAGAGGAAAATATGCAAACATAGTATTATGCGTATATTCACTGCAAACGTGATTGCATATTAATATGTAATTATGTTACGTTCGCATTATGACGACCGATAGGCGCAGTGGTAACGTAAGTAGGTATGCCGCACACGTTAAGTCAGTAGCGGGTACGAAGCCCACCCAGGTCAAGGAAGAAGTTTTCTTAACATACAAATTTCTTGGTCTCCGAAACTACTGGATCAATTTTAATGAAATATTCAAAGGGTATTGTCCAATTTAAAATATAGGCTATATATTGGCGGCGATGTTTCCACTTCCACGGCATATGAATCTTTATAATAAAAATCATAAACGAATATATCTGGAGGTACGGTAGTCCCTCGCTAAGATGAGCCTAAGCCATTCCTTATACGTATATGACATAAATTAAATATATTACTGTTCTGTGTAGTACGCGTAGTACATGTCCTTACAGGTTAGGTTAACATGGTGTAATAAGTCCACATATTATTATATTATTTCATAGACTCCACACTAGCGCTTTCAGTCGACATTTCACTAGTTATAACCGAGCTCAAGAAAAATTAAAGAGCCGGAAAATTTTAATTGGCCACTTTATATTCCTTCTGTTCGGCTAACGCGACCGTTTCCCTCGTGTTCCGCGCTTTTACGGCGGGAAAAAACACGGGAAATCCCGTGCGGAACGTCGCATATTTTTGAGTATCAATATTTTAGTAACACATGCCTGTATAAATCTTACAGTAACGTATACGTCGGTATCGTCCATACTATCACTGCTCCCTCGCTAAGTAGGTACTTTGGCATGGCATTCATCAGAAAACTCTATCCATATTAAAATCAATGTTTGCTTATATGTTAGTTTGTTTGTGTTTTATGCACTCTGAAATTATAACAGATAGACCACTGATTTATTTATCAAATATCATGTTCCAAATTCTCTGGAAAAGGCATTGGAAAAGCGAAGTAAGGCGCAAAGAGTCCAGTAAAATAAATTACTGAATAAATAATAAATTAGCCATAGTTCCGAACAAGCCGCGTAGCTAGGAATATCGATTAAACAACACCAACGCGTCTAATGCTTTTGTAGTGCCACGTATATTTATGAACATGGACCATTCATTTAGGACGTCTTACCTAAAGGTAAGACGTCATAAATACAGACCAACACTGCTCCTTTACCGTAGCTATAAAAACAAATAATATAGCAGACATAAATAGCCCTAATTTTAGTCTACTTGACGGGCGAGTGGTCGCTTACCTTATATAACCTCACAAACCTAGAATATTGAACAATGGCCTACAACAATGTTTGCATAGAATTATATTAAATTTGCCTATAAAATCGCATTAAGTCGTTAAGCATACCTCGAAGGCCTCGTACCGTGAGAATATAATGGCCAAGTAAAAAAAAGCCATAACAAAGTCGACGCTGTGTGCCACGTTTCCTTTCAAATTGACATTTTAATATATTTCGTACGTAAATGCCAGAACCGTGTCACGGGGAAGCGGATAAGCGATTTTTTAATATCCTACTTCGTTACGACATAATCATTGTATAACAGCTTTATTGCTTTGTACAGCTCTTGCACGTAATGTACTGCGACAATTACTTTTATAATTTAATTGCCAATTCAAGTTCAGATTATTGCTATTTTTTATATTTTTATTATAATGTTGCTATAATCAAACTTAAGCTATGGCGGTCCATCTCTATAGGGACGAGCCATATGCGCAGGACATGTATTAATATAGAGCATGAGTGTGTATGCAGACACTAGTGCACACACTATTCCCTTATTCTCCTATTCCGATGGATTTTTTACTGATAAAGTACATAGTTAACTCACTCTAAAGACTTCTTAAAATATTATATTATATTATTTCATGAGCAAATTCCAATTTAATAGTAAGGGTACCAAAAAATACAGACTCCAACATTTATAATACAAATTCAGAGTTTTATTAAAATTATGTCGTTAAGGAAAAATTATGCGAAGCTCTAAATCTTAATATTTTACTATCAAGCTCATAATTATTCATCCTGGGATTTATGTAAAATTTGTGGTTATATAACAGACGGAATATATTCTATACAGTAATAGTACATTTAATATACAAACGTAACCCTGTACATGCAGTATTAACAATCCTTTAGAGAAAGCTTAAGCTTAAAACTATTCAACCTGAGATGAAATGAAAAAACTCTTTCATTTTAGGACACAAAAAATATAGCTGATAATAATTCATTAAAGTAAAAGACAATTTAAGTCCACAAAGTGACACAATACGAAAGAGTGTAAAAATTTAACAACGATCTGAAAAACGAAACTTACAAGATTTAGTTACAGACAACGAGTGGGATATAAAACCACCGAATCGGTAAATTAACTCGCAGCTTATTTAAAAACTGTTACTCTTTGTGCTTTATTATCTCACAGATAAAGTCCTTACAACTTTTATTCTGTTTTACTCAGCTCCGCAGTATCTTGTGAAACAGAGGCTGATACAGATAAAGATCTTAATAGAATAATGTGAGGATTACTCATTTCTGACTGTGAATCGTAGAAAACTGGGTCGGTATATAAACAGGTAATGCGATCTTCAATCAAATATATTGAATACTAAGTAGTCGTCCCGTCGCCCACGCTATCATTACTCGCCTTTAGAAGATCCACAATTTACTAGCTGCGAAACGAGGGTAACTATCAACTGTGAGATATGTGATGGGATAAACATTATTAGGTCATCCTTAGCAGCAGCCAGAAGACATCCACTACTAGAAATAGGCTTCTCCCAGGGAGCGCCACAGGGAGCAGTCACAAACTACATTCCAGCGACTTCCCGCAAACTTGACCATGTCATCAGTCCATCGAATGGGAAACCGACTGACACTACGGCATCCATTTCGGGACTTACCTTTCTACTATAGTTATTAGATACTGTCTTTATTTTAATGACAGACCAAAGAATATTTTATTGAGCAGAATTGGAGCAACTGGAAATTGTTACATTTTCCACCGAGAGAAGATGACCCCGATCTTTTGATACTTAGTGTTTTTAACCCCCGCGACGCAAAGTAGAATATTGACATGACAACAGCCAGTTTCCTTGTAGTGTTTAACTACGTTTGGTAAAAATCGGTCCGGCATGCTGTTCAAAAAGTATCAGTTCTTTTCTTATTGCGTATGGAGTTAGGGTTTTTAAATTTGAAATTTATACAATTATATTTTAAGATAGCTAAAATGGAGAACGCAGTGTATTTCCTTATTTTGTAAACCAAAGCGACCATAGCACAAAATATTTGTTCTTATAATAACGTATTGATAGACGGAACAGACCACGGAGCGCGTCCGTGCGTATCGGATGAACGGAATCTCTCGCTCGAAGCAATGTACTCCAGCGTCCGCCGCGCCGGCCGAGTTATTCGACGACCGACGTATAAATAATACCTGTATCAAAATTTATATCTTGCGTTCATGATTGGCGTTCTCTGAAGCGCAAGGGTAGTAATTTATTTCACAACAGATAGGGATGCTGATTATGATTGCAATATTAGATTTAAAAAAAACGACGAAAAGGACTATTTCATTTCACGTAAGCTACTAGTATCTATACATAAATCGTAGGAAAGTCAAAACTGAACATTGAATATTTTTTAAAGAATACTTGGGGCGTGATCTACATTCGATATAGCAGCCAAAAATATTGTTTTTAGATTTTTTTGTCTGTTTTTCTGTATGTATGTCCGGGCTAAACTTGAAAAGTACCGCATGGAATTACGTCAAATTTTGCTTGAATATTACTAACAGGTCGGGTCAACATATAGGCTATATAAATATAGCTAGGCATATTATGACGCTATCACCTACGGTTGAGGAGCTGTGAATCTTTCATTCGGAAGACTTAACACCTCAATTTTGAACTCCGAAATCCACTCAGGCAAGGTAGCTGGAGGAAGATTGTATTTTAATAAAATACTAGCCGACCTTCTCTTCTAGATGAGCGTTTATATATACGGGATAACAATGTTTATTGTGGGTTACCCCTATGATATAGACATATGCCATCCCGAATTTTTGTAGACCTTTTCAAAGTGTACACCTTGAAAAGGTCTACAAAAAATACTGTAATAAATTATTTAATATATCTCGTAGGATTTGCAAAATAAGCGAAAATTGTGTGTTTATATACGAAATCACATTAGAAAGCTCTAATTTTTTGTCTACTCTAATAAAGCATATTATTATATAAAAAACTTTTTCTAAAATTACATTATCTATTTAAAAATATAGCATAAATGCCGTTGTGCAGCTTAAAAGATATAAATATTCATAAACATACAGACGGATAGCGACTTTGCTTTAACTTTGTAGCGATAACGTACCAACTCGTGATCTTACCCTATGATTAGCCCAACTCATTGCAGCGGAGTTCGAGCTACATCACGAGTGCTTATTAATAAAAACGTATCATCAAAATTACAATAGCTGTCGCAAAATATTTCACGGGTGGCTTGTTCCTCTGCTGCCCCGCTTCCCCCAGGTGCATTGTTGTCACCACAATGTTGTTTTCTTGTGCAATACTGCTAAAATTACTGTTGCGAAACATCCATACGAACACGTTCCTCTGTTTGTCTTTCAGCATTGTTATGGAATTCGCTTAAACTGAACGTCAATGTCGCTTCAATGAAAATCACATTCAAATGAATCATGCGCATTGTTTGGTTGATGACATCTATTTGTCTGTAGTCTGGCGAACCTAAATATTATTCAGGCTGCAAGAGCTATTTCAGAGTGAACTAGAATAGAATAGAATTTATATTTTATAAACTGAAACCATGTGTGTAGTCATGAGCAATAATATGTTTACATTTTAGTACTCTGTAACAATTACTCTTTGACAAATTAAATCAATAATATGAAATTTCATAAATACAAATTATGACAAGGTACTAAAGTGTATATATACTATAATTGCTCGTGACTGTACATATAACCTATGTCATTCATCGACATCTGCTAGTTAATTATAAAAATAAGGAATCTATGACAATATATTTATTTCTAAACAGCTATATTCACAGTTAATACTTGATTTTCTTATGATTCGATTGGTTGACAGGGCGTAGCATCCTGCTTACGTTAAACTTTAAAAAGATACCAATCAAGATACAATCAAAATATTGGAACGAAAAAAATATTACTTAATTACTTTTCCGAATTAATCAATATTTCAGACATCTCATACAAGTTAGCAATTTGAATAAACAAATGACAAAAATAAAAGAGAACGATACGCGAAAACTTCAGCTACCTTCCCGATAAAACCACATGAAACGTACACAGAAACCGGCACAGTCATTATTCCAGTGACCAAATTAAAACGCAATCCAATAACCTAAAATCCTTTTCGTGTACCAGGGCCTCAGCAAACAGAGGCACTCGCATGAGAATCACGAGAGGTCGAGGCCCGTGGAGAACAGTACGAACAAACAGCAGATGCGGGGAGAATGCACTGCACACTGCACGCACCGCTGGCTCCGCGAACATTACCCGACAAAAAATATTGAGGCGAATATTCCAACTAGCCGAAACGGAATCCGTGCCATTTACTTAACAGGGACGTAATGGACTCTATGTTTGTGTTAAAAATCTACATTTAACTTAGAAACGAATGCATTTCACTCAATAAATAGAAGGAAAATGCTACTATTGTGACTTATAGGTATTGGAAAATGTTAAACTTTTGAGGATTGACTATTTGCAATTTAACCTTTTTTATACTGATGAATTTTAATGAAGGTCAGAATATTCGTACGTTGAATTCTTAAATATAAAATTATAAATATTAAGTATAATTTATCCTTATTATAAAATGTAAATTTTCATTATAAAAAATAATATATGTGTTTGAAAAATACAATGATGTTTTACATTGTGTATTTAATACAACTAATAATTTACATCTAGCATACATACTTGCATAATGTTATATTATAACAGCATAGGTACACTAGGTAACATGTGTTAACTTCAGTAGAGACATGATAATTACTTACCGCGACACAAGGTTGTATGTGATAATATAGAATGAAATGTTACCTGAAACAAAAAAGGCATATATTAAGAAATACATCTAAATACACACAGAATGTAAGATTGTAATATTTATGAAAGAAGACACAAAATTTCATAAGTGCTTTAAATTAATTGATTTTCAAACGAAAAATATTAAGTCTAGCCACACTGACTTCTTAACCTACATCATCATCAAGAATATTGGAAGGATATAATTGATGGACGGTGAACTAAGTGTACTTATAACAATGGACTCTTAGTAACAACAGAATACATACACATACATAGTTTTTAGTAATATAAATAAATAATCCAAGTGTCTACAAAAGCTTAATTAAGGAACCAATCAACCACATACAGAATATTTGACCTATCCCGTAAGGACCTCGATACGACTGGAGAAAACATTATTTTCCTTTTTGAGTAAGATTAAGAAATATACTTTTTTGCAAGTCGGATAATCAAAATGTTATAGTCATAAGGCTTCATAGTTTAGTTTTTGTTGTTAGTATGAGTAATCATCCTCACTACTGCTAGACCAACAAGACATTCCACAAAAAACTGTCTACAACAAACAACATGTCATAATGCGTGTTCAATCAAAAGCCCACACCGGTCGAGGCGATCACATTTGCCGGGTCGCGGACACCGATCGTGAATAAATCCGAAATGAGGCAAATAAGCAATTACGCGCTCATATTCGGACTCGATTACACTATGTGGGAAATTTCAGATGCGTCCGCTCAGCTGCACAGCCCTGACATGTCGCGGTTTGTTTGCTTATTATGAACTGCACACATTTTATGCTTTTATTAATTCATCGTAGTCATTATTGCCATTATCATTATTATCATCGTCGTCGCAGTCAAGCTATTATTATATTATCTTATTATTCGGAAATCGTAAACATTTTCCTAGTGAAGTTTCTCATATATATTTTTTATGGTATAAGGGGGCTTACGAGCTATAGGATCCATTTTTAAGACTACCGAGAGGTACCTCCCCGGCCGTGCGGGCCGAATTCGGCTTCACGCAAGCATGCAGTGTTGCACTACCTCTCTCTCTCATTAACGTGATTAAATAATAAACGCTAGAAATACAAAAATATCTATAACTAAGAAGAAAAATTTTATACTTTTATTAATTAATCGCTAACGTTATTAAGTTATTGTTATTAATATTTTCAATTAAATTACTATTAACAATTTAGTTTATTTACACAACTAACAACTCTAGCAGACTAAGTTTTAGCTGATGAAACCATGTTCGACCAGTCGTGTATAAACATTAAGCATACATCATTCTAAACTTTATATCTATATTAACACGAGTATTATAATAGCTGGTTTCGAATCTTGACTATAAAAGTTATAACTCATAGTAGATACCAACAAGTATTACACAAGATCCTCTACATAGACAAGGAAAATATAGAAAAACCACGAGCATCTCACACCGAGTATTTATCGTTAGAAAGTGGTAAAGTATTTTATGAAGCGCCCGGCCACATGTCCCGGGCCTGTACCGCACACAATTTTATCATCAAAACACATAAAGGATCGCATTTACATAATGAGGCTTCGCCCGCACGGGGAACGCTCTCGATACATTGAGATTTTCTGATTATTTCACGCCACTCAATATACAAAGTTCAATGTATGAAAAACTTTACGCATATCAATTTTGAATACAAACATACTTTTTTATTCATAAATATATTAAGAGCTCGCCCATTAATAGCTTGCGGTGATATTATTGATATGATTCATTCAAATATTTTATATCAATTGATATACAAACTTCAAAGACTTCTATTACTTAGAATGTTGATTAAAGTAACTAATCTAGTGTTCTAAACTCATACACAACTTTGTAATTTACAACAAAAATATCGAGAGCATTTTTTCTTTGATTATGTTATTGTAAGACATGAACGATATCAATGAAAGCCAAGACAACAGCTTTCCCTATTTTTATTTGGCTTAGTGCGGAGATCCTCTTCTGATATCAACGATAGACCAACACTTGGTCTTCTTAAACGTAGTCATAACTCGAGGCTGTCATTTGTCCTTTTTAAATATATTTTAATGACAATAAAATGTTCAGACTCATTTACTGATTGACAGAGTAAAGGTCGCCGCACAGTTATCAACTCGGAAAGGGATCGTAATCGTAACGCCTACGCCTAGGCGTCAACCAGGCGTCAACCAGGCGGTGCCGATCCGCTTACGTTACGTGCGTGACCATCGCACACATATCAACTCGGAAAGGGAACGGAAACGTATCGCCTATCGCCTTATCGGTAGGGTGACCAAAAAGTAACCCTGTAATTGTATACATATAATATAAAACTCATAGATGACTGACATAGTGATCTATCAACGCACAGCTCAAATCACTGGACGAATCGGGCTGAAATTTGGCATGCATGTAGATGTTGTGACATAGGCATCCGCTAAGAAATATATTTAGGTAAACTACGTAAATAGATAGACTGATGTGACGAAACTAACATGCGTGTGAGTTTCCAGTGGCCCATTGTGGGAGGAGGAGGAAAGGTGCTCATCTGCTTAGCAATTGTGTGGATGTCTATGGACGTCGATAGACATTAGATAAGTAAAATATAGGATAATATAAGTACAAAAATAAGTACCTACTTAGTACGGAGAACCTACATAACCTGTTTATGTTTTTATATCTAATTATAATACCCGAATTCGTAAATTTACGAAGATTTACCCAGTACGTACCTTTTTAAAAAGAAATAAAATGTTGTAAATTTTTACCATTTTATAATTTTTTCTTTTAAAACAAAATAAAGGCATAAAAAGCGTGACCTCAAGCGAGGGACGGACTCATGACCTTGGCACCAGATCAGTTTGAATCCGAACGTTAAGTGTAGCGCACGGCTATGTCTAGGTTTACCAACAACACGTGAGCTCGCTATCATAGCCATAGCACTTGATGAAGAGCAAAAAGAAAATAGAAAGAATCGCAGAAGAAGATATTGGGTACACAATATGTATAAAGCAAGGAGTAATGAAGGTTAATTTCGAATTATTAAAGAACATTTGATAGACAACGAATAAAAATTTTACACTTATTTTCATATGCTAAAATATCTGTTTTATAACATTTTACAGTATATAGAAGAATGTTTAATATTATTTTAATAATATTTTAATAATAATAATGTCTATGGACTTATCACACTACGTTAGTCTAGCCCCGTATTAAGTACCGTAAGGACTTGTGTTACGGGTACTAGACAACAGAAATATATTTAATATATTTATAAATTTAAGAAATTTTATATATTTAAGATTTTTATTATAGAAATACATATAATACATAGATAAACATCCATGACCAAGGCGGGATTCAAACCCGCGACCCCTGGCGCAACATTCTCCGCTTATACGAGCCCTGTACCACTGCGCCAGCCTGGTCGTCAAAAGGATGTAGGTGTATAAGGATAAAGACTATAACATTCAGAGAAAACGATATCGCCTGAAGAAAAAATATTTATCATATATTTTTAATATATTTTTTTTTAACTCTACTAACAAAAATATCTATGAGTGTTGATAATGTCTCACCAGTCACCATGTATATTTTATAGGATATTTTCAAAAATACTATATTTCTCTGAAGAAATTTTGGTCACCCTAGTACGGAGAGACATAAGCGCGATGACGGCCGGCGAGCCGTAAGCGGGCGGGCGGATGGTTGACGCCTGGTTGACGCCTCGCCGTAAGCGCGTTGATAGCGGTTCGTGAGCCGGTCCGTATCCGAGGCGTTTCCGTTCCGGTTCCCATTAGTGTGCGTTGCACTATGGAGTTTCATACAAAGAATACTGACCGGCTCGAGGTGATACGTTTACGATCCGATTCCGAGTTGATAAGTGTGCTGCGACCATAACGCACTGATGAGGCTTTTGAACCGATCAATCTGAAATGGGATTGTTTCCCAATTTCAGGTAGCCTTTGCGTCCCAAGTATCCGCTAAGTAAGTTTTCTTTAAAAAGTTTATCTCAAAAGGAGAAAATAAGTGACATACTTATGAATGAATTAGACGGGTGAAACAGCAGGGCGCAGCTAGCTAAATAAATCGTAAATTATATATATTATAGTGAATTACCTATTTACAAGTTTACTAATCGTTCATCTCCAATTCTACTTTTCACTGACTTGTACAACAACTAACTAAATTCGCTTTAGCTAGAAGATTTTTTTATAATAACGTAGGAATTTAATTAAAAGTAGGTACGTCAAGTTAAGCGCTACCCTTTATTCAGTCTGTATTCAATACTATTGAATTTGAATAAGGCATGCCAAGATGTTGGCCATTGAATTGAAAGTATGAGTTTGAAAGCATGATTATCAACTTTCGAATGACTACAAAACACTCGTCAAATATAATATAATTTAATGATTAGGAAATTATAAAGTTAAGTTTCAGTTAAATAGTAAGTTACTAAACCGAGTGTATTATTCACAACACTTACTATTACCAAAGTACACAAAGTATCCCTGTACTCTACTTAGAGAAAGGTGTGTAGAATTCCTAAAAGAGGTAATCTAAACACGTTATCTTAGTTCTAATCGCTTGTACTAAAGTCCTAAATTACCTAATCAAACTCAACAGTTGTGCAGACATTTCCACAAAATAGAGTCACCTAGGTTTCAGGAATGGTCTTATTTGTATCAACATAGGAAGCACTACTCAAAGGTCCTAGTAGATCAAATAAGCCTAGAGCTATACAGTTTGCTGAACTGTATAACATAGCAAAAGCTTTGGCGTGTAGATAGGGATTGGTTGATTTTACAAACTTTACTTATCACACATTGTATTTGGAAGTAGAAAAAAGGAAAGTTACTTACACTATAGTGGCAAATAAACAGAAACGGTATAACTATTAGAATACAATTACTAAGGAATGGCAGCATTATATTATATTACACACCATAGTATGTCGTCCTGTCATAATAAAGTGATCTGTTAATAGAGGATACGAAGTAAGAATGACCTTCACCCATCTGTTAACCAGGTGAAATTTGTATTTTAGGAAATTAAATATGTTCGTGAACTTTGACTAATAGGGTTGCCAAAAATAATGGGCAAGGCTATAATTAATTACAATTTTAAAACATTAGTTTTTGTTAGTAATTGCGCTCATCTGTTAATCACGATTTAACTGTGGGAATATTTATTACGAGTTAAATAACATAACATATGTTCTTATATTCTCGAGCATATTATTCACAAAGAAGAATAGTATGTGTTTTTCATAGATTTTTAATTTTCACTTGGTTAACAGATGGGTGAAGGTCGTTCTTACTTTGGATCTTAGATCATGTGTTCTGACCATATTATATTAGGGAAAAGTATTTTTTCTTCGTCATCGTCATCACATATATAATAAAAACACAACATTTTTTTCTTGAATGTAAGTAGTGGAACATATGATAAGTATTTCTCCATCAAAATTTTACTTTTATTATTTTTTTCATTTAATATAATTTTATTTTACACAACATTCAAGGTAAATCTTTTATCTATTATCTTCGATAAAATCCAGTCTCATTTGCTGAAGATGTACACATAATATTTAAAAATGTATGACATAAATAAATTACTTAAATATTTTTATATAGTCACTAGCAACATGTATGGAATGGTACTAAAACTGATATTATAATGTTACGAAATCGTAAAAACAGTCCTTTTTATGACAATGTTTAATATTATCGTCGCCATGGCCAAGCGGTGTACCTAAGGGTTTCAACTCGTCTCCTCCATGATTCAATATTTATATGTAAACTTGATGTAGTGTTTAAGTAAACCTACCATAAAATACAAAAATAATAAATAAAACAACATACCTATGCAATATAAATATAAAGAGTAACATATGTTACTATTTGCAGTAAACATTATAGCGTCCGTTTTCTCAAATACTGCAATACATTCGCAAAGGGATGATGAGAGCATAAAATAAAACGGAACGGTCAGTCGGCATCCAGCGACACAGCGTTGGTCTCGCGCCAAGTGTCGCAGAGCATACAATACTACGATATCAACGCAACGTTAACTGTGCACGTTACTCGATCTGATTCTTTGAAACAGAAAGGGGCATAGGAATTCCCCATTTAACCTCATATGATCCACATTGTTCATGTCATAGTAGGGATCTTAGCCATACTATCCCCATTCTACATGCATATTTTAATAGTATAAGGGGGTATACAAATAGCAGGATCCTTTTGATGACTACAGACGCCAATAGATGTTGGCGTAATTATTATGCGGAGGCTCCATCACTGCTCTCCTTTAATGGATCTCCGCACATTAATACGTCAACTACATTTTGCAGCGGTATTATAGATATACCCGATGGTGAGGATTTAATTTAGCTACAATCCACTACCTTGCTAAATGAAATGTACGTTCGTTAACTAAAAGTAACGCTCACAAACCGTATTCCTAACTGAATGAAATATGCGGCGGACGCCAAGTGCGTAACGAAATATGAACATTAATAACCCGTTTGTTACTCACGTGCAATTAACTTTGCTATTAATATCATTTACAACATCCACGTCACCTTGACTCTTTTCCTCACACTTGTTACAGCGCTACCACAATAATAATGGTTGGCTGCCTCGTGGTTTAGTGGAGCATGTTCAACTACAGTGAGGTCTTAGGAGAGCCGCAGGTTGGTCGAAAAAATGCTAATGAGATTTGTTAATTTTTAAACTGTCAGAAATCTAGGAGAATCTATGTGTGCATGTCTATACCCCGTGTTTTATAGAGCACATTAAGCAGTGAGTACTGTGCCTGATCTCTCTTTAAATTTGGCTAGGACCACATTCTTATTATTATAATTTATTGGTTAGTCAACTGATCAATTTAGATATTATTAATTCTATTTTTTTTAACAACAAAACCAAGCGGAACGATAAATACTTCATGATGATGACGGCGAAAAAGGAAAAAATAAAAGAAATATCGACATAGGATATAGAATGATCATGATTATGATTAAAGCGTAATCATTCGAGATAATTGTCAATAACATAATTAAGATAACGAGATTGTGAAATTTACAACATCAGTTTAAATTTGCAAATTGCGATCAAATAAAAGCAAACTGCGATGCACATATAAGCTTAATTAGTCGTGCCGGCCAGTTACTTTATTTTCCCAGCGCCACAATTATTAAACAAATTGCTATTTCCTAAAGTAAAAATGAAATTATATACGTATTATTTACATCATTGTTCCTATTAGATTTTATGTTTTATGTATCAGTGTTCTATGTGCACACTGACGATTGTGTTCTTTTAAATAGTTCTTTTGAAAATTGTATCAGACTTAGTCATAGAAACTTTTTCTTAAAACAATTTATAACAAACGTAAGAATATCTTATTAAGTGACAATAATTAAAATTGTGATGCGATGATATCTTTTATTATTTTAGGACCGGCTGGAGTTAAAAAAAAAAATCAAGAACAATTTCAAAAAAGAACGAGGACATCATGTTCTTAATTCAAGTTAAAACCAATATCAGTATTTCCTGCTGAGGTAAGTTTGGCTGCTATTCGCATTTTGCTCGCTATAGCAGAGATGCGTTTAGAAGGAGTAAGGTAGCGAGCTCAGTACGAGTATGATACACGTTTTGAATGTTAATACCGCCGCACGTAGAATAACTACGCCATACGGACGATCCATTTAAGGTAAAGGATATACTCATATTAACTGGCTTTAAAACATTTTAGATTCAGTCATATTAAGTTTAGATTAAATTCTTATAATTCTTACACAGCTACAAATTCTTTATAGGAGTCATTCTCATTTAACGTCGGATTTCACCCGGTTCGTGAGGATATTCCTACAGCTGTCTATGCTCTGCTATACTATGTTCTATGTGATTGTTGTCTATGAGTTCTTTAAACAAAGATATTTTAATCTAGATGAAGATGTTCATTGAGAGCCGTATCACTAATCACTAATCTTTGACATCTATTTTCGAGAAGTGATCGAGCCGAAATCAGGATTAAACGTCGACGACACCTAAACCTATTTTTTTCTGAAAAACTGCTTGTGTTACTGTGATCCATAATAGGATTACTCTAAATCTACAAACATTCAATAAATAATTTAAATAAATTGGTAACATAAATATTTACTAATGTTAATTAAAGAAAATAATAACAATCCAACATTTATTAAAATGGAAACAACGGAGCGGCGAAACAATATTGTGCTCGAACGCGGGAGTTCATGCAATAAATTAAAAGAGCGGTCATTGCGAGAGGTCCTCTTTAATGAATATGCGATGTAAATCATAGCACCTTTTGTGGTTCATCGTCGGGAGCCGCACACGGCCGGACTATTTCACCAGAAGTATTAAATGTTGCGTACATATTGTTACGTGCCGCTGCCAATTATACGTTTCAGTTCATCTCTTCCTGAGTATTATCATCATCAACTGATTCTTCTATTTTTTTCCTTGCATTATTTTTTGCTTTGTTCTTTGCTGTTTTTCTTTGTATTGAATAGTTGAACATAATGTTTATTAGTTCTGCTGTTTAATATATTTGTTTTACCAAATTTTCCCAAAGTGATTTTGAGATTTTTCAAGTAATAATATGGAGATATTTTTTTTCTCACCCAAAACAAAAGAACCAGAAAATTGCGCGTGCGCTCTCGTTCGCTTTATTTTATTTTAGAAAAAGAAAAACAATAATGACGCAATACTGAAAAAATACCAGGAGTCAAGAAGTTTCTAGAAAGAGCTTAAATTTACATCCCGATATTTCCCATTCCAATTAAATCAATACATTCTGTAGAAGCGTTTATCTCAACATACAATAAATGAATAAAACCTCGTACCATAATACGAACACTGATATTACGTAACACGGGGTGGATTGCGAATTCCAATTGCAGCCGCGAGCCGATACGTTACAACCGCAACCACCCAACAAAACTATTGGCTCTGGTATGCCTTATTGTAAGACATGATTTTAGATCAAAGACCCAATACAGATCCAAAATAATCAACGTGCCTAGTAGAGTAGCATATGAGTAGAGCATATCGTAGTCCCCAGATCACTTAGTCACTCTGGCTAAGTTGTATTTGGATGTTAAGAAAATACAATTAAAAAATTTATTTTTCTCTTCTTCTCTTCTTTTAAGGAGACTGAAAAAGAAAATAATTTGGTGTCTATCTATGCCCATTATAAAAAGTTTATGGTTACGAAGCTTTTGCTCTCTTTCTTCCTCACAGAACGCATAAAACGTAGTAGCATATCCATCATCATCATTTATAAAACCTTTAACCATTATACAAATTTAATATCATTTTATATCTATTACTTCCAAATGGAGGTTCAGGCTTTTTTCGGTACATTACGAAAACGACTGAACCGATTAAACTTCTATAAGACGTGGCCTATTTCGGAGGAAGTTTTAGTTTTAAACTTAGTATGTAATGCCGCCCTGTATATGAATGTTGGTGTTAAAATAGACACCCAAAGTGACTCACACAACTCGCCTGTTTTAGCAACGTCCTACGGATGTTCTAATTACGATGAAGCTCTTGCACATACACTCTAGACGCGATATCACTCTGCACTAAACACAACGGGTGTTACATTTATTACATAACATTACAGCTCAAAGACAAGAAGTACAAAAAAACAAGGCAAGAATTTTAAATTAATTAGTTGATTAGATTAGAGGTTATTTATTATTAAGGACAAAATCGGATTTACATCTGGATGTGTGACTTGTATGGGCATTAGTAATTAGTTACTTCCAATGAGACAAATATAATATACTAGACATCCAAAGAAAATCTTGGGGGAATTTCACTCGGGTCGTAAGGAATATATGTCCTAGAACTAATATCATTATCGCAAAGATTTTAATGTGAGACTTAATTTAATTCTTCTTATTTTTTTCTGAACAGATTTGGTTAGTAACAGTCACCGATATAGAGAGAGTATCTGGAATGATATAAATTATACTTTTGTCTCGAAATGTGTTCCCGTTAGGGAACTGATGTGAAAATACATTGATATTGTCCCGAAAAATTAACGGTTTCCTCGGACTAGATTTCACGCGGAAACATCGCACAGCTAGTTCAGATCCAATTCAAAGTCCTTTATAAACAAGAACAATAATATTAAATCTAACAGCCAGTATGTGGGCCACGCTATACATAAATACCTCATTTGTGTCACAAACGGTGCACATTCAGTCTAATTGGCCGGCAGAGCGCGATAAATCGTACAAATTGTAACACCACTCGATAACATGTGATCAAAGCTAGTGGATATTTACAAGTGAATGAGAGAGGTAGTGCCATGCTGCATGCATGCATGTAATTGAATTGGGTCGACACGGTGCGGTACCCGCTTACACGATACCGACATAATGTGGCTGTTCTGTCAGGTTTCGTGCGGTTTGTAAGTAGCCGGTGCATGCAGGAGAAGTAGGAAGGAGGGCACCGCACCTGTATAAACCCTATGCGGATGTCTATGAGCGTCGGTAGTCATGAAAATGGTTCCGATTGCTCGTTTGCTGCCCTAAACTGATGTGAAGTTGTTAACTATTAACTTATTGTTAAAAAAACTATACAAAAACTAATTATAACACCACTCAACAACTTGCAGAGCTATCGCAAAGTGGATGTTTACAAGTGGACTAAAGATAGTCAATTATTAATTTATCAACGTAATTAATTACACGAGCAATAAAATCAATCAACACAACGGATACAACGCGGTCTCCTTTCGCTTTTGGTCCCTGTAATACTTTGCGTTTAATATTGATTTTATTTTGTCTATTTGGTATCATTTGTTTTTTTCTATTTAAGACTGGCCACGACTGCCGCATGTCAGAGGATCTCTCTGTCAAAAGTAGCTATGTCCACGCGGCAGACCCCGTCGGCGACGGCGAGATCCTTCTGGAAAGATTGGCGCTGTCTGGCACTTGTCACTTGATAGAGGCGTGTGGAAAGTGTCTAATGAAGCCTTTGTCCAGCAGTGGGACGCACCATGACATGATTACAATAATAATAATTATTTGAGAGGATAGTGAAGTCAGTAGGCTTCTAACAACAACCGAGTAGTGATTGGGACTGGTACACCGGTGGCTCTACGGAACGTAGGAGTGTTAATTATTTATTATAGAAGTTGACAAACTTACATTTGTATTTCAGCTCGAATCTTCCACGCGATGCTGAGAAAAATTATACAGACAAGAAACTGATTACATAATTGTTTTTTATTTTGGATCTTCCGAACTCCAATTAGATAAAGGTCCATTAACATTAAGTAAACAATTATAGCGGATCATTAGTATTTTTTTATATTTAGAAACGGGAGTGAGCGGGAAGTATATTTAAAGTAAATACCAACACCAATTTAAAAACATGTATGACGTATGAATTATGTAAATTAAAGAATACTAAAAAGAAATAGAATTTTACCAACGTAATCTTGAGCGTATCGGCGACTAGCGCCCAAAATGGTGCTCCACTTCCGGCGGAGTGGACGATACCGTACAGCGGCTATGATAATATTAGCATGGATTACACGTAATCCATGCTAATATTATCATAGCCGCTTTAAAAGGATTAGAAACCGATTGCTAATCAGACGCGTCTATCTGACTAATGGTTGAGCTTCGTTTTATTTTTACAACGAAAATGTGTTGGTGTGGTATAAGAAAACAAAATCTAACCGATTTTAGTGAATAGAAGAGCATACATAATACGTATACTCATTTGATTTGTAAATTCGATAGGCCATATTTAATTAATATATTCTTAAACAAAAGTTCTGGACAATCTCATTACCTAGTGTAATAATTATTATTATATTAATAATTTAATTTAATTATTATACTAAAGATAAATAGTATAACGGAGTTATGAGTAGGAGTAAAGCAACATTTGCCCCCTATTCCCTGACCCTATGCAATAAAAACTACCTAGACTTCAAAAACATTGGTCTTATTTACTCCTAAAGAAAAAAACATAATTTTGAAGCGAACTAAACTCAGCAACGCAAGCGCGGTAAAACGTTACACTACAATGCAACGCTCGATTGCTCGATGTTTCACATAATTTTACCAGTATTTTTCACACCACGCGTTTTCTTACGGACTAAAGTAAAAAAAAAACTAAACGTCATCGCAAACAACCGTCTAGAGCCGATAACATTTTAATTACACGATTAACACGTTCCTACAGAGATACGTGGCCACTAATTGTTTTCACTTTTAGCTATTCCAATTTATTATTTATTATTTATTTATTTAATAAAAATTAGAATTAATCTTAAATCTAAAAACATTGTCCCACAAAACTGTCTGGACGGTTTGACTGTGGGATCGCAGTCTCATCAGAATTAATTACAG
>LUGF01035535.1:147232-158497 GCA_001625245.1 Calycopis cecrops
TTTTTCTAAGTAAACACATTTGTTGTTTGTGTTAGCAACGACTTTCTCCAGTTTCATGATTTTGTCCTTCGCCTGTTCCTGTTCCCTTAGCAGCACGTCATACTTGTCAGAGAGGACATTATATACATTATATACAGTTAGCTCGCGCCGTACGACTTTAATGAGTGGAAAGTATTAAAAACTTATCCCGCCATTATCGCACGCCATTTGCGTTACATTAGTGGCACTTCCCGCGCATTATTGATTCAGATATAAAACAAGTGTGAAAATATTCTTACAACATAGATGTGTACTAGACGATGAAGGAAGATTATCCTATACCTAGATAAACTAAATTATGTTCATGAATTTTAATGGTTCCGAAACGCCGAAAAACTGATGGCTGGTATGCCAAAAAGATTCCTGAGCCAACACCTCTTGCAGTTGGAACAAAAATCTGCAGGCATGCAAAGGAGACGATCGCTGTTCGGCAGCACATTGGACCAAAAAGTTTTTATGCCCAGGGCGCAAAGTAAGCTCGCTATGCCACTGCGGGATCGGCGTTCTACGCTTCAATTAAGGATATATAGTGTATGTAGTATGGCGGGTAATGATGATAATTATGATGATGATTACCAATAAGCATCAATCATCATCATAATTTTTGTCTCTACCTTATCTGCTTCGGTCAGCGTCACCTTAATTGGAAATAAATTGATCACAATCACCAGCTCATCGTATTTGAAGTTCTTCATAATCAACCGCATAAATATGCACCATGGCTCGCCAATGTAATTCGACGAAGCGATAAAACGAATCTCTAAAGAGAAATAAAGCGGAAACACGCTGCCAGTTACCAATGACTACGATGATAGATATAAGTGTGGCATAATTACATCAGATATAATTGTTTCGTCAAAAATTGATAATGATTTTCTAATGAAATAAACCAGATTGTGTTCGTCTAAACAGGCCTCAAGGCTGATAAATTACATTTAACTACACGTAAGTAGCAGAATAAAAGATGAGTATCGACGATGGTGCAACAGCTCTATTGTACTCGCAACAAAGATATAATCTGATGACAAATTGAAACCCGATGAGGTCAGAATATGTGCGGCGGGATCGCACTCTGTGCCCGATCGCTATCGGCTGTGCATGTGCATCATGACCCAGTGTCGCCGATTTAATATTCCAGCGTCGCAGCGAGTCGCACGCTTTGCTGTAATAAAAGCACGCTCTGCCGCTTAACGAGCTGTGCCGATGAGCTCCTTCGTATTTCAAACAAGTCCCGCGCGTGACCTCTCCGCCGATGGATCTTCATTTCGGAGGCGTGGAAATTTCGACTTGCCATCAAATTAACTAACCTATTACGTGGTTATTTTTAAACGTAAAACGCGACCGGTGGTTATATCAGAGTAAGTTTCGATTTCGTGGAGACATCTGGATTCCACGTTGAAATATATCATGGTCTATTCTTATCCCAACCAAAAATTTATAAAAAGCTTCAAGCAGTTTTTAAGGTGTGCGATCACAAACACCACGATACAAGATAGATTTTTAATATATGTATATAAATAAAAAAAATAAATTCAAAGTTATTAAAAATATATTTAAAAGTTAGAAAAAAGGCTATACAAAATTAAACTATTTACTAATTTGATATTTTTGCAGTATAGTTTAAGAAACCGTGATATTATCATTTATAAAAATATTGAATCTTTGTTATCAACTATAGGTATTATTATATAAATTCGGTTTCCATTAAGGCCTCTTAAAAATACGAGTAGGTAATATAAGGTACCGGCTGCCATAGCTATCGTTGAAAGAGACAAACGTTGAACGAACGATGGATAATTGCCATGAAGATGACGTAGGCATATGTCTACACACTATAGGTGACGTATAGGAATGTGCTGACGCTTGTAGGCGCCGCGGTTCTGCCTCACAACGAGAGTGAGACAGATTTGCATTTCAAATGCAATCTAACACCGAAGAAATGATGTCAAGATATCCATTATCGATTTACGAAGTAAGACAATATGCTATAGTGCCAATATAATTAAAAACTTAATCTGCGTTCACCAAATCCTGTGGCAATCTTCAAACAATTTCAAACCAAATTGAATATAATATCATGAATTAATTATTTTACATAGTCTCTTCATTCAATCGTTTTATTGCGAATATTCTTTAACCACCACTCGGTTCTTTCTGCCTACTTCCAGCTTTACCAGGATGATAATTGCCACTAAAATATGTCCTCTTACTTACAATTTTGATGACAATATTCCTCATTTCGGCCAACGCAGGAATGTTATGATCACCATATATATAAATAAGTATATTTCATCTCAAATCCCTAAAGGCTACATATCCTACTTGAATTTAACACGTTCTGCAAGGATCTGTGGTCAAAGAAACCCGATACAACGGCGAGTGTCATCATACGCGCATTACAGACTTCAAGCTCATTGTAGCGACAGTGCGTAACATGACTTACATGCCAACGTCGCTTTATTAACATGGCATTTACGTATTTTATCATTTATTTTATCACAACGCATCAAGTCTTTCAGATAGAACCTAAACCCGTGCATTAAACAATCAATCATTGGACACAAAATGTATGTGTGCCACTCAAGGGCTTGCTGAGACTGCGGCAAACGCCTGTAATTATATTCCACTCCATCATTAGAAACTGGCAAGTGAAAGGCTCACGGTAAAACGAATGCCCTCCAGCTGTTCCCAACTTTAGGACTCCAAAGAAAGTTGTCAGCAATCGAGGGGCCATTGATTGTACACAAAGAGCCTTTCGTCTCGCGACATTCGAGTTCGATTTTCCTTTCACAATGCGGCCCTCGTTTTTCGTCCTGCATTTCCTATTATAGCTACGGCTCGTTCGGTCCCCAGCGACATTGTTCGCTCTTTTCTGTTGAGCCTTCGTCGGTACTGTCTCAGACACGACCTTTTTATATGTTACATCGATTTTGTATCGAATGGCAACATTGTTCAGATTCACGAACAATTACGTACCCTTTGGCGAGACGCCAAGATGCTTACACAGAACACAATAAATACCTAGTACAGCCACTCTTAATTACTGTCCCGCTATTACACTATTCTAGTGCACACTAAACGCTGTTATCCGAACTAAAACTTGAATTCGTATTTGCCATTACTTCAATTAACTCTCTAATTAGTCTCGTGTGTCAAGTATGTTTGTCAGGCTAATAAAGTAAACGCACCAATTATTCGAGTGTTAAAAATGGTTTATTTTTTTATTCTAAAGTTGTTAGTTATTTCGCTGTGTCTCTTTGGCATTCCGTATGTTATAGAGAATAGAAACAATATGAAAATACTTTGAATTCTTATAACTGAAGAATATTTGTAAGTCTAAAGTATATTATTCTCGTTCGTATAGTGGTTTGAATTTTAACCGTGGCCGTTGTACCGTTCTCTGGGAGTGCGCAGCAAGCGCTGGGTGTTGTAAAAGCTATCAACGTATTGCTCTGTCTGCATCTGCAATTCTCGAACTCAACGCGTAAAAGAGAAACTAGGCACATACTTTAAATTTAACATTTTGAGCAAAGGAATGAAAAAACATTCGAATATCATCATTAGTAGTAGGCAAAGAGAAGAGATTGACTCAAGTCACGTCATGAAATACTCTTTTTGTATAATAATCGTACTTATTCACACAAAAACACATACGAACAGAATATAAACCCAAAGGAAGTAATTAATAGAAGTGTCTAAGTACATACAAACCTCAAGTTGAAGCGGTTAACCTCACGCAATTTTTCCGAAACAGAGTGTCTACTACATTTTAATGGCGATATTACATCGGTCCTTTATAATGAGGCTGTTAAAGAGGCAGTGCTTTGAGGTCGCATTAACATGAGACCAGCGGAGGGTGGACGGTAATGGCACATGAATCACGAGTTCATTACTGCATTAACAAGAAATCTTTATAGAAAAATACTAAAACAAAATTACTTTGAATTAAAAACATTCATGTACTTTCATTTGAGAAACCCACGTGTTTTAATTTATATGTTATAGTGATATAAATTTAATGAGCCAAACGACGAAAAATCAAAATATCTCAAATATTTTCTAGCTATTATAATGGATGACACATGTATCCAGTTTCTATAAAAATACTAAACAAAAATAAATTCAATTAAAACATCTAACAAAATTGTTTTAAAAAATAGAACTTACGTGTTCATTCATTCACGAGATAAGTTATAACGACACAAGTTTGACGCGTCAAACAACAGAAACAGATAAAATTCAAGCATCACTAATATCTGCCAGCTATGATGAGCTCCCGTCAAAAAGCCAAAATCATCCAAAGTTCAATTAAAAGTTACCCGCAAGTAATGTAAAGCGGGGAAGGTTAGACAAAGCTCGATTAATTATTACAAAGGAACCTCTTTACAACATCAGACAAACAAGATTGGTACCGAGCTAGACAAAAGGTTGAACTTAAGCAGCAATCACTCATTCATGCGACAAAGGGGAAACCTAGGATAACTATCTCTCCTTTTTCTTCATTTTATACGAATATATCCGTCCCTATCTTTCCTGAATGGGGAATGCCGGAGCAGCTATTTGTTTTTACAGTCGAGCGGCGACGAACAAATTAGGTGGACAAACTGTTGAAGCAGCCGGCAGCCGAGCCAAGGTGTCTATATTCCACTCGAGAGAAATTCTTCACTAAAAATCGTTTGAGAGCGTCTCGCCGATTGAGTTCGAGTGAGGTAATAATTTTATTCTCGAACGGCGACGATTGTTTGAAACTTTCTTTGTGGCGAATGTTATGAAACAATTAGCTTATATGTAACGTGTTAATGATAGAATAATATGAGATAAATGAACTACTTCAAGCGGGAGTTTATTTATTCCACGAATGAGTGAGTGAACGTAAACGCGCTTTGTAGCCAAAACGTTTTGGTGGATTTTAGCGCGAGCGAAGTCTTTATCTTAATTGTGAAAGTGATACTGGGTACATTCAACTTGGAACAATTATCTACTTGTGTAGGGTTTTGTTTTCTTCAATAACCATCTATCTACTTAATACCTATCTAATATTTTTAATCATTCGTAGCGAAATATTAATTGTAATAACGTATATACAGACATATGCTACGTTTAATTGTTAAGCAGACATGTCCACCACCAATGGGCCACTGGACAGTAAAAAACGACAACGAGCCTGCTGTCATTTAGCGATGCAATGGTATGAAGTGCGCCAGAGGTACTCTCACATCCGGACTCGATTTACGCGGCAAATCAGCCGACCAATTCATAGTTCTATTAAGTTTGAATTTTGAAACAATTATTAACCCAATTTTATATGTAAGGGGAAACAGGTGAACTGTGTCTATACTTATCGAGCGATACAGCGATAAATATAGTCAGCAATAAAACAAATACCATAATATATATTACCATCCAGTAGCAAATTTCGTCGAGCAATCCGTATGTTTGTACATTTCCCCAAGTTCCTTATGATTGCTAACCGCGCCGGAGTCTGCAGCTTCAGGGAGGGTGTCGGAATATACACTGCGGCGGGGGAGTGCGGTTACCCTTCGTGTCTACGTTTTAAACCAGAACAACTTGTCTTAACTCTCTAATCGCGCAAACTAGATACTTTTCTGAATAAAATTGAGTCTGGTTTTATCTCTCTATAAATTATATATCATTAATTTATTTATTTTGAAAAAATATTTCAATCGCTAACTCACGTAATTATTGTAGGTATATAATAATGAATGCTAACACCTGTAGGTATCAATTCCAATTATCTGGCCGCGACTCTACCAAGATGTAAAATTGATTGAAGGAAGAGATCCTTCATCCAATTTTACATCTGGGTAAGATCCATATCCATATAATTTTTTAATAAGACAATATCCATATCTAATATATAAAATTCTTGTGTCCACAGTTTTCGTTGCCATACTCCTCCGAAACGGCTTGACCGATTCTCATGAAATTTTGTGAGCATATTGAGTAGGTCTGAGAATCGACCAACATCTATTTTTCATCCCGATATTCCCACGGGATAGAAAGTTACGTCTAATATATAAAATTCTCGTGTCACAGTTTTCGTTGCCATACTCCTCCGAAACGGCTTGACCGATTCTCATGAAATTTTGTGAGCATATTGAGTAGGTCTGAGAATCGGCATTCATCCCGATATTCCCACGGGATAGAAAGTTACGCGGGTGAAACCGCGGGGCGCAGCTAGTTATGTATAAAAATTTTAAGTTAAATTTTTACGTCAATTCAAATTTCTTTTTCAAATATCCTATACTATAGAGCTAGCTCACGTAGAGTATGTTTTAAAACCATATACGAGTTGTTTTGCCCTTTTTTTTGTAACAGTCAACAGTTTTGCTTGATTCACTGTTTCCTGTAATATCTTTTGTTTTAGTTTTCCACTTATAAATACAAACATCAACAAGACGATTTGTTCGCGACAGCCGGCGTGGTGTCTCCAGGACTATAATTAATCTGCACACAACGTAAACAATGGGACGTTAAAGTGCATAAGTCAAAATACATTAAAATGCGTCCGTAAGTAGTTGGAACTAAAGTCGACCGGCGCCAGACTCGGCGGCGCCGCCGACCGCCGCCAGACCGTCCGCGTCCCTCCGCCGACTGCGCGTAGCCTTTAGGGCTGCCAACTCTCCGGGCTTCCGTAGAGTCTAGTCTAGTAGAGAGAATAGAGCCGAGTCTAGAGCTGTAATGTCTAAGCATCGTCGTTAAATATTATAAATAATATATTATTTTTTTTTATTATATGGGAGGGCAAACGAGCAGCCGTAGCCATTTTCATAACTACCGACGCCCACAAACATCCGCATAGAGGCTATACAGATGCGCTGCCCTCCTTTCTCCTCCCACCTCCATGAATACTATACACCAATATATTATTTTTAAATTATAATAATTATAATTATTATAGTTGACGGGACGACCTCGATGCCTTCGACAAAAGCTGGTGGAGAAGTCAAAAGACCGGGATGGTTGGAGAAGTTTGGGGGAGGCCTTTGCCCAGCAGTGGGACAACAAGCTGAACAAAAAAAAATAATAATAATTATAAGAAAACGTATTACAAGTGATGATTTTTTTTAGAATAATTTACACACCAGCATTGGATGAGATTCGATGAGCCTGTGACTTGTGAGGATGAACCATATACTAACTAAAACTCCGTGGGTGCCGCAGCCGCCTGTTACTATAGTAGGGAAGGGTCTGTCAGCATAGCGATAACTGACCTGACTCTCATAAGGGACCGGACTCCAAACGGCTGGTTAATCCGACAACCCATAAACCCAACTTAAAAAAACAAACCAAATGACGGGGCAGGCTCATGATCTACATAAAGTTGGCAGCCCTGGCGCGTAGCCTTTCGCTGTACGACCGGTTATTGCCACTATCAGTGAATAATATAAGCCGACATATATCGATTGTCGAGCACTTGAGATGTAGAGAAAGGTAAAGAGATGAGACGATAGCCGAGCAGAGGAAATGGACTTCCCGAAAACATTCGACAGGTGGGAGCAGGTTATATCATCGCACTCGAGTTTGTTTCTCACGTGCTACAATCATTTGTTTTTACTTTCTTCGTCTACTGTGGAATGAAATCATCTTTCATCATCATCATCATCATCATCATCATCATCATCATCATCATCATCATCATCATCATCATCATCATCATCATCACCACCATCATCATCATCATCATCAGCCTATTGCAGTCCACTGTTGAACAAAGGCCTCTTCCATAGCACGTCACTGGCCTCGATCTTCGGCTATCCTTTCCCACTTCTTGACCACTTCGCTTAAGTTATCGCTCCATCCAGTCACGGGGCGTCCTACACTAGGTTTGCCGGTGCGCGGTCTCCACTCTAGAACCAGTCGACCCCAACGATCATCTAGTTATTCAAGTTCAAGTTATCTTTAATGTTTACTAAATAAATGGCTTGGTAGTAGACACATTATTATTAAATATTTCTATACTCAGTCCCGTCAAAACAAAAGCTGTTTATATTATGAATATAAAAGTTTGTATACACACGGGTATGGCAGGTAGCATTATACGGATCTGCCTAAAATTTGGCACAGATATAGATTATAGTCTGAAATAAAGTAAAATGTTTTTGTTCTTCAAAAAAACGAATGGCGCCCTGGGGGGTGATTTATATTCTCTTTATTTTTACGTTTATATGATGGTTCTATATTATACATTTACGTTGCCATAAGCACCAGTCATTGTAAATGAGTGAAATAAAAAATGAGTTAGTGTAATGATTTGGATAATATAATGTAGTTTTTTTCATTTGTAATTTTCATACGTTTATCATAGCGTATACAGCTTTTATCTATCTATATATGTAGATCACTAATCAACGTTTTTTTTTAGTTTCGCGGGGAAATCCATTTACTCCCATCGGTCCTACGTGAGAGCCGATGGTGTGTGTGAGACTCGCGGATGAACCGAATACCCACACTTCGCGGTTATACCGAGGGTTATATCGAGGTGCCCCGGATCTATAAAAAACAGGGCACATTTTATTAAACACACTGAACACGACTTTCATCACCATCACAACTTTTCTTTGCCAAACATCAATTTCTGCTACTAGCGAGTTGAACTTTACCGCGAGTTTGCGTGGAACTTGATTCATTGTGCAACAACGTCCGAGCAGGTAGATACAGATATGATTGAGCTATAAATCATAGCTGGTGATAAGTTCGCAGGCGCGGCGAATTGCCAGCGATCAATTGTACTCACAATCGCAGGGGGGTCGTGAATATCCTAATAGCCTATAGTTTCGTGTAACATGAGGCATCGATATCCATAGACCTCGACTCATCGAAAGACATTAAAGATGAGCCTGACACGAACACACTGTAAGAGACACGGCATGGCCACTTCAGCGTTATGTGAGTAAGATGTACTTACCCGATCGAGTCAGTGCTATTCCGCTACAAGAGCACAATGGCAATACCTCTTATAAGATGTCTATAGTATGGACATAAGACTAAATAGACTATTCCATTTTATTTGGCAAAAAGGGACAAGCACTCAACATATTGTTTTCGCTCTGAAGCCAAACGGGAGTAATTTAAATGCCACCCACAGCGCACACTGTGTGTTGCACAGGACCCTTCTAAGCTCTAGAGAGAGTCCTGACACTATACTCATTAACTCTTCTTGAGATGATAGATTATGATAAATGCCTACACCACCTTCCTTTAAATATTGTGAAATCTGTTATCTGATTGAACTACGAGCTAATCCCGAGAATGCCTCGATGGTTGCCAAGAAAACCTATTTATTTATATAAATTTTCCAAAAACAAGACCTATCCGTCCCGACAACCCTAGACAGAATGTCATAGCGCAGAAAAATTAGAAGAGCCGACCCCACTTAACGAGGGAACGAGTAAAGAAGAAGGCATAGACCATGGAAATGCTTAGCTTGTCACCTAAATAAGCTATATATGTCAAATTCCAACTGAATAATTTCAACAACCCAAACGAAAAAAATATATTTTGTTCGATTGAAGAAACCACAAACAAATAAAACCTTACATTCACATGGATAGTATATGAGCCCAGCTCGGCTTAAGTTATTCATCATACTTTACACAAACATCTGCCCGTATCCGCACCTAGTTGGTATGTACAAAGGCAGATGCAAAGTTTCGACAGTCATAACTCTGATAAACCGTAAGTAGACACATCTAAAAGGATCTAACTTAAGCAAACTTGGAAATTTGAGCATTCCAATATTTGAAATAAAACGCAAATCCAACCTTATTGTTGTGCAAACATTGTCCATAATAGAATAACTCAGCGAGATAGATGCTGACAAGCGCTTTGGTACGGAATGTAGTTCGGCTACAAAATTAGACCTTAATTACATTTTCTATGTTTCCACATTGCTATAAGATTATATAATATTTGAAACAATTATTATACTCTAGCTATTACCCGCGACTCTGTTTGTATCTTTATAATACTACTACTATACTAATGTTACAAAGATGTAAGATTCGTTACTTGTAACGTTTCAAAAAATATTTCACCATTAAAATAGTTCATTATCTTTGTGTAACAGGATACATTTATGATCAACATATCAAGCGAAGCCGCGGGTGATATTCCATTTGGGGTTAAATTGAGGTTACGGTGCGCGTTTTTCTATCCCATTAGTAAACATCAACAGCCTTTTCAATGTAAATTATAAATGGTCGACTACTGCTAATAGATTTTTGACATATTTTGCATGGTACTTATTTTTTAGTTTACTGCCGCAAAACTATGTGATTTATGAGTTTTCGGTGGCCCGTTGGAGGACAAGAAGGCAGAAGGACAATATTCTACACAATAATTACGCTGACGTCTATAGACGTCATCGTCATCAAAAGTCTTCGACTGCTCATTCTCCATTTTAAAGTAAAGAAAAATCCAGGCTGTCGACAGCGACGACTTAAACCAGTAGCCTATCTTCTTAGCTCTGTTACTATTTTAACGATCTCTATAACAGTCCCGACGCTAAACCTAAGCAAACTAAAACAGGCACAAAATAGAATTACAACTTAACAAATGAATATTTTGTAATTGCTCACTGAATACCATTAGTACAGACAGACTGTGTTTGTTTTTATGCATGTATGCCTTCACTACTCGACCGATCATCGTGAGGGGTATAACAATCGATTACTTCAGAAAACAAATAATACTTTCTAGGGACTTAACTTCTATTTCCATTCGTCATTAAAACTGAGGACTAGGTGTTAAAATAAAAAAAATGTGTCAGTTGAGATATTCGAGTGGAGCTTACTATAACGAATATAAATAAATAAATACGGTGAGACGTAAGCGACATAGGCAGAGTAAGCCACACGGTGCGGTACGGTCGCGGCGCGGCGCCGGTGCGGTGCCGCTGCGGCGTCCTGCATATAAAAATCAATCATGTGCCAGACGGTACGTTCCGGCGCCGCATACCACATGTGTACATTGATACGGCAAAATGTTTACGGTGCGGCGCCGCACCGCAGGTCATCTCGCCGGACTACCGACCACACGGTGAGTGCGGCGCCGCAACGTTTTGCGGTACCGTAGCAGCGACGGAGTTTCAGCACGGCATTCTGACGACAGTCTGTATTAAAAAATGGATCGGGAAAGACGTGTGTTGCTGCTATTATTACTTCGCCACCGACGCAACCGACGACGACGTACGACGCCGCAATA
>LUGF01035535.1:159181-188334 GCA_001625245.1 Calycopis cecrops
GTACGGTGAGACGTAAGCGACATAGGCAGAGTAAAGCATAACGCGGGATCGCTCAACAGGTCCCTTGTTCATATTTCACGCCTCATTTTTTCATACCACGTGCTTCAAATATTTTCATAGACAATAACTCCTAACCTACGCATATCCCTGAAGAAAACACAAAACTGACCTCACCGTTTATTGGTCAATGGTAACGCATATTCTTCAAGAACCGAGTAAAGTAGAGTAACACCCAGTAAAAGTAACGTAATACCCGACCGGTACGTAGAGTCAATGACCCGGCGAGACCTTATATCACTTCTTAATAACTGCTGACAGGTGAATTGCAATTATAGCTGCATTATGAGCCGCACGTTACACAACACTACAAATAAGGCTTAAACTGAATATACGGTTTGAGATTACGCGCAATCATCATCAGCTTTTGTACGTTTAATAAACATGGAGTTTTTTTTAGTACAAAGAACGACAAGTCCGAACCTTTTAATACTACCGACGCCCATAAACATCTACATAGTTTTTATACAGATATGTTCCCTATTTTTTTAAAAAAGCCACCGAATACTCCCATTACTTCACTTTACAGTGGTGTCATGAGAGCGTGAGGTATCTCCTTCGGTGCCAGCTTGCATGTAATGCACGCGAGGTGCACGCTATCTTTTTTTATTGGTTTGTTTTTTTTTGTTTACTGTCAAATAGTGCAATGAATAAAGATGTCATTTCATCTATATGTTGGTCGACTATTGTTTTCACTCACTTTTCCTCGCATACTTTATGATGCTCGTTCACGAGCAAACATCGTATAAATAAAAAAAAACTGGTTCTTTTTTATGATAAAAGATTTTAATGTTATTTCCATTTTGTAATATACAGGTGTATGTGCGCCAAATTTCATGTAAATTTATTCCGTAGTTTGCGTGAAAAAATAACAAAAATACAACCTTTCTCATGTATAATATACTAGCTTTTACCCGAGGTTTCGCTCGCGTCAGTAATTTCTTTTTTTAATGAAAAGTATACTTTGTCCTTTCTAATTCCTCTAATAATTTATTGTATACCTACCAAGTTTCATTATGATCGATTGAGTAGTTTTGGCGTGAAAGCGTAACACACACAACATTAGTAGGGCCGTCGGGATTACCTATCAGAGCAATATACCTAACCAGAGCAAATATACTATTTAGTGTCTACGACGCTTCGTATATTACATAATATAACACAATACATAATATGCGAAGACGCAATACGTGAGAGCCGATGTAAATAAGGGATTAAGCCCGATTGCCACAACTAACCGGAGAGCCACGTAGTCACCCGCCTGGATGATTGCACCTACGGTATGTAAGCAAAGGGTCTTGTCCATAATCCTTCCCCTTTGCTTAGTGCATGAATTCACATCAAAGTGATGCAGAGCATTAACTTCCAAACACGGAGCGGAGGCGAGCGACGTAATTATTTTCAACTCTATCAATAGTTAATGCGTGTGGAGCATCGTTTGGACTGACAGTATTATGTATTATGCATATTCACATTCCATTAATAATTATACTGAACTAACTGATAGCCGCAACTTCGTCCCAGTTAATGATGTCTTATATTAAGTTTACGTTAATATCAATACGTGAATATTGACGACCAGGCTGGTGCAGTAGTACAGGGCTCGGCTGAGTGGAGCATGTTGCGCCAGGGATCGCGGGTTCGAATCCCGCCTAGGTCATGGATGTTTATCTATGTATTACACGTATTTCTATAATAAAAATCTTAAATATATAAAATTGCTTTAATTTATAAAACATATTAAGTATATTTCCGTTGTCTAGTACCCGTAACACAAGTCCTTACGGTACTTAGCACGGGGCTAGGCTAACGTGGTGTGTAAAGTCCAACAAATATTATAAATAATAAATTATATTACAATAAAAAACTAAGGTATTTTGATTTTGATTTAATTATTTAACAAGCCCGACATTTCAGAACCTTTAAAGCAACCATGGTCACACACAAAGGTGGACTCAAATGACAGGCATCCTGTTGTTAAGAGTTGTTAAAAATACCCGATGATTTACAATTATGGAATCGTTCCGATGAACGCAGAGAGTATTATATCTTGCTGTCTAGAGGTGTTATGTTTAGGATTTGATTTCATTATTTTTATAAATGGGTATACGCAGAGGGCAGCATTAATCAAAATTCAAAAGAGACGATGGATGAAACGAAACAATAACTAAATAATAATTTTATTACGTTCCAACTTAACAAACAGTTTTCTGTAAAAACATTGTAAGATAATAAAACAGCAATTCACTGAGCACAATATAAATGAACAGCAAATATGGTATGTTATTAGAAAGCATAGCTGTTACAACAAAAAGAGAACAAATTAAAAACTTTCTCAGTCGGTAGTCGATACTGCAATACGATATGTAGTGTATCTGCCTCGACTCGCCAGCACTAGCGCCGGCTACTTCTCGGCTCGCAACGTTGAAGAATTCATCGCAATTTCTTTAAGGACCCACACAGTCTTTCTAAAAACTTTACTATGCCTTCGATTTTACAACCAATCTAGTTAAAAGCGAATATATTGTTAGATCCGGCCCATTTGTTTCAATATTTGAGTTTGTTGGGCAAGTTTTGAGCATTGTGCAATAAACAAATATTCTCACATGAGATTAAAAACAAATTTACTGCATACGTATATTTTTATGTATCCAATATCACTAATGGTATCAAGGCGAATCTAACCACACTTCATAGGTTGGTACTTATAAATCTAAGGCTTGTGGACACACAGAAAACAGGAAAGACAATAAGAAGAGAAAAAATGTAATGTGACACGACCTATGTTACCTATATTTCTTGTGCTAGTCGACGTTCTTAACCTTCAAATGATATTCAAATAAGTTCAACTAGTGTAGATAAATGAACAACAACAGATACGTAAAGAACAATCTAAAAATTGAGGTTACAATTCAGTCTCATTCGAAAAAATCTCAATATTACAGAGACACACAAACCTATTGTAGTAACTAGTATTGACGTAGCAAGCAATTATATTCATAACATTCCTTTTACGTTTTAAATGAATAATTAACTCAGCATAAACAACCTTGAATAGTAAATATAATCTCGTTACTATAATTAGTAGTACAGATCCGCTGGAAAATCGTCACAATTATGAGAAAATATCTGCGGGCCCATCGTTATTACAGGATTGTTTTTACACTGTATGGAAAGTCAATAAGCCCGAGTAAGTGGAAAATGCACATCAAACTAAAGGATGTAAATCGTAATCGATAAATTTTCGTTGAGACATGGATTTTGCCCTATTGAAAACGCGGTGTTAGGTTCTATTTTTATATAGCATAGGCGGCAAACGAGCCACCTGATTTAAATGATTATCAACCCCCTTAGACATCCGCAACACCAGAGGACTAAGAGATGCGTTACCGACCAATCTGAGACGACTAAGCTCTATTGTTGAAGGTCCCTAGTTCGTATTTGCCCGGAAATACCGAAGGGTAAATAATCTAATCAAATGTTTTAATTTAAGATTTCATGAATAAAATCATAGTCATATGGTGTGTGCAATATTCCTCCCCGTGTAACTGGCTCCCTTCGTAAGTGCCTAGTCTAAGGACCGTACCATCTTAGATATATTTGCTTTATTCAAGACTATCTAACAGCCAGTTTAGTATTACAAAATTATCTTCGACTCTACGAGTATTATCAAGATCCTAGAAAATTGGTTCACAAGCACTCCCTTTACGGGTTAGCAGTTTACAAGCAATCACAAAGTTTTCCCGCTAGTCATCCAAAATGTGCAGCAATGTTTACCTTCACAGCAAAGCAAGCTTGTCTGACAAGCTCACGTGAACATCGACAACACTTCTAGTGTTGTACGCACCTGCATAATGGTCTGGACTCTGGAGAAGTCCGTTTCCTATCCATTTTTTCCGAATTTACCATTTTTTTCCTAAATTAAAATGTATAAATTTCTACATTCCCTTATATTTCTGCAATTGTAAATCTCACACGGAATAGTAAATTCTCGGTGACAAAGATGTCTGCATTTATAAATTCTTCACAAGTTCGCTCAGTTCCTCAGGGAAGGTTAGAAATATATCTCTTGCCTTATATTGAGTTTATCAATTTTATGTTTCAGAATACATAGAGCAATATTTTTACAAATATTTATATTTTCCAACGAATTAGGTAAATTTATATATGTGCATAACATTTAGGTATAATATAATAATGATAAAATTTATGTTAATGATAGTTATCATCAATCCCTCTCCTGGTATTGATGAGTATGCAACCGCATACTCATACACCATATCAAATACAAGATGAATTAAATGGATAAAAGTATAACTCACCTCTTCCTCAGTGGTCGCTGTGTTGACGGAGTCCATGCTCTGACACAACGCGAGCTCCATGTTCTTGTGTTGTGGTGACGCGGCCCGTGGCGACGGCTGTTGCGACGGCACTAGTGTGCCCTGTGTCGTCTGGGTCGCTGCCCCCGTGGGTACAGGACTCTGCGCTTGCAGCCCCTGGGCTTGCAGACTCTGAGCCGCTTGGAGGCTTTGCTGAGCCACCTGCAAACTCTGCTGCTGCAAGTTCTGCAACGACTGGTGGGCCAGGTTCAATTGGTGTTGCTGCACGATGCTCTGTTGCACTATGCTCTGCTGCACTTTGATGTGTTGGTGCACGGCGAGCTGGTGGATCGGGTGAAGGGGCGCAGGAGGTGCAGGGTATGGAGGGGACAAACGCTGACGCTTAACCTGCGCACTCTGTAGCGCTTCGTGCAACCTCTTCACCGGGAGTGGGCTCTGGCCGAGGTTATCCACGGCTGTATCTGGGCGTGCCGGCCGAGTCGCGCGACTCCGGCGAGCACTGACGGTTGCAGCGACAGGAAATGGGGACGCGGAAGACGCGAATAATTATCGATATTAAAATATCGATACCGGCGCAACACTACGCACCTCGCGATGCGTGTTTAATTGTTTCAATTGACTTATTATACAAAATTGTTTTATGGTAAACGGGAAAACAAACAATTGTTTCTTGATAATTTCAATGCTCGAGCACATTTGTTATCATTAGTGCGAGTTGATGTTCTGCAGATCCAATCCTGAAAGAGAAAACACCATTTTAATAATAAAATAGATAAAATATATATATACGTATATATTAATAATCATTAAAACAAAAAGGCTGCCCAAGATATAATATTTTAGTATAAATTATACCATATAATGTAGGTATGTTTGTGAATTTATAATTACTCATTAACTTTGAGCATAAACAAAGGACACAGAGGTCGATGAATCGCGTTTCCTTGCGCAATATTTTTAGTTTTAAAATTTACATATAAGAGCGTATTGTATATCTCATATTAACAAGAAGGTATAATCATCGTATCGCAGTTTGTTTTATATTTTACTTTCCCATATTACGGCACCTTACCTCGGAAGTATGCGACCTCCTAACTCTGTCAAAGAATGGAAATCAGGTTTTGCATACCTTAAATAAATATTTAGCTTAATGTTTCAGTTTGCTACGTATCTCTAGGGACTCCTGATGGCACTGCAAAATACTTCAGGAATATAAAGTGCTTAAAAGGACCAGGATACAATATGTTTGAGTCGGTGGTATCTAAACTTTTAGCCGTGTAGACCCTTTCGTCGTGTTCTTAAATTTGGATACAACCTCTACTTATTCATACTGTACATAATGTATTTCAATCAAATGTATATATATCTATATATTTCTATTATTTAAATAAGTTTACATGTTCTTTGCTATATGCGAAGCTTGATGAATTTTAACATAGGTTATATTTGTCTGGATAAACTAAATACTGTACTACTATTTAAGGTACTTAAATTTATTTTAAGTGGTCCTGGTGTGTCATTTTTAATTTAATTATTACTACCTTTTTTACATTCCAAAAAAATTTTTTACATCAACAAACCACAATATTAGACACATGAATATTTGATATTAGATACTATAGACGCTAAGTCCAATCGAGAACAGGATCATGATTTAAGACGCTGCATATACACTAAACAGATTATCCACTTAGCGTGGCCTTGTTCTATGGACATATGAGTCAAGCTAATTAGGCTGATTGCCGTCGGTGAGTTAGAAGTAACAGCGTGATGTAATCATTAATTACTTTATAAGCAGCTGCCTGGCGTACTCGAGAGTATAATATGTTCATTACAATCTGACGAATTTAGTCAGGAAAATGAATGCTGACCAACTCGGATACAACTTTGTTTAATTGCATCATTACCTTATGCTGCTAAAATCATTCCGTGTCTTCACACGTTTGCCAACAATCATAAGGCCATAAGTTCTCAGGGGAGTAATATATCTCTAGTAGTATATAGTAAAGTAAAAATGGATAAGTTTTTAGAAGACGTTACAGTAAACACTGACAACACGCTAGGGGTAGAAGTCTCAAGGTTTTCTCTTTTATTTTTTTATGTATTTAAAGACTTGTCATGCGAACAACTAGTCGTCCCTTACCGCCCCGCTAGGTTATATTTCTCAATTATTTTCACACATTAATGGCGACTTGAACACATAATTTTTTCAATCGATGTAGTCTAAGATTTCTTCAATGTGATTTCATAATGCCACCAGAGGGCCTACTTCAAGCAGGTTTGTACAATGGAATAATTGTCTTGCGTGCAACGATTGTGTAAATATGATTAGACACAGTAGCTGATTACAATACAATTACTTTTACACGCGTCGACGTTAAACTTATGTATATGGGCTACTCCCAGTAAAATATGTCGATTGTCCATGTAGGAGGGAGGAGAATGAAGGGTAACGCATCTGTATACCCTCTGTGCAGATGTCTATGGGCGTCGGTAGACACGAAAATGGCTTCGACTGCCCGTTGGCCCCCATATTCTATAAAAAAATACAGGTATAACATTGATCATGAACACTCAATTTCTTTTCACTTATTTTTAGGCATAAAAGGTTTTTGGCAATTCATTCTCAACGAGTGAAAGCGGATTCAAACTTGTGTTATGTTAGGCCAGTATTGCTTTTATACTTAAAATTAAAAAGGGCATTTTTTGTAGATGTTATACTTTCATAAAGTGGAACATTATTTGGAATTTTAAAGTGCTTTAAAACATTGTCTGGCGTTTTTATTAATTAAAGTTGTTTCTTCACAGCGTAGAATTTTGTCTTAACTTCACCAAATAACTTTATGGTAAATTTTTTTTTTTAATTCGCCGGCGCAATCTTTTCCTTTAACCGTTAAATAGCCGCTTGAAAGTTTTTCTTAAGTCGAATATAACTTAAATGCTGCATCGCTATTACATACAGCTGACGAGAATATGACTCATACAAATAGAGAAAATATTTTTTTTTTATGTACTTATACCATAAAAAAAGGAAACTAAACTAAAAAAAATGACTTCCTACGCCTATATACATCCGCATCGAGCTATACAGATGCGCTGCCCTCCTTTCTCCTCCCACATTCATGGGCCACCGTTTACTTACACACCGCACGAAACGCGACAGCACAACTTACCTAGTGCCGGTCTCGTGTAAGCGAGGTACCTCTCCGGTCGTGCCGGCCCAATTCGGCTGCGTGCAAGCATGCAATGTGCCACTACCTCTTTCTAAAATATGGATATCAAATAAGATCCCGGACTAAGAAACAACGGTGTCAACTTGTGGCATGCACTTATTCTTTCTAATGGTTTGAAGTAGACTTAAAATTTATGTAGTGAGGCAGAAGTAACCATTTCTTCACTCTTATCACTCAGCGAATCGGATCAGAACCTCTTCTCTCTCTGATCATGGCATATTTCAAAACCATAGGAACACTATATATATATATATATATTTAAACTAGCAGAGAATCCTTCAACAATCAAATACAAATGTGCAGTAAAATTAAGCAAATAACCATCAAAATCATCTCTTTACACAGACGTTTCTCAGCGAGAAAAATGAGCAGGCACATAAAACACGTCCTCGGAAACTAACATGACCTCATAACATCTAGATTGAGAGCGCAATATCAAGGAATGGCAAGTACCTCGGCGACATATACGTTATGACAAGCATCTGTGACAGATTCTTATCTGGTCCCCAGGCTGTTACTCGGCATGTTTTTTGAATGTTCACGTTATTTTGTTACCAAGAATATCCTTAAGGCTGTCACACACTATGCACTTACGGTAAGACATATATATCAGAGCGCATATCTGTCAATATCGCTCTCTATACTAAACTCAAAGAGCACCACACACTACGTAGATAAATTATATTTTATCGCCAAGTACCTGTAGGCACAGATATATTATATTAAAGAATGGTTTTATACGCAGATAAAATCTTATCGTGTCTGCTTAGTGTGTGACAGCCTTTACTGCATTAAACTTGACAAACTGGATTATACCACATGACATGTGCACAAGTGTGAAGTGACGGCTCTGATGTCATATTCCCTGCGGCTTGTTGAAGACTTCGATGGATCTAACAAAAGTTTGGATCGGGAAAAAAGTTCAAATGTATTTCAACTTCTATAAATTCAAGTTGAATAATAACTTTCATAGCAATTATTAAATCAACTCATCACTATTGTATAGTAAACTATAAAATAAAATCCCGGAGTCTTAGTCAGAAATTGGAGCGAATCGCGCTTGGTACGATAATTAATTATTTGTGCTTGAAAAATTTTGCTCCATCTTGAGGAGTTCTAGACATACTTTTGACAATAACAAATGATAAAGTGGGGAGGTGAATGCTTCTCAATTTAATACATTTCTAGTTAGTGGACAGTGGTGGAAGTACTTGGTAGTATTTTGAAATGCGTAAATTGTTGTGGGCGAAATCCATGGCTGTATTTGGCTACCGACGCAGATAGATCCAATCAAAAAGACTTATGTAGGAACGTCGATACAACACAAATCAATAAAAATTTAGGAAGTCTACAAAAAACGCTTAGGAATAGCGAATAAGTTGTTAAAAAAAAAAGATAACGTGAGTTATAAATGACAATCTTCATACCTTTCAATATCGGGGATGCTGGATGGTCTACCCGACTGAGTGATTTTGCGTAAAGCGCGACATTATAATGCAGGATTAGATCGATCGATCTAGAAGGAACTAAAATAGCAATGAAATGCCATATTCCTCATTCAGTCTGACAATACAGGTCAACATAATAACTACGTCAACTACGTCAACATAGCATACGAGACTGAACGTTAATTAACCTTGAGCATAAAAATTAATTATTACAAATATACGTGATATGTTAATTCATAATCATATTTTTTCCGCCTGCATATATTTGACATTTACGTTTTTAATTACTAAAGTAAGAAATACCAGACATAACAATAAACATAATATGGCGATCGGATAGCAGAAAAGTCACCAACTACAATACCATTCAACCTTAACTAAGGTTCTTCATTAAAAAACTTTAAAAAACATTTAATAAACTCTTTAACATTAAAATAATATAATCTTCTACACAAATAATACATCTGTACATTTGTCGTATAGTAGGTACCAGTACCTAAATAGGGGATTTTTGAATTGGTTTACATCTGTACATTTGTCGTATAGTTGGTACCAGTACCTAAATAGGGGGTTTTTAAGAAAGTAGTTATCGTCCAAAATTTCCAAAGATTTGTTCCCAAGTATTAATAAAAATCAATTTGACTTAATATGACAAATAGTGACTTTAAATATTTCCGATTAACTATATATTGGAGTAAATATTTTTTAATACAAAAACAATAAACGTAAAATGCCATCTATTATGTTTGACATGGAAGCGATTTCCATTATGAAAAGTGCTTCACATATGATACGTATGATTATGATAATGTATTAGATTTTGTTTGTGTCTATTTAATGTCCATTACGCAAAAAAACATCATATTTTACCTATTTATTAAAAGATGAAACCTAAACAGTAGCGTATCTGAAGATGCTACTTAGACCCTTACCTATACCTACTTAGGATGCGAGCAAAGTTGAGGGAAAACGTTGGTTAGTCACGAAGATATTATTAAACAAAGGTTTTCGGGATGATTCCTTAGATATTATTATCGCTGACATTTAAAACATTTTTTTTTTTATTAAAACAATAATCATTCTTTTTAATAAATATTTAATTTCATCATGCATTTTTCTTGTCATCTTTTTATTACTCACTTCTAAAAAATGACTCACTTCCTAAATAATTGAGGATAACCAAACTTTATAGCTATTGTTAAGGCAATGTACTCATAAGTGTTTTTGGATGCCTATGGTGGCAAGAAAGAGGCCCAATAGAAGAAGCGATATATATAGTATACCTTGACGCTTATTAATTATTCAGTTCTACCATTGTCATCAGAAAAATATAAAAAAATACTATGAAAATCTTTAAAATATATATGATGTGATGATTATTATTAATTACAAACTTGAAAAATTCTTACTAGAAGTCTGTCTGGAAATTTAAGAAAAGATTATTTCACATTATAGTTTACCATACTTCTATCACTTTAATGGTCTTATTTTACTTAAAATCTTTTTATTAAAATAAAAAATTAGATACAGTTATGAAAAAATAATAAACTTGGCATTACTACCTAAATAGTTCATAATATTATAGCAAGCAGTGAACGGAGGTCATACAAGAAATTGCGGAACGAAAGATAAGTAGAAGATCACGAACTTTACCAGAAATACCTTCCGTCCAAACATTCTTCCATCTGCGAGCTTCGTTAATCAGATCATGTGCTTATTTCGCATTAAAGTTCTCAAATAACTCTGCGCAAACTTTTCCAGCTTCCAATTATTATTTCAAAGCCCTTAGAGTTTCAAACTTTTACCACATAAGTATGATGTTTGGAAGATGCTCTTCAACAAATCCTCTATAATAACACAAACATACCTAAAGGTATATGTTATTATAGAGGACAAACATAGAAGAAGTAAGGAGAATATAAAACCCCATTATTGAACCGTGAAGATGTTGATGTTGTTAAGTTTACAGAGAGAATAGAGTGCTAAATAAGTGACCATCTTTACACAATAAATACAGAAATTAAACAATAACTAAATAATTAATTTTATATATAAATGGTTAGATATCGAATTAAATTTAAATTTCTAATTATTTATTTTTATAGTTTCTTCCCCTCTTTGACCTCTCGAGTGATCGAGGATGATTTCAAAATCAATTTTTTGTTAGTTTCATTGATTAGTTAAAGCACTAGTCCAAAGACGAAATGAAGAATTGATTATATTATCATCCCTTTTATATCCTTATGATCTCTAAATTAATTTTAATTTACAAATAATTCGTAATTCGAATGCATTTTAAACCTTAAAGTCTATTAAAATTTGTACCGCGTCATTACATCAATAGTTGTATGTCCGTCAAAATTATTTGCATATATTATTAGCAAATGGCAAAATCACATTTAAGCAAAATTACATTTATAATGATTTTCGATGTGCCGTGTTATACAGAAGCCGTAGAATTTCGCAAATAACTTGATTAGCATAACATCAACGTAGCGTTGAATATTATTGGATTAAAAATAATGAGTGCCGACGGTAAATATTTCACTAGTTTTGTCTAAGCAGTGAGGTAAAATAATACGGTAACTTGATTTTTCCTACATATCTCCATGGAGTAACTAACCTGGGATGTCTTATCGTTCATTCAGGAAGAGTTATGTCCAATTAGTAATTGATAATAATGATAATTTGTTAATTTGTATATGATTTTTGTACCGAGTCTCGTTAATTGCATTTTTGCATCCTGTCTAATGACGTCTGATACGACATTGGTAGCATTTAGTCTAATAAAATTATCTACACTTTAGAAGATTGCTATGAGCATCTGTAACAACAAACAAATTCGTAATACATTTTTATTCTACGTTATCTATGTACGAACCACCCCCGACAAACTCGCCTGCTAATCAAAAATATCTCCAAAGTAACGGACACTACAAAACAGCTGTCCGCACGCACACATGCGTAACACACGGGCGAACGACCTATAAACCCCCTGCGTCGGGGGTTAATGAAGTTATAGCACCTGCTTCATGTACCGCCCGGATGAACTCCATGGACGAAAAAAGGCTCGAACCGCATCAACGTTTATTTGCGTAACATCAATTTGGACGCTTATCAACCTGCAAGCTACGCGTGGTGGTCACGGGCGGAATTATCAAATCCACTGTTCGCTCGAGTGTGTAGCAGAGGATAAACGTTGATATGCTGGACGTAATGCAGTGTCCATCTCTCTGCTTGCTGTATTGGTGTTTTTAGTAGTATAATATATAAGTTCCTTCGAAGAATCGAAGTGAAAGGTGTGGTAAAGGAATGGATAAGCATGCAAAACAAACATAATTTGCACAATTCAATAAGAATAAAAGATACTATTATCACAACCAACCCTAAACCTTTATTGATGGTCTTGACACTAGTCCAGACCAGCTAAACCATTATAAGTTGTTACTTTATTTATGTCCTATAATAATATGACAATATTAAACTTTTCCCTTTTAGCATCACATCAAAACTTTTATTTTTTAAATTTTCTCATTGAATAATAAATATCAATAACATCCACAGCAACCAATTATTACTAATCCCGTTATTTACAAAGTACAGACAAGAGATCAATATTTATCCCGTGTAACCTGATTGAAAAGTTTCCTTAAAGTACTATCACGAGAGTAATAATCTGAATCTGAATCTGAACAAGTTCTACTAACATCAGTGAGATTTCAAACCTAGCCCAAGAATTTTCAGATCTAAATCAGTCGATACTGTGTTGCTGGATCGTTATTGGCTGTACAGGTGACACGAGCACTTTACGTTACTCTCAAGTGGGACGGTGTCAGCCGGTGGCGCTTGCCAAGATAGTTTTCGGGATAGAAATGCAATACTGTTCGTACACAAATTGGATTAAAATGGCGTCCGAAATAGCGGGACGTATATTTTAATTAGAAATAAATAATAATAGTTGCAAAATTTATGACATTATGTGCAAAAAAATATACTCGCGCCTGTGTCTTTAATGGGTGTGTTACCAATTTTGGAGAGAGATGAGCAAAGAGGTGGCACAGGTAATAAGAAGGTGGCAATAGGTCTTGCCATGGATTGCAGAGGAATCGTGTCGGCACTACTAGTGTAGTCTAACACGACCGGGAAGGCTCCTGTCGCCCACACTACACCACCGCAAAGTGACAACAATGCTGCCGCGTCTCGTGTGATTTGTGAGTTTCCCGTGGGCCATCGAAGCGACGGACGGATGACGTCACGTATTGCATAGAACTAAAGAAAAATATTTACTTTTTCAATGTGAAATGTGAAAATTCAAATACCCATGAAACCGTAATTTCTAATTTATTTTCCAGTTATGCTCCTAGTAAGTTAATACAGACTTACCAATTATCATTTTGACCGCTTACCTTAATAGTAATCCAGATATAGAAGAAATAGAGTCATACATATGTATATAAGACTCAAGTACTTCTATATCTGGACTCTATATAGTCTATATCTTGCAATACGGGAAGTAGTCAGTGAAACTGTAAAATTGAAAAATAACTGAAATAGAATATGCAATTACAATTCTCTGTTAATTTAATTAGTACCGCTGTAGAGAATGTTAATTAGATAAACACACCGTTATACACTGTAATTATTGTTCGCTCTTCAAAAATGTATGCCATCAAAATAATAAAAGATTCAGATCATACATATTACCGAATAATACACCCGACATACATTAATACAACGAAATTTATATGAGTTACTTCCATTCGTCCAATCCCCCGTGAACTCTCATAAGCTGCACGAATCACGTCATCATACCCATCACGATATGTCCGTAGTTTTTAGCCCAAAAGGTAGGTACGGTCACCGATAGTGTTGCTATCGCTGCTACTGGATTATGTTTCAATGGCAAAATCTCAAAAAAAAATTATATTAACCTGTCACTAGATTCTGTATAATATACGTCATTACGGTCTGTATAATAATATCTCCAATAATCACATTATTAAAGTGTCAATCTAGTCGTAGCTAAAGTCTTAACTCACACATAAACTAATTAAACCTAACTAATGAATGTGTAGTTGAGTTACCAGTTGCTAATATGCTAACTGAGACTTTCATAAAAACCTGCTAACCAACCCTCTGTTTGTTCATAGAAAATAATTTTCTTTCTCACTCCGAAGATCCCTTGAAAGGTCTGAAGGGCCAACTTAACTAACTTAAAACATCAAACCCTTCAATTAGCCCTCCATATATAAAATTTCTAGTAATCTCCTCAACAATAAATCTCAAGAGCTATCAAGTACGCTTACGGACATGCTAGTATATTAGATCGTTAACACGACTTTGCACAAGTAGCTACTATTGATCTAATGCCAATTGAGGCTCCATTATAAGATTCTCAGAAATATTGTTAGATTATAAATTATTCACTTGTTGATGAACCCGATAAAGGTACAATCTATATAAAATAATTAGGGAATGCTTTTATCCCTTTTCCCGTTACGTTAGAAGGGAGGTAATGTTTATCAATTGTATGTATTACATACGCACATACATATACTTACTACAGCCTGAACACCTTGCGTGGTTTCAACATAAATTTATTATAATAAACGCGAGTGTACAATTCCTACATTAAATATATTCATAAAATTTTCAATTTAATGTTTTTTGTAGGTTATTCATTCCATTGGCACGCCTAGAGCCTCCAGAGTATATAATCTTCAATATAAATACGCGTATAAATTAAGTAGCGGAGGTAACGCCTGTTGACTCTGTAAAATTCTTTTTTTGGGTTTTTTTTCTTGCAGGGTGAGGTGTATGTCCAAAGAAAGGATAACAACAGTATGTCTGTTCTGAATGAAGGCTTTGATTATTGCTTGTGAACACAATGATGAGAATTATAATTATTTTTAGAACAGAGCTAACTCTTACAAATACATACAAAATTATTTAACTTCACGATTTTTCCCCTTACAAATCCGACTTCCCTAATCATTTAATGTTATTTGTAAGCGAACTAAATCGTGACAATTATTTCTCCGATTTGGGGTCCGTCTAACGCAAACATTTTCGTTACTTTACTTGTATAAACATTACAAAAATAAAACAACAAAGGGGGCTATTATTAAGAAAAACAGAATTTATTTTTTCAAGAAGATTCGCTGTGTGGGTCGCGCAAGTGTGGGGTACAAAATTTGTAAATCTCGCAACTGGCATTTAAAAACAGAGAAATAAATGCCAAAGTAAAACAGCAACTTTCTCTCTTGCGTTGCTTGATGTGGCTTAACTGGACTATCACTACATACGTTTATTTTTTTAACTCAACACCAAAATGGGTCTTCTAACAGTACGTTCATGAGTTTTAGTGTTATGTTCATTTGCTTTTATGCCGCTATTGTTAAGCTACCATAAAATTTCCAGTAGGTATTATTTATTAATTTTCTTTTTTTTTGTAATTTCTTTTGAAAACCTCTGCCACGTCGGGGAGGTCTGCTAGTTTAAGATAAATATACCCTGTCACTTACATCCGAATACAGTACGAAGATCGTATTTCTATTTTCATGAACGGTAAAAGAATCTACGTTATAAAGATATTCTCTATGATATTAAGATGCATTTAACAATTATTACTATCAAGACATAATAAACACGTTTTGCGTTCTTCAGAACATCTAAATATGTGTCTTCAGGTGCTTTTAATGAAGGGCATCTGAAATCTCAGTTCACTCGTGACTATGATTGCTGTTGATGCCTCTAAAACGACGGGATTGTTTATCATCATACATTGTGTTAGCTTACATTCTGTTCTCATATCCATTGCCCATGGAGGACAACGCATTGTATTAACCTCTATACATACAAGCGTCATTAATCATTAATAAATTCCAACTGCTCGCCTGTCCCCCTATTTTTATAGCATACTATAAAAAAATATCCAGTGTTAGTAACACAAATAAATTCCTGGCACATTTTCATTGCGGACAAACGAAAACTCAGCGCACCAATGCGATTACCGCTCACGAAATGTATATGAGAGGAATTAATATACTCGTGCTATTCGGCACATTGCAATGCATGTTCTCAAACAATAGGCCGTTCGCCATTGTTCAATAAATATGGTTCATAAACTATACCAATCATTTAACCACTCACACTGGATAGCCAATGTTAATTTGCATAATTAAATTAATAGTGGACTGAATTAGAATTTGTTGTTTCACGATAAAGAAAATTTACAATTTTGATCCATAACAGAACGGCTAATTACTTATGTTAAAAACACGATTATAATAAAAACTATGACCTAACGTTTTGCGAATGTCTATGGACGATATCACAGCAGTCACTTTACGTCAATATCGTTTGAACGAGAGGCACCCCAGTGGCGCCGGTTCCATTCAGCTGCAATGTATCCTAGCACTACCTCTTACTGACATAACCGGTCCATCTTCTTCCCAGCTGCGGAAAAAAGAGGGGGGTCTGTCCCCCTAATATCTCCCTAAACCTGAAGATAGAAAAGTCTTCCTTTTGTCCGACGAATAGTAACTGAGGCAGTGTTTCATCACGCCTCATCTCCTTGACACCACTTGAGCAGTACATCCAAAAAAAAAACAAAAACCTCTTACTGAACTAATCTCTTGCTACTAGTCCCTACATAGGTGCAACCGTGTACTAGCTGCTCCGAAAACATTGTAGATTTCCCTTGTAGTGAGATACCGATTATTATCTTTTCACACATTGTACTTCTTACATTTGTTGTAGCAGCGGCTACAATTTCAAAACATTGTATGATGTACTATCAACAGAAGGCGAAACACGCGGGACAAGCGAGCGGACAGTGAGCTTAGCAATAACGTTAACTAGCTCAGACTATAGAAATAATAATAGAAAGTTGATGGGATGATAACAGAGTTACTATTGGGGCCACATAGTGACTACTGACGCCCATTAATAGACGCATTAGAATAATCTATGGGCCACCGGCTAATTACGATACTCTACATCATAGCTCTTAAATGAAGCCTTTTAAATCAATAGCGTTTGAAATTTGAATTAAGGGTCAATTCACACCAAAAGCGCGGCGAAGGGCAGCGAAGCAGAGCGCACTTTCAGTGTCATATAAATTTAAACTTTATTTTCATTACTGTACTACTTATTATCGAATTCTCGCGACTTCCGCGCGGATTCCAGCGAATGCTCGAGCAGTCGCGGGAATCCGCGTGTCTCGTTCGAGTTTGTCATGCTATAATGTGTATTATAGAAATTATTATAAAGTTGAAATTCATATGACACAAACTGCGCTCCGCTTCGCTGCCCTTCGCTGCGTTTTTGGTGAGAATTGACCCTAAGGGTACCTTCCGATCGTGTCGGCTCAGTTCCCTATAATACAGCATGACACAAAAACAAATTAAAATCATAAACTGTCATGTATGTTAGGTATTATAAAACCTGTAACTATTTCCTATATATCGATATAGATCGATAGAACGAAGGCTTATATGGCCATGTTAATTAAAATTCCGTTCCAGCCGTATAATAGACAATAATAGAACTCATGCAACTTTAATATAACAATATTCAAATGAGCAGTCGGTGTAGCAGATGTTGTTCATCGCCCTTGAGCTGTACAATATCAAGAGCGGCTGTGGGCGTCCTTTAACTAAGGACAAACAATGTGGAGTATAACGTTGATTCTAAATTTGTTTCCTGTATGAACGGGATGAGTACTTAGTTTGTATTCTATTTTACTAGACTGGTAGTGGTAAGCTTATTAATTTGAAGTCTGCCAACGCATCTGTGACACCTAAAATGTTGAGGATGTTATTTTTTATAGCATAGTTGGGCAAACGATCAGTCATAGCCATTTTCATGACTACCAATGCCCATAGACATCCGTATTGCCCTCCTTCCTCTGATTGACGTCCGCGCAATTTTCGTAAAAATGTTCCTAAAGTTTTTGCTTCACGTATTATTATATAGAAGATTAAAATTAGCAAAAATCTACTTAATAAATAAATAATCTGTCCCGTGTGTGTAAGAGGCTACAAACCAGTCTTGTGTTTTTATTTGTTTAAAATATCTCCATTATTATCTCCCTTAGTTTGCTTTCAAAAGCACAGCAAAATTACAGCATTAGTCTAAATCTAAAAATATTAAGGAACACGCGCTAATTGTGAAAGTACAACATAAGCGGCTTCATTTACCCCACGCTTAACCCAATTCCAGGAGAAGCAAACCTTTGTTCGAGCGAGTTTTGGGTCCATATTCATAGTGCGCATCGCAAATTGAATCTAATTGCCACAACCAAGTGTTGAATCAGACCGACGTTGCTCCGCTGTCCTAAATTGCCTCTATTTACCCATTTGAAAGCATACCTACAGTCCACCTGCTAATAGAATGGAGTTTTTGTGCGAAATTTATATAGAACACGGCGTAAATGGACTGGAGTTTGTAAGAAAATACATCACACAATTTTGTGTATAAATGTCAAAAATAATTGCTGTGAAACAAAAAGCTGACTACATGAACAGTTATCGTTTATAAATTCTCGATAGTTACCCAGTGTCATCTACTATGGTACGAACTCAACAACAAATTCCTGAAGGCGTTAAGGAAACAAATGTTAGGTAGATAATGTAAACTATAATAATAATAAATAAATATTTATTTATCATAGATGGAGATTCTAAACATATCGATGAAACCAAATATTAATACTTTTTTTATTTAATACTTGTACAGCCTATCTCACATTAGGTACATAAAACTATTTATTTTTTCTTATCATTATTTATAATTTATTTTCAATTCGATCGTCATTTAGTCAAGATACAAAGTAGTAAGTACAAAGTAGTAGTAGTATCAACACAAAAGCGGATATTTCTTAAACCTTTTGTGGAAACAAAGTATTTCAAACCCCCTAGAAAAAATAACTACTTATATCTAATTCGTTACCGTTTAACTTATGAAACAGTTATTTCCTTATCAATTTAACTCATTAAAACGTCATGTTTCGATTATCGATTCGATTTACAGAAGACATTGTCAAAGAACGACTGTTAACTCTGTACTGCTGGAAACTGAAACGCCTCACTTGTAATAGACGCAATAAACAGCGTAATAATTCCTAAATTGTTATACCGACACTCGCGTAAACATTAAAAAATACACTTTGCCGATTAGAATTAGTTTCCATTGATGTTCATATGAACGATGTCGTTTTATTTATACATAGTAGACGATGTTAAAATACCGTGAGAGTTTTAAGGACGTAGGGAGCAAACGCACTCATGGTTGTACCTATGTTATCGCGTTCCCGGGGCTTCTCCACGTGGTAGGGGGAGCTGTACGTACCCTCTAGGTTCTCCCCAGCCCTGGAGAAATGCCTAAGTGCACGGAGACAAAAGGAAGGGCTGATATAAATCTCTTCTATTGAATCTGTTTAGGACCGGACGAGATGACAGAACCTAAAAAGGCCTAACTACTAATAAATAAAGACTGAAGAAGAGAAATAAAGAAATACATAATATAAAGCAATTATTTTAGGATCAGTAGAATAGCGCTTTCAATGACGCCACAGTCTATTCTATTTTTACTAAAATACAGTCACAATTTTTTTTGATAAACTGAAGTAATTAGTTTCAATTTGACGACGGAAACTACAGTGTGCGATGCCCTTAAATATTTATGATCTAATGCCGTTGAATCATTTGTTTATTTAAAGTATTTTAGGTTTGCACATGATAAGCAACATTCTTTGGAATCGACGCGGCAACTAAACAATGTGAGAACTTTAAATTCGGCAACATATTGCAATGTAGGTAAAATTATTGTATCTAGAAATAGTACAAACTTTGCCATTGTTATTTACGGGGATCGGTCGCAAATCGCGATCCATCTTCTATAAAATTAATTTAAAATGGCCGCATTTGCTTTTTTACAGTAAACACATAACCCCCCGTATGTTATCATAGCGGTTAAAAAAGATCATTTTCAGTACAGTAATATTATATATTATGCTGTGCTCCAAAATTATTCCAGAAAAACGGCCAATGTAGATATTTTTGAACCCAATAAAATTAATTAATATTTTTAGTATATGTCTAGCTTCTAGTTCTTTTAAATTCGATTAAAGTCCAAAATACAACGTACGTCCACAATACGAACAAACCTAAAAAAGTTTATTTTTAACAAAAGAGCTATTACAATCGCTTGTTTATGCGCCGCAAAATGGTGACCAATTTAAATGGCAGTTAAAAAAGACGCATCGATAATGGACTAATAGAGAACAAACGTTACTGGCTACAATAAAATCCGTGCAGCTATTCGGGATATGCATGAAAACGGCTTTAATAGCAATTATGCCAGATATTCTAATCGACGCACTGCTTTTATCTTCACACAATTACCACTAACTGCAGCGACCACTAACTGAACGGAGTCTGTTTCAAAAATGTCGACATTATTGCCCTTATTTATAACAACGTTGGTATGATAATGTTTACAGATTTATTGCAGTTTAAATATATCTGTTAATTTGATTTTCATTACGAACACGGGTTAATTTTAGTATTATTATAGAGTAGGGGAAAAAACGAACAATCGGAGTCATTTATTGACTAATGACGCCCATCAACATCCGCAGATGCACCGCCGTCCTCCGCTCTAGCCTACCCAAGTGGTTTTCTCACAGACCGCTCGATACACGACAGCATTGCTTTAACTTTTAGACGGTATCATGTGAGCGAAAGATACTTTCATGGGCATTTTCAGCTGCATTGTAGTACCTTAAGACGTAAAGTGCTTGACCACCAGCTCTTGCTAACGAGGCAGCTTTTACTAAAGAGATATAAAGTTGCACTTGTGTTTTCGTATACAGAGGGACACATTTAGCATGTTTGGAATTCAGATGGTTTGGATTTAAAAATGCAGCTATTGTGAACTATTTTCGTGGCATTGTTTTAGTGAATCTAGCCAGTCCCCAAAGTGCTATATTGCTGATATATCCAGGCACCCGAGGGATTTTAGTGGGTATTCGGTCCAGCCACGAGTCCCACACCCAAAGCCGATGCGTAAAAACCTGAGAGACCAAAGAAAAAAGGTGACAGGTTTAGTATAGCAACAGGCTATGGCAATAAATAGTTTTATATCCATAAGTAGCCCGCTAATTAGAGACGGTTCCAGAACATTACCTACGGGACGCTGAAACATTAATGCATTAGACGTGACACGTGCTAACAAAAATGATACGTCGTAAATCATTGATATTACGACATTTCGCCCAAAACCGGAACACGTTAATTGCAGTCAATCAGTTTGTTATTACGACCCATTTTGGATGTTTAGACAAAATAGTTTCGCGGGATGTCTGTTGAGCGTTTATTAATAAATATCAGATTGGAATTTAGGCTTATACGTATACCAGGAATTTCGATATCCGTTTTTGTATTCCATTTGTTTATACTATTTCGGAATTCTGTATCTTTTTTTTTATTATATAAGAGGGCAAACAAGCAGTTCGAGTCTTTTGATTACTATCGCTTTGCAGATGCGTCCTCTTTTGGGCCACCAGCTCTACCTAAACCGCACCAAACGAGACAGCGTAGTCACTTTGCGGAGGTATGTAGAGCTCCCCAATCATGCAGGCCCAGTTTTAAGGCAGCGTGACATTCTTAACCATCGGTATTATTACGGTCAACGAAAGATTTATCTTTTCGAAAACTCAAAACAGCCTCCTAAACTTTTTCAGCTTATCGTTACGACCTTTCGTGACGTTCTCATTTCCTGCGACACTGCAGCTGTTTACGTCTCTTGGTTAGACTTATGATTTCAGAAACTGTTTAATTTATTCATTTTGATAAATATCAGAGTTAAAAATTAAATCTAAATTGAATTTCTTTTAGTAGTACCACTAGCTACGCTCCGCGGTTGCATGCGCGTAAGTTTGGATACCGTGAAAATATTGAGATGAAAAATAGATGTCCGATTCTCAAACCTACCCAATATACTCACAAAATTTCATAAGAATCTGTCAAGCCGCATCGGTGGAGTATTGTAACTAGCATTGTGACACGAGAAATTTATATGTAACAAGATAAGTGGGCCAACGAGCAGTCGGAGTCTTTCCAATGATTATCGACCTCACATAGACATCCACATAGTGGTAATACAGATGCGTTGCCCTCCGCCCTCCTTCCCCATAGCCCTCTTCTTTGTTAAAGTAATTCAAATACCTACATTCTATAATAACATTCACTAGTCTTTTTTATTAATTTCGTTACTTTATACTAGTGACCTACAGCGCTCTGTGGGGGAGTCCCATGCCCTTTCAGTGGATGTACTCCAGCTGATGATGATGATGATGATGAAACAAGTGATTTTATGATCACACTAGCAGACGCTCGTATCTTCGTTTACGTGAACTCGTTGTTACCGCAGTCAGTTAAAAAGTAGCCTTCCTCGCTGAATGGACTATCTAATACTGAAAGAATTTTTCAAATCGAATCAGTAGTTCCAGAGATTAGCGCATTCAAACAAACAAACTCTTCAGCTTTATATTATTAGTATAGATTAGTAATCTCTTAAGAAACGAATAGTACAGTAATTCTAATCAGTAACACAAATTTCACAGAAAACGAAAAAACAATCTTGTTTCTCAACGATTGAACAAGAACTGCAATTGTGAAAGACACCGCAGAAAGCGTGACAAGGCGATGTTTTTTGTAAATCGACTCAACTCCGTCACCTCCGGAACACACAAACCGAATTGACTATACAGACCTCGTGTTTTGCACGTATCAATTGAAAAATACAATGTCATATAACCGATTCACGAATATTTTACGTACGTGCGCGTTTTGATGTGATCTAGTTAAGAGTATTCGTTTATAATACTATCGTCATCATTTTTATAATCATTATTAGCATTTATTTTATTTTATTCTTAGGTATGGACTACTGCTGGCAATATAATAGCTATCGCCGTCACAGTTTATCGGACTAGCGAAGACTAACTGTCTTTTTTGTTTAGGGAAACGATAGGGGGACTGACCCCCCTCTTTTTCCGCAGATGGAATAAAAAATACCCGATTTAAATCATCCTTTATTAGCTTAGTTCTTTAATGAATTCCACGGCAACCGATCTCATCCGTCTTTCGCTGTCCCAGACTGTATTATGCACTCGCATCTGCTATAAGGATATGACAAAATCTTTGGAATCCGACCTGTTAAAATTATCTAAAGAGCAGGTACTTTATATTTATTGTAGAGATAATTATTGCATGGAACTTAAATGTTAATATTATATCATAATATGTATAATCACATACTTGTTATTGCGGAAATCATTTCAAAATACGATTTAATGCAGATATAATTAGTTACTTAACAATGGACCAAATACGCGTACTTGTCAGATGAAATAAATCATTTAAGCTTTAACGAAATCAAGGTCGGCCCAATCAAAGTATTAGATCGAACAAAGTATGGAGCACAAATTCGACTAATGTTCTCTCTCACGGACAGTGCCCGGTGCTCTAGTCATTTCGTGACGCAACAAAACCGGCACAATGGCAGGCCTTGGTACAAGTGACTATTCGACGGAGCTCGGTAATTACGGCGTAAGTATGGAGGTACAGACTGACAACAAAAAACCTTAATAATAGACACACGAGAAACATATTCAGCGGCGACTCCGCGACAAAAAACACCTAAATTGTATTTTATATTATATGTTTTATTGTTATAGAGATTACAAAAATAAATAATTTTTGACCAAAATTTAAATATGCAATTAAAAATGTAATTAAAATAATATTTCTATTTATTGCTATAAATATTTTTCAACTGTTTGGACTTCGACACTGAGGTCTTCGAAACAGTCAGGTCGTTTTATGTAAAAATCAAACTTAGTGATTATTGCTATATTACGGAATACGTGAAATAATCTCATTCTTGTGTTTCGCAAACAAATGATTGTGGATTTAAATTTGAGCACGTAACCTTGAAATTAACGCTTCTATAATTGGACTTAGAGTCTATTTGAGAAACGCCTAACGGCAACACTTTTAAAGGAAGTAGCAAGCAACTCAAGCAAGACAAACATAATCCCTATAATCACTATTTAAGCCATATATTTTTATTATCATGTTTTTTTAGGATAAGGGGCAAACGAGCAGGTGTTAGATTACTACCGCCGCCCATAGACATCCGCAAAACAGGAGGCTTTGCTGGCGCGTTGCCGGTCTTTTAAATAAGAGTAAGCTCTTTTCTTGAAGAGCCCCAAATTTCTTTATAATAATATGCAGAATAATCTCGGGCAGTGGTTTAAATTAAAAAAGTGTGGATGCATTTTCGTCAGCTTTAATCACTCAAGATGCGCGTACCCCTTCGTGCACCCTCGAATACTCCCTGAGGGTTGTGTAGCCACTAGCACTAATTGGGAAACAGTGGGAGAGCGTATACAACAAAATTACTAGTTTGCGCGCCACTTAGCTCTACCTAGCTCCAGTCTTCGTGATCTTTCAAAGCACTTCAGAAAAGGTCTTTTTTATAGTATAAGAAGACAAACGTGCAGCCGGTGCCATTTTAGTGACTACCGACACCCATAGACATTTGCATACAGTTTATGCAGATGCGTTGCCCTGTTTCCTCTTCTCCTCTACATGGGTCACCGGCTTCTTACACATCGCACTAAGCGCAACTGCACAACTGTCACTTTACGCCGGTATCGTGTAAGCCAGAGATACCTCTCAGAGCATTCCGGCCCAATCCGGCTGCATGCATGAAATGTTACGCTACCTTTTACTTATAACCCATCCCATTTTAATAATAATATTAATTTTGCTAACCCAAACCTTATAGTAAATAGTATGTGTCATGTAAACATACAAAAAACCTACCAGTCTTGATACATAACAGACAGAGAGCTGACAAGTATTTAAGACTTTAATTTCATACCCAAGTGCTTTAATCTATGATAGTCATAAAAATGTAGTTGAAGTGTAATTGACTATTCATTGCTAGACTGTTATAATTGACACCAATAAAAAGCCGACCCCGAACTCTAGCTAGAGCAACACGTACCGCCGCGCCGGCGAGGTACGGGCCTACCAACATTACACATCAGTGGAGGTTAATCAAATTAGTTAAGCATCTTCCACACTCGTTACATTCATCAGGACATTTGTTATTCAGATAATTTTAACGAGGTTCAATTATTTCGTTCAAGATAAGGATTCACGTTCTGATATTTTAATAACGGCATCAGGAGTTAATATGCATGATCTTAGTTTTAACAAGAATTATGTAGCAATTTTTTGCTTTAGATAGATTAATATAATTTGGTTTTTAAATGCTGAGTGCATTTAAGATATAACAATTATTGCTGACAAACATACAACATTTTATTCCTTAAATATATTTTCTAATTAAGCAAAGAAAATGCGACGAATAGCTTTATGTTGCGCATTTTTTTTAATAACAGTCGTGATAGCATTTTGTTATTGTATTGCATATTTTAAATATTCATTATTATTTACTGTAATTTAATTAAACATATTCAACAGAAGATTTAGCTCAAGCAATAGGTACAAAACATAATATTGTTAACGTATTCAATTAGGTTTTCGCGCTTTTCTTAGCTCTACGTACAATTAAAAGACCATCATATTTTGCCTGAAAAACTTCCATGCATCTACAAAAGCTACGTCGAGCCTCGGCATGGCCTCTAAATAATCAAATATACCTCTCGTACAAAATAAACAAATAAGAAAAAGTTTTTCCCGAACAAACTTATATATTGCGGAGTAATAACATTCGGAGTTTTTCCCTTTATTAAAAAACAAAATAAGCATTGGGCAGCCCTTTTTTGCAGCAACAAATCCCATTTACCTAGAAAACAACAGCACATCTCACAAGCACAAACACTGCTCTCGTCGGAAAACGCACATACACAATTTTCCGACCACCAGTTACGGACACAGCGTCGGTCGCGATAGAGCAAAGGGCTGCACTAACGTACACTGCCTCTGCGCGCGATAGACTGACGTCTGACGGTTCTCAGGCGGGCTCTCGAGCGAGCGGGACGCGCGGCGGGCGTGCCAACACTCTGCGCGCGCATACCACCTCTCGCTCTAACCTTCCGAGCTCACATATAGTCGTCTCTTCCAAGCACGCGCGAGCACACCTTTCGTTCCCGAGACAGGTGTTCCTGTCCGTGTGTGCGTCCAGATATCGAGACCGTCGTCTGTATGCGCGCTTCCTGCGGCGGCGGATCGTTTTTTATGCCCGACAGAAATTATAAAAAAGTAAATGGAGGGAAAATTAAATAAAACGTTTACAATGAAGCGCTTTCCTGTGCGCTTTGAATGATTCAGTGTGCGCTATTTTTCAGGGTGTGTATTCATGGAGGTTTCATTGGCGGAGTGATTACGGTGCTTTTTACGGATGTTTGAGTGATGTAGGTGGGCGTAATTAGGCATGGGGCGGAAAGGCATATTGATTGCGGTGACGCGGCTTTGTGGAAGAATCGATATTTTTGTATTAAAGGTGGCACGCGACATGTCCGGTCCGTGCGTCCGCGGATAAGTAAACCTGCGTATCGATCCACGATAACTTTGCCTCTACTTTACGGCGTAGAGTATAACTTGGCCAAAACTTGACGACTTAAATTGATTACTCTTTTAAAAACCCGTATACATCCTCCTGTATAATAAACTCAATACGTCCTCATAATAAATATTCCTTTACATTTAAATTCAGTCAATAAACTTTTATAATATTACTAGCTGCGCCCCGCGGCTTCGCCCGCGTAAATTTCGATATCGTGGAAAATCATTCCATGGCATCCCTCAGGAACATTTTTTCGGGATAAAAAGTATCCTATGTTATTTCTAATACCTCCAGGAATATGTGTACAAAGTTTCATAATGATCGGTCTAGTAGTTTTGGCGTGAAAGCGTAACAAACAAACTTACATTCACATTTATAATATTAGTAGGGATTTAACAATTTATTTGAAGATATTTCTTGTATAATATTTTTTGAAACAAGAAGTGACCTAACAACAATACTTATTTACATATAATATTTTAAAGCTATTCAAAAAAATAACGCAATGACGTAAACTATAAATCGACGGTAGCTACGATCAATATTTAGTTCACGCCGACTTTAGTTGCAGCAAGAACACAGTTGTTTCCTAACTCTACTGCTTATAAAAAGTATGGTTTGACTTTCCTGATTGTTTGCAAGTTACTTGTTGCTCTATTTGATCTTTATATAAGTAAAAAAAGTAAGTACATCAAGTTATAAGAGACATATTTGCTTTTCACGCATATCTACGTACTGACCTAAGTAAGTACTCTACATTGCATAGCGTTAAGAAAAAATAATTATCATTTTACCGTACCATTTGTGTGCCTACAATCCTAATTGTCTTTTAGTGTATTCGATTGGCTAATTCTAATATTAATAATTGACTATTTCGTTACGTCGAAAGTTTGTCTAGTATTTGCTTCGTCTGGAATAAATAACTCATATAAAACTTTCACTTATTCTTTCATTCAGAATAAATAAATAGAGTAAACATTTTCCCAAGAGCCCTGAAATTACGTAGAAACAGTCAATGTCTATTTAAGCTAGATACATTTAATTCTTCAAAATTTATATTTCCCGTGTTCTGGATTTAGTAAGTACCTAATAAATATGAAGTCCTCAATTACAGTGGTCCATAATTATTGAGGTTGTAACCAAGAAACTTGATCTGCAAACACTCGAAAATACTATAACTTTAATCTACTATAAATTTAATAAAATCGTCTATATATTATGTATAAGTATAGATACAAGGTATTGTATTTCTTTACCCAAAATATTTTTATGTACCTTGTGTTACTTTTCTCCAAGATGAAATGCTGAAAAGACGTGATTTTAGGGTGAAAGGTTGTGGACACACTACAACCATCCTTTTTATCTGTTTAACGGGTTGACCGATTTTAATGCAAGTTTTCTTGATAATGCGTCATTTATTGAAAATCGTTACTTTTGTTTCACTCATTCTACTCTCTAATTATTCTATGTCTGCAAAACATGTCTACTGTTCTCCATTTGTATCTTCTATTTTTGTTTTAAGCCTCTGCCGTTTTTTAGAAACAATTCCATTAGCGCAGAAAAAAACTAAGGTAACTACAATAGCGATCACAAATGTTTCAGCTATGGCAACAATTTTAGAAAGTCGGCATCTGCACTAGAGAGCTCGTTACCAAACTTACTTTTAAGATAAATTGAAACGGCCCAGATTAACGCAGATTGAACATGGACAAAAATTCGCCAGAAATAATTCAGTACTTTTATCCGAACAGAGCGAATTGATTACGACTTTGTTCGAGAAAGATCTTATTATAGAATGACAATGCGAGCAAATAATTAAGCATTTTTAAGTGTTTTTAAAATGTTAAATGACATTTCAAATGGATTTTCTTACAATTTTTGGACGGAGATGAGTCTTAAATTTTGCTACCTCATGGGGACAATATAAAAACCAAGATCTGTATGTATATGTCGCCCATATATACATATACGTGAAAGACTAATTAAACACACAATATACTTTCGAATATTTCAATAATAACAGGGGGCAAACATGCTTTTTGGTGTAAACCTACCTATACTCATCTACATACTGGCCGTCTTATTACATTCAGATTTATTGTATTAGAAAGAAAAACATGTAGATATTATATCTTAGAAAATTGAGTATTGCTGTTATTGAGTTGAGTAGTCTTTTTTTAAGTTTCCTAATTCTTATCTAATGTGTATTTTCAGTTAAAGGAATATGCGGACACAATGACAAATAAAAGAGAACGTCCCTAATCTTGTGTTACTAGCTCCTTATACGTGTAGCTCCTTCCTCGGCTTTTCCTTATTTTCTTAATCCCCAATTCTAGAAAATTAGACTCGCTTTCGTTATGTCTTACTTACACTTGTTATTAGTTTATTGAGATTTTTTATAATACTTTCTAATAAATTGAATTATAGAGAAGTAAGAGAGTAACATGGTAGAGTCTTATTGTGTG
>LUGF01035535.1:212470-238326 GCA_001625245.1 Calycopis cecrops
CCCACCCCTTCCCCTTCCAATGGACCATCGGAATCTTACAAGACGAATGGAACACTACTACATATCCGTCACTTGTTGCACAGACTGATGCAGTGGAACATGGCACTACCTCGTACTATGATAAGAAGAAACACTCTCTTTCCTCGAATTAGTCGTTTTTCAATAAAATAATATAATTTGTGCTAATATTATAAATCAGAGAGTCTGTTTGTCTGGTTGAACGCGGTAACCTCTGAGAGTACTTCTTCAGTGTCAGATATCCCATTTATCGAGGAACACCATCACGCAGTATATACGAGTGAAACCGCGTGGTTACTAGTAATAAACATAAATTAAGTAATATATTATTTTATAATGAGTCGAAACAAATCATACATAGATGGATCTGTTTCTTGTATTTTGCATATTGTAACAGCATATTATAATGGCTTATTATTATTAAAACATCTTATGGAATAATACATTAATACATGTATAGGAAAATTATTTCCTTAAACATCATATTGTAGTCTGTTTGAAAAATAAATATCATAAATGTGATTCTTCATCGAATAGAATATATTTCTCTGATCTAAGGATTTACATATATGTGACTTTCAAGTCGATATCTTATTTCGTTCAATGGAAACAGTCGTGGATACGACATGTAGCTTCTAGACTAGTACCTATTCCAGCAGATAAGCACTAAGCGAAAGACAGCATGATAATAAGACTAGAAGACAATCACGCTAATATGTAATATGTTTTGGTAAGAGGTAGTGCCACACTGCATGCTTGCATGCAGTCGAATTGGGCCGGCACGACCGGGGAGGTACATCCCGCTTACACGAGACTGGCGTAAAGTGACGGCTGTGCTGTCGCGTTTCGTGCGGTGTGTAAGTAGCCGGTGGGCCATGGAGGTGGGAGGAGAAAGAATGGCAGCGCATCTGTATAGCCTCTATGCGGATGTTTGTGGGCGTCGGTAGTCATGAATGTTAGAGAGATAATTTTATTTTATATTAAATAAGTAAGATTTAGTTTTTGAACGGCCAGAGACAAGCAGTTATAAATTAGTATATTTTATCTGTACTTTGTTGTCTGTGGTTTGTTCACTTTTTAATGGAGTTCATGCTAATAAAAGTTTGCTACCAAAGAAATTCTCAATTTCATTTATTTAATCATATAAACTCAAAATAACAACAATGAAAACGGCTCCGGCTGCTCGTTTGACCTCCTACATCTTAAAAAAAAAATATTACAAGTTATAGCATACACAGCAAAAGATTTTTGAAAAAGCGGGCAAACGTGCAGCCATTTTTATACCTGACGCCCATTTACTGCCTCATAGAGCTTATACAGACGCTGCCCTACTTTCGCCCCCATGGGCCACCGGCTACTTATACACTGCACAAAACGCGACAGTACTGAGCACAGCTGGCACTTTAACCCGGTATCTATCGTGTAAGGGTGCTTTTACAAAGAAGCAGGTTCCTAGCGCCGATAAAATCGGCGCAGAGTCGGCGCCGATACTTTTACAATGTTATCTTATGGGCTTACTTATAGAGAAGCAGGTTTTCGGCGCGTACAGGTAGTACCCGATAGTAGGTAGATTCCCGGCGCCGACTCGAACCGGCTCAAGCATTTACCGGTATGTAGGGTGTCCATTGCATTTTGAAAATGCAGGACAATGTATCTTGTGTCATACTCGTATAAGACTTGTGTTCATTAAACATTATTTTTTCAAATAAATGTTAATATTCTAGGCAGTGCCACGGTGCATGCATGCATGTAGCAGCACTTGGGCCGGCACGAGTGAGGTGTTTCACCATTAATAATAAACTTAAAACAAATACTTAAAACATGAAAAAATACCATTTTTTTTAATAATATTACTTTATAGAAAATATATTAAGAACACTAATATTATTACGTAATTACTATTAAATTCTACTTGTAAATAATACACGTTTTTGTAATACTATTTCCACTTTTAATAATTAACATATTAAACTTTCACATTTATAATATTAGTAGGATATTTCATAAGTATAAAGTCGTTGTCCGATGATGTGCATGCCATGGTTGTCACCAAGGCAACCTGTACATGTCGGTGCCGAATGAACAAGTTTAAACTTGTCAGTGCTGACTATTTTCCATAAGAAATAAATCGTCGTCCGATGAAGTTGTTGACATGATGGCCACTACAGGCCGATTTGCCTGTTTTCTTTATACGAGTGCAACCTGCTCGGACCTGCGCCGACTCTGCGCCGATTTTGTCGGCGCCGGTAACCTGCTTCTCTATGTAAGCACCCTTAGCGGGCAGTACGGACCCGGTCGCGCCAGCCCTGTCCGGCTGTACGCATATGCATGCATACACCACCTCTCTTATCAATAACTTTTTGTTAATAACACTACATTGTGCCACAAGGGACGCACATGCTATATTTCCATTATGCGCCCGCACTAGCCTAATCAGCTACAACACTAAGCAGACCCGCAATTATACCCATAAGACATACGGACGTAACAAATAATCGAGTTATCTGTTTATAGCTCACGAACTACGCCATTGTAACATTACATTGTCGGACATTGTTGGACATTACGGATTCATTATGCTCTCAATAGTGTTGTTACGTTGTTAGAACAATCATTGGCCTCTTCTATTGGCGTGAATTGCTATAACCTACTTAGTTATTTTCCTTTTTTGCTCGGCTAAATAGATTGAAATAACCATTCTTTATAATAAGACATTTATGTGCAAAGAACGATTCATACTGCCTCTACTGTTAGTTCTTTTTCTTTTTTATTGATTTAAACACATATACAATAACTTACAATTTTGTACAAATCAGGTTCCACAGTTCATTGCATTTAGGTACATACTACTGTCAGAATCTAGAATAGAAATATCATAGTCTAGAGACTATGAGTCTAGAGACTATGATATCCCAACAAAAACATCCTGTAAAAAACCAAGTCTCGCAGCTCAGTCTTTCTACCAAAGTTGCGAGATCCATGTAATACCACCAAGCCAACCAACCAAGTCGGTTAATTTATTTAGTCCCTACTTAAGGAACCTTCTGTCTTTAGTTATTATCATATCAATATTAAAAATCTTTTACATTTTAAATAAAAACATCGACTTGGCCATCGCATAATTCGATTGTTTAGTATGTATCACACCACACAGCACTTCAGGCCAGCAACCTGGTTTCTCACCAAAGTCTTTCTGAATGGACTTCTAAACAAATGTATTTTTTTTATAGCATAGGAGGCAAACGAGCAGTTGGGTCACCTGATGTAAAGTGATCACCAACGCCCACAGACATCCGTATTAGCAGCGGTCTAAAAGATAAAAGATGAGACACACCGCAAGAAACGCTTGCATACTACTTGCATGCATAGATGCAGCGTGGCACTGCTTCTTACTATTATAGTAAATATCAAAAGCTTTTCCTGATAACCGCCCTATTTTGGCAATTTCAGCCGCGGCAAGACTGCAACACGGTGGCTTTCACAAGGATCCCCCTGACATATCTACTATGTGGAAGTACTTACACTGTATTCGTATACAAAGTAATATAATTTCAAATATGACATAGTAATTCCATACTAGCAATATCAAAAGGTAGTTTAAAATGACGACGTAGAAAATTGGAGTAACAAAGTGAATATTAACTTACATAGTAAAGCAGAAAGAGGAACAGTTTTTAAATATTAAAGTGTGTGTTCTATTTCCCTAGCGCCAACCATGTTGTAGCACACAGTTACAAACAACAAACTCATATGCACATCGACGTACGAACAAAACTAGATCCACGACCGACAAAAATTATCACATCTTCAACATCGGCAATATACTTAGCTCTACAAAGCTCCGCTGGTTAATTTATTCACGGAAACAATAAATCGGATTAATGTTTTGTACGCGTTCGCGTTGTTGTGTCTAAATTTATTTTACATCGATGTTTACAACCAACAAACTCATAAAACATACATAATAAGTACGCTCGTGTATAGAACAAACGGCGCCACGTCGGCGTGTTGTGGGGCGCGGTTGTCATGGCAACACCCCTCCCTCCCTCCAACGCAACCCCCCTAGCTTTCAACTGACCTGCCGACCTGACGAGAAACACTGTCAATGCTTCAGGGCTTGAGACTAAGTTCTTAACTTTCCGTAGCCTTTAATATCCACTTTTTGACGTCATTTTCATTGATGGAAATTTATTATTTTTTTATCTCGCAAGATACGAATACATTCGAACTGGTGCGAATTGGACGTAAAAAAACTTGGAATACGTTAATTTTCCTAAAGAATATTAAATAAATAAACCACAAGTAAAGATTCCGCTATTGACGGATTTAGAGCTTTTACATAATGTATAATTCTACATAACAGAATATCGTGGTATATGTGTGACACTTAGGGTTGGTTCTTTTTTTTTTATGGTATAGGGGGGAAAACGAGCAGTTGTAGCCATTTTCATGACTACCGACGCCCATAGACATCTGCATAGAGACTATACAGATGCGCTGCCCCTTGGTTCTAGAGTGTCAACTAGCCAGTCAGTACTTAACTTCTAACTACCGGGACTTAAGAAAGAGAAATTTATAGTTTATTTGCCAGTCAGCTCTAACATGCTAACCCGAAGTTAGTTTCGCCTCTTAAAATTGCCATTCTTTTAATAATTCACCATTTCAATTTTATATCAAGACGCTAAAATTTCACTCCGCATTCACTGGAACTTCTATACGTTAATTAATTACTTCAGCAATTAAGGTCCAGTCGGTTTTCTTAATCACTGAAAAAGTATAATTATACTTGAGAATTTATCAGTCAACCGGGTGGGCTTTTACCAGGACTTGCATTGAGAAATTTACTTTTCTTCCTATTGGAAAAGTTATGTCGGTAGTAAATTTAGTAATATTAGCGTAAAGGCATGTTATTTGATCATAAATATTATATATCAATACTATAAGATGATTTTTATCTCAGTGGTTATGGGATAGCTGCACAAAAAAAATTGGTAAACTTTATATTTTGGAAATGTTGGACCTTTTCAAAATATAAAGTTTACCGCTAAAATGAAAGCTACAATATAAAACCACGTATTTATTTACTGAACTAATATAAACTATATGACACTAAATTTCGTAATTGCATTTTTATGTTAAAAGATTTGATATATGTATTTATATTTTCATTAAGCCAGCCGTACATTTGAAGGTTCTTGAACCCAGCAAATACGGGATGACACACTTGACTTACCCTCGCGATAAGGCGAGTGTGTCATTCCGACTCTCACGCAACTTCTGTAAGAGGTAGTGCCATGCTGCATTGTGGCTGAATTGGGGCAGCATCAGAATTTAACACATACTTTAAGAAAATCATTTTAGTCAATATCTAGGATATCGGAGTAACTACCCTTTTCGGACAAATTCGGATTATGTAATGTTGGACCGTCCATTCACTACTGTTTCTTCCCTAAACAATTAGAACTGTATAAATTAAAAAAAAATTAACGCACCCTACGCAATAACAAAAAAAACACATATTCGACAATTTGTTGGACCTGCTTTTGCGAATATCAATCAAACTAAGAACTAAAAAGGTTATGACCAGAAACACTGTCAATATTTTAGGGCTGGAGAATAAGTTCTAAACTTTCTATAATGGCACGTTTATTGACCGCAGATCTTCAAATACAAAATACCGCATCGAAATAGGTTCATCTGTTTAAGAGCTACGATGCCACAGACAATGTTACTTATTTTAATATTTTATTTTCTGTATTTTGTAATATGCACAATAAAGTATATTTGATTTGATTTGATTTGATGCCACAGACAGATACACAATATATCGATGTCAAACTTGTCTGTGGGCGTTGGTGTTCACTTTACATCAGTTGACCTAACTGCTCGTTTGCCTCCTATGCTAAAAAAAAAAACTTACGACACCTCTTTTGCATCAATGGTTAAAAAAGGTGTAGGTAGTAGGATAGGAATGCCGTATTTAGGGCCCGTGCCGTTTGTAGCGGCCGGGGAAATCTAAGTCGAAAAGGTTTTCGCGCGGGCGTCGCAGTTTGCATGTTCTTTGAAAATGTTACCAGCACGGCTTATTTATTATAAATACTACAAAAAAGTATTTTACATTCCTAGCTTCCTCTTTACATGCCAAATTCATGTGAAATGTTTTTGTAGGAGATAGTGCCTTGGGCCCGCACAACTGTGACCTCTCGCTCATATGATACTGCGGTAAATTGACAGCCATGCTGTCGCGTTTCGTACGGTTTTCCCGAGAAAGTTGGCCCATTGTAGAAGAGGGCGAAAGATGGCAACGCACCTGCGTAACAATCGTGCGTATGTCCATGGAGTTTGCCCCCATAAACTATCAAAAAAGTAGTAACTATTAACTAACCGTGCGCCTCACGCTGTGTGTTGAATCAGAAAGTTTCGTGTAGAATAAAAGTGAATATTATTATTATTTTTTTTTTGTTTTGCAGGGAAATGCCTTACACACTACCACTGTCCCTGGGTGCGATCCGATCGTACCCAGGACCGGTGGTACTATCGATCAAGTAAACAGAGGTACCCCGGATTTGTCAGCAACAGAACACCTCGACGACTAGCCTCCCTCTAAGAGACCTGACTGATCTTAGAAGATGGCTTGATCCGACATCTTTGAATAAACGCTAGGACTAACATTTATTCGTCTCTATATTTTTTTACACACTAACTGCGTCAAATCCCTATTAAAGAGTTTTGTACGTAATTACGGTGTGGCAACGAAAAACACTTAAAATCCTACTTTGCCGCGCCAACGTTCTCGAATCGGTATAAAATGAAACTGCGTGTAGCACGCATGCTTTAACGAAAAAAAAACATGGCAGCCGGGCACAGCGACGCAACATGTTTTAAATGAAGATATTTCTTTTAAAGAGAAAATCTTAGAGTGTATTTTACGGTGAAGATAATTAGTATTTTTAATATCACATTTAATTAGGAAATACTTAATGTGCTGCTATTCATACGATGCAGCAGAATCGGACCAAAATGACCGGAGAGTATACCGGGATTTTCTCATTGGTGAGCGTTTGGATGGTCCATTGTAGGAGATTTTTCCTTATTTTCGATTCACAGTAGACTTAAGCAGTAGATATCAGATTAAGTTGAGACCTGTAGCAAATTCTATTGAGGCTGGATTTGATATCATTTTTACGTTTCTAGACTTACTCTTCCACGTTGAATTGATATCACATTTTAAGTCTCTAGATTAAAATTTATATAGTCTGTGCCAGATTAAGTTAAAACCTGTAAGAAAATTCTATTCAGGGCTGTTTGATATCATATTTTAAGTCTCTAGGTTTAAAAATTAAGTCGACTATGCCAGGCTAAGTAAGGACTTGTATAGCAAACTTTATACAGGGTTGGTTTGATATGCCTTTTATGCCTACGCCTTACGCCTCTTGCTCACGCAAACTTATAATAGTTTTCTTTAATAGCACCACGCTAAAAAGTATTCACTTCAACAAGTAAATACTAATACTCTACTAATCACTGTCGTCCATAACGTGCGAGAAATTTGAAAGAATAATCATCGCCTTAGATTCGGCAGTTCATTTCTGTAATCGCAAGGTACTTTTTCGGTTGAATTGACACCTAAATCGAATATTTCCTAAACGCTTGTTAAATCGCTTAGGAAATATTAGATTTAGGTGTTAATTCAATGGATGGACCGCTACCAACCGTGATAATTACACAGTTGAAATTTATACGAATGATGTATTTCTATTGCCGCTATAGCAAGAAATGCTAAAATTTTAAACGAAACCCTCTACACACGAGTACGACTCGGACTTGACCCTTTTTTATTCGACTACAGTCAGTAGCGAATAGCAAGCGGAAATTGGCTCACCGGCCGGCGCGCGCGCAGGAAATGAAACCGCGTCCGACACACATTCGCTCTATTGAGCGAGCGAACACAATCGGCATCACAGCGGGTTTCAATTATCCAATCATTATTATGATAATCACGATTATTGTAAACACGGATAACGGTTGCGCCCACCATTCAACTGGTCTGGGATTTTCGTGTTATAAACGAGAGAACCTTTTGATGACCAACTGCGCTCATTAACAGGAAGGCGTATAAATGTATTTTCTTCCAACGGGCCAAACCCCAAAACCAGGACCTGGCCACTAGAACTGGGCCGCATCGCAGGAATATGTTTAAGGTCTTTTGGCCTTTGAGTTCTTTTTTGCACTTCAGATGCTCACGCTTCGCATCCTACAAAAGCTTATCCTTTTTGTGAATCCTCTCTAAATCTTATTCCTTTCATTGGCCTTCGGTTCCTTTAGTTTATCCTGTTATCTGCTATTAACCATCCTTGAGTGACACAAGAAGAAAACCATTACTTTTTGTGTCTGCTTTCAATCCTCTCTCTACCTTCTTAGGCCAACGGTAAACTAACAAACCGAATAGTGAATGCATAGCTGTCACTTTCTAGCTCAACGCGGCTGCAATACAATATAACGCTACTTCTTACAAAGCACAAGTAACGAAAGCGACTGCAGAAGTAGCAATCCCTCTATGAGTCACCAATGTCACCAAAAAAGACCTAGTGTTCCTTTGCTCTCATATCTATACATAGTCTATATAAAAATTCGTAGAAAAGTCAAAACTATACGTACATTGAATATTTTTTAAAAGAATATTTGCAGCATTATCTACAATCGATATCGAAGCCAAAAATATAGTTTTTTGAATTTTGGTCTGTTGTCAAAAGTACTGCATGGATTTACTTCAAATTTTGCATGAATATTGCTAACAGGTCGGGTCAACATATTATAATGCTATCACCAACGGGAGGAGGAGCTGTGAATCTTTCAGTCGGACGAACCCCCCCATTTTTTAAATCCGAAATGCACGCAGGCGAAGCTGCGGGCGGAATTGATCTTATCATTTGGTAGGTAATAAAGCTCTGATGCTTATAACAACTATGTTCAAAAGTCCCTCAAAATATTTTAAAAAGGTGTAGCAACGCGGCATGTAATATGCTAAAAGAATATTTAAAGCATAAACAATGCAATACGCTATTGCTGTATTGCATTCGCAGTCGATTCGAAATCGCCGTTCAATTAGTACAATTAGCGATGCGTTGCGGAGCGCTGCAACCCAACTCTTAGCACATTCAGCTGCTAGTTTCACTAACCACAACCATACATACTTTCAGTTATATTGAAAACTACTAAGGCTCATAATCACCAGCATAATACCATGCAGATGTGTCTCCTCCTTCCTACTCTCCTCATATAGGCTACCGGCAACTGTCCAACCGCACGAACCGCGAGAGCATTGGCAAATGAAAAAAACCCAAAAGAACTCAACACCAACAACGTCACGTCTTAGTCCCCGAAATTGCAGGCATTCCTCTACATTCACTCCAAGAAGCTCTGGTAGTGCAAATGTGCGTCAATATGCGTAAGAGGTAGTGCAATACTCCATGCATGAATAGCCGAATTGGGCAGGCACGATTGGTGAGGTACCTCTCGCTTACACGAAACGCGTTTCGTGCAGTGTGTAAGTAGCCGGTGGCCCATGGAGGGAGGAGGAGGAAAGGTCTCCCATCTGTACAACCTCTATACGGATGTCTATGGGCATCTGTAGTCATGAAAATGGCACCGATTGCTCGTTTGCTCTCTTATACTATAAAAAAATCTAACACCAAAGAAGTAACTGCTAGTTAGCCGCTATTAACAGTCACAGGATGTTATTCCTTTACATAATGCGATCCGATCAACTCGATAAAAACCAAGGACCGGGTAAGCACGCACGCTAAACGTATACTATACTTTACCGGCAACATATTCCCTGGGTAATAATATTTTATGAAATTAAAATGATGTAACCATCGATCGCGTGTCCGAAGGTGATCGCGGCGGCGACCAGAACAAATATACCTAGTCTGTGGTACTTTATTTCGGCATTTCAAATTTGTACATCACCGTAACATTCTGGGGAAGAACTTTGTCTCGGTCCTAGTCTATATTTCGCATGTCCACTTACGTACGATACATTGCCTATACATCTTTTCTACACTACGCCTCCTGTGACATGGTCTCCTCTCAATAACTCTGCCTCAGGGTTATAGGTTCCGCGATAGACGACCTGCCACCACTTTTCAGCATGCCAATTCCTTATACTATGTTGGATCAGTGATTCGTTTCGTTATCGCATTGGAAACTAAGTGTAGTTTCCAATGCGATAACGAAACTTCAAGCATAGCCCTTTCTCTCAAGCTCGCTGAGCGACCCTAAAGCGGTGGACCATTCCCACTGTCCGTGTCTATATCTCAGCTCCGTATGTCATGAAGGATAGAAGGCACTTATTGAATGACTTTGTCTTCCAACATTATGACGAAAGACTTCATGGACTTTTTCATAGCCCGGCTGCATTCTCCTGCGAACCTCCTACTTGAAATCGTCTACTTAGTGGTAATTTCTAAGACAGACGTACCGCTTCAAGGTAAAACTTCGAAAGTTCTCCTACATTCTCATCATCATTAAGTAATGAATTTGGTAAGGACAGACATGTGCATTATACGTTATATCGGTTTCATTAAAGTTCATTCGTAGGCCGATGCGAGCACAAGAGTCAACCATGCTGAGGTATATTGCAAGACTATTTTTTATAGCATAGGAGGCAAACGAGCAGTTAGGTCACCTGATGTAAAGTGATCAACAACGCCCACAGACATCCGTAACACCAGAGGTCTAACCGAGGCGTTGCCTACCTTTGAGGAAAGAATAAGTATAATAAAAGAATATTTGTACGGCTTTAGCCGTTACCGTCTTCGCGCTTTCAGCATAATCAAGTGTGTGAGGTTCTTGCCATTTATATTAATGCCTCGTCATTTCTAGCCCAACGTCAACATATCATCAAATTAGTAAACAGTTTGGGGGAGATAAAAATTGTTGGTCGTCTTTTCAGGATAAATAAAATACTCTGATTGAAGAGAATACAATATAGAACCATTGTTTGAAACATGAAGTGGTTTTATGAAACCACGCTCCTAGTGAAACTTTTATATTTAAATTGAATATACGTGACAAACATAAGGCAAGCTGGGGACAGTGATGTTAAGTATATTATGTTAACGTAGCTTATGTAGCCAAGTGTAATGCAACATGAACCCAATAAACTAAAATAGGCCACGGTAAACAAATAAAAAATAACTTTTTGAGGTACGTCGGTACACGATATAGGTAAGTAAGTAATATCTTTTTAAAATGTCACAATTAATCAACAACTTTGGCGCTGCATATATTTTTCATATTGAATATAATATTAAATAGATATTTCACTTACCTCTTGCTCGTCTTCGGTTGTCTTGATTAATAAATTCGATATATAATCTATATTAAATGTTGTAAAACGCTTGTACAATAATTCTCAACAGTTCTAAACTCTATAGGCACGTCAATGATATGTATTTGTTGATATACTATACTAAGCTCTACATTTAAACTATAATATTACACATTTCTTCCTTCGATTCAGTTTTTCAGTTCTATCTCGCAACCCTTAGCATTACACTCAATATTACAGGTATCACACAGTCCGTTTTCAGTCCTTGTTTTTCACTTCGATTTTAAATAAACAGTATTTCATTTGTAAAGCTCCATTATATAAATATTATTATAAGATATATCTTTACTTATTATAGAAACTAAGACATATTTCATTTTAGGGTTATAGGCTTTTTGGCGTATAAATCCATGTCCAGATGTCAGAACTGACGTAGCTTTGCACATGCGCTGAAGTTATGTTTTGATGTTACTTAGGGACATGTCGGTAAAGCAGTACAATTACTTGTGTGCTGCTTTATCGAAAAATTATTATTATTCTGAAAATACCTAAAGCAAGATTTTTTTAAGGAAGAAGTTTTCGGATATTGAATGTGTTTTATATCATTGGATACAAACAAGCAGTCATAGTCATTTTACAACTATCCACGCTTATCACGTCTGCACAGTTATGCAAATGATTCAATCTGTCTCGATCAATTCTCGCATTTTCTGGTCGCACCGGTCCAATTCGGTAGCAATGAAGCAATGGCCCTCTATGGTCATAGAGTCTTGAAAATGAATAGAGGTTATAAAGATTTATTACCCTTCATCCTTCTTCCCATCCATGGGCTACGGCTACTTACACACCGCACGAAGCGCGACAGCGCAGCTGTGATTTCACCTTTGCCGTGTACCTGTCCGATCGTGCCGTGAAAATGAGCATCCATGCCTGCAGCGTTGTACTACCCCTTACTATTCTCGTAGCAGCTCTGCACACTTGTTTATTTCCTCCGGGATTGTCTCTGTACCATGAACATGATACAGCTTTTTTGTAGTATATGCGGGCAAAAGAGCAATTGGGGCTATGATAACTACTGTCGCCCATATATATACATCTGCATAATGTATATAATACAATAATAATGAGGAGTCACTAAAAATCAGAGTCATATCATTATGTGCTTGCTATAATGATATGACATTTGGTAAGAGATAGTGCCACACTGCATGCTTGCATGCAGTCGAATTGGGCCGGCACGACCGGGGAGGTACCTCTCGCTTACACCAGACTGGCGTAAAGTGACAGCTGTGTGCTGTCGCGTTTCGTGCGGTGTGTAAGTAGCCGGTGACCCCCATAGAGGTGGGAGGAGAAAGGAGGGCAGCGCATCTGTTTAGCCTCTATGCGAATGTTTGTGGGCGTCGGTAGTCATGAAAATGGCTCCGGCTGCTCGTTTACCCTCCTATATCAAAAAAAAAAATTACAAATGCTGAGTGGTTACCTATATTGATATTGTAATTACTTCACGGGTTTTAACACGGTAAAAATTAGAGGTCAAAATATATACCTTTGCCCTTTTGCTTTTTAAAACCCGTGAAGTAATTACAATATGCGTAATAAACACGAAAGTCTCAAACAAGTATTACCTATATTGATTACCAAATTAATGTTGTTTGTTATATGTGAAATTGGCCATTTTATTGTAATCATTAAAAATCTTTCTTTCTTTCTTTCCTTTCATAATTGCAATGCGTGTTATGAAATGTATGTGTGTATGTTTTTTTTAAATAAAAAAAAATCATAGTATAAAGTGACAAACGAGCAGTCAGAGCCTTTGGAAGACTATTGTTCGTTGCTCTCTTTCCTCCTTCCCTTCGATGGACCACCGAAAACACGAAACACTAAACGCGACAGCATTGCTGTCACTTTACACTATTATGTGAGCGAAAGGTACCCAGGTTTTGAACCAGGGAGGGCAAACCTCGTTCCCAGGTTCTGAGCCAAGGTGGTAAAAGAAGAAGAAAGAGAAGAGAAGAAGAGGGAGTGGGATGTTCAGAGAATNNCCCCCCGCCCCTCCCCCCTCGGTACGACCATGACACTTCCTCTTATTAAATTACAATAAAACCTCTAATGGGCCCACAGAAACTCATTCATTCATTCATTTATTCATTCATTCATATCCAATATATACAACAAAGCATATACAATACAAAATATGTCGAAAGTAGTAATGTAGGTTCCGGACCGAATCTGACGTACCTATCACAGTCAGATTGATCGGGCAGTATCCGAAGGTGTCCAGAGCCTTCGCAACGGGCGTGTGTGTGGAGAAAGTAATGAATGTAGAAGGAGAAATCCAACTGGGAGAACCGTGATAAGAGGCACTCTGTACTGTCTGCCTAACAAGTTAGGAAACTGCCGTGAAGAGTTGTTGTAGTATTCCTTTACGCACACCGCATAAATGCATATCGTATACAATAATATACATCTGAATTATTTACAAAACCTCAAAAGAAAACGTTACTTTATATTTTTTTAATGCTAAACATTAGTAAAGAAATAATGAGACTTTTTTTTATAACATAATCTACAGACTGAAAACATAAAAGTCGACCTTTCAAGACCTATTTATATTTTTATTTAATGTTATTCTGTTTGTAAGTCACAATACGAACAAACCCCTTTAGTAATTAAAAAGTAATTAAATACCGATTATATAGAGGCAATACTAATGGTAGAATTGTAATGAGAAGTTACTAGTCCAAGGGTAGTATTATACCAGTCAAAGTCGGCTTGGCTTAATTATTATGTACGGTATTTACCATGGTATTCATTAACTAGTCAAACCAAAGAAGTCCCCACCATGGTTAATGTATTATTGTGAGGTACACATTAGCCTAAAGTGAAACTTTTGATCAGTGCTTCTTTACTTTTGATAGGGTTGCTAGATGGGCGGGAATTGCCGGGATTTACCCAACATTTTGTGTGATGTCCTAGGAACATCACACAAAATGTTGGGTAAATGGGTAAATACCGAAAAAATATAGTGTCCCGACAAAACAGATATTCAAAATATTCAAAGTTAAGTCAAAAGTAACTGTGTATGTAAGAATGTAGTTGTATAATGTTACTCGTAGTTATTTTTCCCGACTATAATCCAAAAATCCCGTTTTTTTTAAATTTTCCATATATTTGAGCCTTCTCATCTGGTAATCCTAGTGCCTCCGGATCACCTTTTGACATCTCCGAGAGTATGCACCTATAGGTCAACTCACACCGAAAGAGCGACGAAGCGCAGCGAAGCGAAGCGACCCGCCCGGTAGGGAAGGCGCGCGGATTCCCGCGACCGCTCGGGAAGTCGCTGGAATGCTCCAGAAGTCGCGAAAATTCGATAATAAGTACTATAGTAATGAAAATAAAGTTGAAATTCGTATGACACATAAACTGCGCTACGCTTCGCTGCCCTTCGCCGCTCTTTTGGTGTGAGTTGACACTAAAGCTGTAAAAAATCATTACAATCTTGTTTTGATAATTATAACAAATGTACCTATATAAGTAAGAATAATATACTCGTAAGTTGACTTACTCGTACCTCAACCTTCTGTTTGCGGTTCGTACGTACGTACGTGTATTATATCATTACCATATCATTGTATTGTATTTTACATATCATCACAACATGAGGCCCGCTGAGTTTGTTTCCCTTGTTCTTGTCAGGACAGGGCTAGAGTTGAACCGGTGGTAGATTTAGTTGTTGACGTTCATAAAGTAATTTCTGTAATTCTATTTTGAATAAAAACTTTTTTCTTTCACTTAATTTAATTTCGTACTTCACCTGTTTTATATAGTGATCATCAGCGTCAGAAGACATCTACTGCTAGAAATAGACCACTTCCAGAGCACAAGTTTTATACATCATGAAGAAACAATCATCAATACAACACGAGATGTCAAGATCATTAAATACAAGTGGATCTTGTCAGACGTGATAGAATCCGTTAAAATAATCAAAATCGTGAGTAGCATTCGCGTTTTTTCGTTATTCATACGAAAATTATAAGATTATTAAATTCTTAGCTTTGCAATGCAGTGGCTTCTTCTAAGACGGAGTTTTTACCACAGTGTAAATATAAATAGTCATACTTATACAGTGGTTTTACGTTTAGTCTGTGATTGATTTTAAAATGACGGAAAACTGATCGTATAAGCGCAGACTGATGGATTGAAGGATTTAAATATTTTAATATTTTCTGTCCGTCTGGTAAGGCGCAATACACACTGAGCACTGTATGAAAAGAATCATGTCGGCAACATGTGCCGGCGCGTGTTACCCGCCGACATGTTGGCGGCTTGGGTACGCATGCGCTCGCCCAACAGGTTCGTTCCCTTCGGAACAATCCAGCCAAATAAATTTCTCATCTCAAGCCAACTAAACCGCCGACTAAAAGTTGCCGACATATGTCGGCGGCCCGGCGGGCTCAATGTGTATTGCGCCTTAGACTGACTCTCACAGTCTGAACTGACGCCAGACTGCACGTGTAACCTCCGTCTAATGCAACTGAATACTAGGCCTTGAACAGCTGCAGATGGTAAGTGAAACAATTAGAAGTGCCGTGATCGCATGCCGCCAGCACCAATTAGTGTAGATGTAGGCTGGCAGGTCGAACGTCTTTGTTATCGTGTATTTAGACATTGAAGATTTTCAAAACAATGATCTTCATAACAATAACAGTATTCTGTCCGAATATAGTCCAAACAGCGCTGAATACGATCGTGCTAGTAGAAGCAGATGCAAGTTTTATTCAATCATTTCCTGGGCAATTGATTGGCTTTACTCAACGCAAAGAGAAATTAGGCGCCGAATCAGAAAGGGCTTGCCCTGCATGCCCTTTCATCATGAATCACATAAAAAAGTATGACGCGAGCCGCACATCCAAGGTGGCGAGAGTAGAGGACAGTGCGCATGCTGTGTGGGTTATGCTGAATGGACAAATACTGTCGGATCTTAGCTAAAAGCTGTCACGGGGCTAAACGCTAGGAGTGATTCTCTTCTCCATTCATATGGAGTCGGACGGCACCCGCATGATGGCCGAACAATCGTAGGTACCTACCTGTTTAGGAGAGGGAGCACGTATTTAGAGCTTTGCCTTGTACAAAGGGGCCCCTAACCTACTAATGGGTGAGGTGACTCGCGCACCAAGTCAGACATTTTTAATTCGTGTGTAACGCAACATAAATAAGTATAATGCGATCAAAACGCACGCGCAACTCGATCCGCACATCCAAGATGGCGAGGATAGAGCACAGCGCACACGCCGTGTCGGTCACGCTCCGCGGGTCAAGCGTGAAACGTTTTTTTCTATATAAACATTGTTCGCAGTAGAGAAATCGACGGGCGTAACTGTAGCTATTGTTGTACGCTTTTAAATGCCGGGAATATCAGAGCGTGGTATGGTACAGTAAGTGGATGTATACTGATTCGTATTTTTTTTCGTAAATAAATATAATTGTGCGTACTTACCGATTGCGTGCTGCCTTTGACCTTTGGCTATTAAAGGTGCAAAATTAAATAACCCTAGATTACTGTTATTATTGCCTCTTGATTGCTGTCAGTATCTTTCGAGTTACAGCTAATTAGGTAGGTAGTCACTTAGCCACTTATTTTTCATGGTGACTGAGCTACAGCTATCGCAAATATTTAAACTCGAATAAAATAGAGGGAATCAGAATAATAACGGTCACTTAGACATTACTTTAAAATCGGAAAATAAATAGACATAGTAGAGGTAGGTAGAGGTTTGAGTAAGTGAATATTATCAGGTAGGTTTAGTTGTAATATCAAGTCATTTTAATTTGGTTAAATCCCAACATTCGCATAATTCACAATTGACCAATTTAGGTTGTTGCTTTTCAGAAAATACAACCAAGAGATGGTCTTGAAAATTAATGTTATTCAGCATTTTTTGAGCATTCTTTGAAATAACATCATAAATAAAAAAAATTGTACGAAGGATAAAAGAGTTGACCTATGAATTACCCAACTTTGTATTTAAAAATAAACTTCAAACCCAAAACAAAAAACAAGTGGCAGTCAACTCTTCGATACCATCTACATAGAAAAACACTCTAATTACTCGGTTTTTAAAAGGTAAAAATATGTTTCGCATACCTACTCCTTATCTTTCTCTGTAAACCCGTTGTTATATCGTTTCCGTTTCATTTAAATTCGTAAATTATCCCTTGTTCGGGCCTGTTCAGGCGAGTCTTTAAAATGACACATATCTATGCGCATACGCAATGAGCCCGCATTCAAGTTGGTTCTTTGTTATATTCGATGCTTATGCAATCGATATATCGATTATAAAGTACTACAACAACAAGCAAAGAGACACTCTCTTTACTAGTGGACTAATATTGTGTGAAGTTTATTTATAAAATAACAAAATCCATAGAGCTGAAAATTGGAATTATTGTAATGTGCAATTGTACATACTAATTAGATACTTTTGTATGTATTCTGACCAAATCTACTCTTACTTATACATATTATGTATATATGCTTTCTTTCACTTGTAAATGAAACAATATATTAACAACCGTAAAGTGATAATTAATATTTAAAGATGTAATGAAGAACCTCGTTTTTTCACCCTTTCTTATTCTTAGTTGCAGTACAAAATTATCCGAGTAAGAAGGGAGTGCGAGAAATCGTTCACTTGCTGCTAAATGATGACTTATGCTCATAATGTAGAGTACCTATTGGTTACACTTACACTTCTTCACTCTTTCTATTCAAGAAGAGACTTCCCAAATTCATTTATACATCTGTGTTAAATGAATGATAGATACATTTCTACAGCACACTGATTTTCCTTCTTATAAGCTGAATATATTATAATCAACACGTTATTATGGTCTCCAAAAATATCTACTAAGAATGTTTCTTTTATCAATTATCTACTTATCCCAGTTTATTTTTCATCTTCATGCTTTCATGCTTTACCTGCTTTACTTTTTTAGAAATACTTCACCGTTCCTCAAACAGTCCAGTCAATACGAAACCGTTCTTCTAGTCAATATCGAACCGAAACTTTTTAGCTCACAACTCATGTATTCCCTCGTATTTCCCCAGCTGACCGTTTGCTCCTTTGCAATATTTGCAGAATAAAATAAGAGTAATAAAGATACTTTATGTATACTGTTAATAACCTCTGAATAAAAATTGTATTATAATTTTAATTGTAAATTTTATTCCATGGACGTCTGAATTATAAGTGGGTACAAAAAATTTGATAATTGGAACAAATAAACTGATGAACTCATATAATTTTATAAACCAAACTAATTGCTGATTTAACTTAACTAAACTAATATAAAACTAAAATAAATTAAGAGACTTTCTCTTTGTCTGTAAAGAAACTACCTAAGTATACTAAAATCTTTTTATTTTATCTGAATTTTTCGGTTCTAATACAATATACATAGCACACGTAGAAAAAATATATTATGATGAAATTGAATAATATTTTTACCGCTCTTTGCTCCTTAGAACTCTAGGTTCCTCTAGGCCCTAGGTTCCTTAGAACCTAAGACTATATCACATACACAATCCTTAGTAGTATGGTGTACCATCACTATGAGTGTGATTCTTCTAATTAGTGAAATGCATTTAAATTGGTGAAAATGACGTCAAAAATTTTAAATATTTGCAACTTAGATGTGATACTGATAACTGATAACAGTTAAATCTAGAAAAAACATATCAAAAATAAACAGTAACTTATTATCATATACTTAACAACCTTAGGTCGTAATTGCCTAAAGCTAGAAAATTTCATGTTAGAAACTAATAACTAATAAGTGCGCATTTGCACGTTGCAAGCATAACATCAACTTTACATATTACATACAAACTTTTAAATTACTTTCTCTTTAATTAAATTCACTATTTTTTATTCAAAAAATAATTTTATGAAATGTACAGTATTTTTTTATAGTATAAGGGGGCAAACGAGAAATTGGAGACATTTTAATGACCACCAAGGTCATTAAAATGTTTTATGTTTGGATGTTTAGATTGTTAATAATATCATAATTAAGGAATTCTGATATCCTTTTTACCTGTTGTAACTTTTGGTTACTTGAATTGTATATTTGGTATTAAGCACACTCACATGGTTGTGTGTGCCTAGCTACTGTATTGGGTGCCCGCCAGTTTTCTTGCCAGTTCTTTCTGATCTGGGCTAGGGTTGGAACTGGTGGTAAAGATTGAGAAATATTAAAGTAAAGATTAGTTGCTTAATCAAGGCATTTTTATTAAAACCTTTAGAACTACTGAGTTGTATCTTTTATAAAATCTACATATACTTAAAACCTGACAACATACATATAACGCTCACATAATATATAAGAATTTAACACATGCATGCATTGTAGCACTAGATCACTGCTGCAGCCCAACCGAATCTATGAGACCGACGAAGGTTCACAGTGTTACCTTAGCCGAATTTCGGTTGCTTTATCTAAAGAGACTACTTATTTCAGCAGGCCCTATTATAATGCGTTGGCACAAGTGTAACTGTAGGTACTCTATTCCCTCTCCTCTTCTGATGTGGCGGCGGGCTGGTAGGACTTACGATTTGCGGCGAATTTTAGCAAGAAGCAGTCTAAACCTAACCTCTTACAACACACTCAAATAAACTAATGCGTTTTTGACGCATCTCAGACAGTTTGTGATTTGCAGCATCCAAGGTGTCCAATCCAAGGTTCGGTAATAAATGGTAATTGGAAACGTATGATTGTAGCTCGTTGCATTTATACAGCTTTTAGATTTTTTTATCTATATACATATTGTTTAGGCTCTTAAAGGCCTTACTTACGATTAACCAGCAAATTTTATGAAACAGTGGGCTGTATAACTTATTGAGTTTATAATTCTATATGTATTCTACCATGGTGTCGCGAGTCAATGCGCTGCCGAAGTGTCCTTTGATATACTCACCTTAATTGTTACCATAAATAAATAAGTCACAAGAGAAAATGTAGAAACAAATTGACACTTTGTATAAAGCACCTAAAAAGTAGAATGCTACGCGTGCTTTACAGAAAGATCTATACCAACCGACCATTTAAAGGCAGTACAATTTACTTTCACGTTTAATTGTTAACATGGGACTCGTGCGTAGAAAGTAGTATTGTGTAATGAAAAATTTATATTATACATGTGAGAATTAAAACACATGGATAAAGGCTGGTCTACATGATACGGGCTATAAATAAAACTAAATTTTCAGGCTAATCGATCAACTATTTTCTTTGGTAAGTACACATGAAAGTTTGGTGCTAAAAAGTTAAAAGTTGCCGTTTGTGACCTCTACAATGCTAAAGAGATCCCGACCGGTGTAATTTCTTCCAGACTGCCCAGATTTCTTGGAGCAGAGGATGCTGCTAAGTTTATAAATTAGGGCAGATTGTTTGATGTGAGCAGTTAAAGCTATGGTTGACCGGCACAGAACTTGGATGGCCTCCCTATATCAGCGAAATGAGAGGAGAGCGCAAATGGAAGGCAGGGCGAGAAAGTGGAAGAGTGCTCTGCTCCCATCAGAATGAGACATGTGGTCTCCGTCTCCGATCTTCATCGATCAATAAGATGGCTGGTGATAGATTCGTGGGGTGTCCCCCCATGTCTGAATGATGAAGTCCCTAGTAGTTAGCAATGTCGAAAGAGTAGTGTAACGTCACAGACTTGGAAAGGTTAAAGAGATATCTAGAATCCTCACTAACATGGTTACAGCAAAATAAAACCTTTGATCACAATTATTGATTTATTCGTTTTATATGTAAACCGCACTTTATGGATATGACAAAATAATATACAATACACGATGACCTAGTTAAAATAAAATTATTTCCCCTGTCTGTTGTTCCAGAAATAACAAGTGGCAATCGAAGGGACGAGTGACCTATACATATTACACTAGCCGTGCCCGCGATTTTACCGGCGTCTAATCGATCCTCTTTATTTTTTACAGCCCACAGCCTGCCCGTTTTTCCAGGCAGGTCACACACACACACGTTACTAAAGCTTGTATTAAAAGCCTTTAGACAGTCATTTTTGCGAAATGATTGGGCAAATATAGAGACAAACTGAAAATATCCAAAAATTTTTGGGACATGTTCTGTTATTGATTCTGAAGATCGAAAACAAACTTTTAAGCTACCGTGTGTAAACTTTTGACCCTATGTATTTTTACCATAGGTTACCTATGGTAAAAATAAAAATGTTTTATTGGGTGGTGAAATACAAATAAATTCGGTCGTCTGGAGGTTCAATAATTTTCTGGATCTGGGAATGAATATGTCAATGGCATGATGCTACCTACTTGGAAATTCTGTAGTAGGCAACCCTGAATGATTTCGGTACTTCTCAAGTCTTCCGAATAACCTACCACGGATGCGATGGAAGATATTATTATTATAACTTGGATATATAACATGATTTGATATGCTACTATAAATAAAATGGAAGATTAGCAAGAGGTAGTGGCACGCATTGCACCCGAATTGGGCCGGCACGACCGAGGAGGTGTCTCGTTTATACGATACCATAAAGTGACAGCTGTGCCGTCGGGCTTCGTGCGGTACTTACATACCGGGGGGTAGGGTATTACATACCTTACCCGGGGGCCAATGAAGAGAGGAGGAAGAATGAAGCATTTTCATATCATCTATGCGGCCGTCTATGGGCGCCGATAGTTATAAAAGTGTATCCGACTCTTCAAGTTCTTCAAGCTATAAATAAACCCAAGCCTAAATCCTTATTTTAAAGATTTCAGATTGCCCTTTAAAGAGATGGTTTAAAACCATGGCTACGAACGGACATTAATAACCTGGTTGTGTTCGTGTTACAACTATGTACTTACAATTTTTTATTCGTTTGTTTAGAAAATAAACATGTAAAACAGTAACGCAGCGATCATGCCAGTTTTAATATAATGAGGCATGCGAGTTTGTTAGAGTTTCGTCGCCAATGGTCACCATCGTGTTATTTTCAGTGGAGTGGCTGAATCGACGGAGTCGCTTGTTCATTTACAATAGAAGTTGGCAAACGAGCTGTAGCAGTCTTCAGTGACTACCGGTGCCTATAAACAACGTAAGGCGTATGTACAACAGCGTTGTGCCCTGTCCTAGTCCCTAGAGCGGTGGATGCGCCCCAAGCGCAAGCCTCTCGTACTGTCACAGGTACTCGCCGGGCAAAGATGCTTCGATGCGTATCATTGGCGGAATATGTCACGCTGCCATGAGTATGGCGTTGCTTAGGATACAGGTCACCATACCCTAGAGGTGTGCCTTAGAGGCGCCGTATAGCGCCACGACTAAGTAACGGCGCTGCATGGAAGGAACGGACCTCTTGCTCACGAGCTTGATCTACACAATTCTTGAGAGGACATGACATGATGATGAATGGCTATGGCCTCTTGGGAAAGATGCCTCGGAGAGGACCAGAGGAGAGGTGTTGAATGGCTCGCAAAGATTATGCTGCTTCTCTAACTAGTATTTATTGCACGTCCCAACATAGAAGAGGCTGATATTGGCTATCAGATCAGTCTCCCATTTGGAGGAGTCCCAACTGGCTGAGGTGCTGAGTTTAACCGGCAGATGATAACCGCGGATTTTAGTGCGTATTCAGTTCTCCTGCGAGCCTAACACACATATAGGATCCCACCCATGTCCGGTGATTTATCATTACTTGACAAAAATAAGTCGATTCAATATGCTTAGTGCCTTTGGCGGTATCCTAAACATCGCATTTTGGGGTCAACAGGAGTACCTCCTACCTACATAACGAAACACGTAGCGAGCGCTACCTGCGCCATGAATGTTTTATAAAGACCGCGACTGCGAACCTTGAGGGCTGCCTCGCTCGTGTGACACGTATTTCTTCCGTAAATCTTACGCTCGTATAAATTATTTACTTTCAATTTGGTTTTTGGTATCAAATAATTAAAATTGGTGTTCAAACTGTTTGCCACGCTTAGATCTTTCAGTAAATTGCTGTTTCTTCGTCATTATTACTACCGATTCAATGAAAAATAAGATGACGATTCAATAATAAAATTCAGCGTAATTTTGAGACATAGGTACATAGAGAACATCAATTTTCCTAGGCCTGGGTTCATCTAGATATTTTAATTCGCCTTTTGCCAGTCTGTCACCTGTCACTCGTCGAATTATGTAACTAGTTCACTATCAATTTACCTTCTTCGTACTTTACGGGTTTTAACACGATAACATATTATTTTTTAAAGGTACTAACGAAAACGTATAACTCTGCTCCGCGTTTCGGCCAGGTAACACTAGCCGTGGTCAGGAGGCAACAATTTAACTTTTAGCTTCTACGAGTTGTCGGTGTGCTGTGTGTTCCAGCACACCTCAACGTTGTCTTGGGACTAATCCTCCCGAGATGAGCCTCTAAGGGCACCCGCTGGAAGAGTCGCGGATGTATGCCATCGCTTCCCCGTGGCTTCTACAACGGCGGTCGAGCAGGAACGCCGCTGGGGTTTAGTGGGTAGAGGGAGGAACTCCCCTTCCTGGGGGTAAATGCGTAAGTTCATTTCTTTGCAACCTTTTAGCTTCTAATTTTCTTCATACATGTCCTACGGACGACAATATGTTAGGATTCTCGTCGTTTCAACTTAATCTATGGGGGATGAGCTATAGGTATATCTATCCCACTATAAAATGTTAGGAACTAAAATTTCATTTGGGTGTAGTGTCTAACACTGAGGAACTAAAATAAATTACTTACCTTAGAATATTATTCCTTTATTGACTGATGCATAATCTATCATCAATTAGGTCATCCATCTAGAACTACGTTAGATTAGCATTCAAAGCACTGCGGAAAGAGAAACACAAACAAATAAATTGATATTAAATTACGTAGCAAGTGATGTCAGATCAGGATTGTGGTTATTTTCTGAACGTATCGCACGGTATCTTTTATCTATGGACACGCGAATACGCCATTTGAAATTGCATTTTATTTGCGCTGTAAACTGAAGGTTTCGTAGAACTACGCGGCTCTGAGTTTGAGTTGTAATAAAATTTTCGTGCAAATATAATTACTGCTGCGCTGCATTCCTTTCCACACACAAATTTTTATATTTCCATCAAGCATATGGATTAGATCTGTAGATAGTTTAACTGATTAGTTTGGCGGCGGTTTTGGATTAATCTCTATATATATATATATATATATATCTGACCATAATAATTGTAACAATGCCAATTCGTAATAATTGTAATAAATAACAGCATAATCCCTGATGTGTACAATTAATAATTATATTTATCTAAACTGCTTTACACAATCGATATCAAAAATACCTACCTATAGATATAAAACATTTTTTATCTTAAACATAGGTATTCTATTTTTGCGTCGGTTTATATTGTTTTTTAGAAGGTTTTTATTAACGTTTTCGAGTAGAAAGTCTGCTAAATTCGGTGGAAGTCGCGGTAGCCACCCGCTAAACACTAAGCACGCGCAACGCAACACAATTCGGCTACATTATTTATACACGCGCACAAAAATAATGCCTTAACTAGCTTATAAACCTCTCATTGTACGACTCCGAAATAGACCACAGGTCTTTTAACCTTTGGCAGTCTGTCTGTAGGTGGGCTCTCCGCATAGTTAAATACTCAAAGCGTATCGTGTCCATCTGACCCATAGACTCCATGTAACTTGCCGGATTGCGGGAAACTACCATTTAGCACCGGATCTAAGTGGGGTTTAGGGGGGCTGTAACCCCGGGCCCCCTAAATCTAAGATTTATTTATTTATTTATTTATTTATTTTCCACAACTTAAAAACTATCATTACAGGTTATGCCTAATGCGATAGCTAAGTACATAATATTTTAAATTTAAATCCCAAAAAAATGTTTTTACAATAATAATCTTACTAATAATAATAATAATCTTACATACCTATATAATAAAAATCTGTATACATGTCTGTATACTATTTTTCTATGTTAATAAATAATTATCTTATAGTAATTTTTTAGAGATCATACACATAGACGCTTTTGTGAACTCACTCATAGAACATGTAAACAAGTCCAGATTTTCAGCAATTAAATTGATAGTGCGAAGTGCGCGGGTTAAAGGCGCCTCCCTGAGAAGTTTGGTTCTGGCGTTTGGCACCCAAAAGAGTGGAGGCCGCCGCCTTCGCCATACATACTTGTTCGGCACCTGCAGCCATATCCGCGCCAGTATCTCCGCGTTATGTATCTTCCCTCTCATTATTTCAAAAATATAATAAATCAGTGCATGTTCTCTTCTGACCCTCAACTCGTTATATCCTACCATGCCTAATACAAAAAGAGTTGGGTACATTAGCGGATAGAAGGGATACACACCATACCTCTTTAAATATAAGAATCGAATAAATTTGTTTTGTATTTTTTCAAGCATATTGACATATTTATCTTCGTACGGAGACCAGATGACAGAA
>LUGF01035535.1:241746-257229 GCA_001625245.1 Calycopis cecrops
CCATTCACAAAAGAGCTCCAAATGTTTTCAACACAATAATTTACTCAATTTACTTAGGTACAATTACAACAAGTTTTCACGGTCGAATGATTTAGTTAAACATTACAATCGACCCCGCAGTGTAATATCGATTTTGTTTCCGTTTCGAGTGACTGACTGGTCATTGACCTGGTAATCGTAACGTCTATGGATATTTTTTATTTTATCGCAATTAGTCTAAATGTTAGCCGTCGTAATATAAAGTTTACGAACGCCAAATTGATCAGTATTTCTCTATATAGTTTGTGATCAGCATCTACAGATATTTATAGATTAAGTAGCAGTGGCGTAGCGTGCTCTGCCGGGGCCCCGTACAAAAATTGGTTTGGACTTTGTGGGCTCTTACGAAGGGTAAAGATTTTTGACAAAAAAAGTGTTTTCAATCATTTTCGATTACGCACGTTAAGGGCCCCTTTGACCCGGGGGCCAGGTATGATTGATATGGCAGATACGGCTATATCTATAGTTTATAGTACAATGCAGTCATTAGCAAGACATTTTTTTTACAGTAGCAGAGAACGAGTAAGTAAAACAAAAGTAACACAAGTATAGATAGCAATAGGGGGACGATTATATCGTAGAGACGATTCTTCAATTTTGTACTGAACCGAACTGAATAGTATTGAGCGAAAAGCGCTCGTTTTAATTGGTACGATTCTCATCAAAATTTAGATTTTCAATAAAGAAGCAGTGAGACTGTTGTACATAGAACGTTACTTAAGGCCCGTTCACACTTTGATTAGTGCGAGTGCAGGTATTTAGTAAAAACTGCAAGTGAATAATGCAAGTGATTAGTGCAAGTTGTGTCCAATACTGTTTAGCTGTTGCGTTTAGTACATGTGATTTGTATTAAGTAAGTAAGTACATATAGAAGTAGAAGAGAGTGAGGGGAAGAGCGGAGGCGCGGGACGGGGACGGAAAGTGAGGGGAAAGGGCGGCGTACGGGACGAGTAAACTCGCAAAAAATAGAACACGTTTCTAATCAGTCTACTAAACAGGTTACTAATCACTTGCACTAAACAGTTGGTGTTCACACCCGTTTTCTACTTATCACTAAACAGTTGAACTAAACACCTGCACTCGCACTAATCTAAGTGTGAACTGAACTACCCATATCATAATATAAATACAGAAAAGTGGACAAAACCCATCCATGGTTTTGTCCACCTTTCTGTATTCATAAAATTGCACAGCGCCATATATGCACATGGTACTTGCGTTCCCCAATTCTGTTTGTTTGAGTCAAGCCTTTTTAAGTACTTACTGCTCTTTCCTTTTCGACTTTCATCTTCTTGTGGATATTTTATTCGATAATAAACTGCCTCTAACAGCGCGACTGACAATAAGTGAGTATCATAACACAAATACATGTCTGTACTGCACAACCCAATGTAGGTATGACAGGCTAAATCAAATCTGTGACACTCGCAAACAGCGGCATCTCTTAACGCCATTTTTTTTTATAATGTAATAGGGCCAACGAGCAGTTGGATGCTTAAATAAGACAACTATGTTGGTTTCATAACAATTTATTTATGCAATACATACAAATAAACAATAAAATAATTATAATAAATTTACAATAATACCTGGTTATTTGTACCAAGCAGGTGCTATTTGTCAAACAGCCACAATATTAACAGTAAGTTTCAAACAATGGCCAGTATGTATGTTTGTATTTGCTATTTACGAGTCTTCGTAAACCTGTTATAATTAACTATCAATAGATTCTATATTATGATGTGCACTAATAAAACCAAGACAGTATAACTTTATATTTACATAAATGCATGTGATGATCATACAGACTATAAGGCAAGGTGAGGCGAGCGATGAGCCCCTCCTTCTCCTCCTCTCCTCTACCCTGAAGTCGAGTGTCACATAAATTTTTGACGCTCGACAATATACTAAAATAATAGAAGATCTAAGTTGTTTTTTTCTTATTTCTATTATTTTTTAGCAATGGAAGGCAAACGAGCATTCGTTTGGCGTCACTTCACGGCAGTGAGAATCCCGCTATTGCCAGGTCAATTTAGCTGCTCTACCCTAACTCTGAGATCTAAATACCCTAGTCCTGTACTTGGTAACTTTTGTAATTGGGTTAAAGTAACTTTGAGACTAAATTTACTTATAGCGTTAACGTTAAGTAGTTAGGGTTTATTCATTAATTACCTTAGGGTCCCGAAGATTCTTAAAACTTCAAAGTTAAGAGGGTTTTAAGAAACTTATGTTGGGAGGATTGGGCTGTCAAATCTATTTTAACGTAATATTTTTAATTTTTTACTTATAGAGATGGCAAACTAGAATCGGAGCCATTTTCATGACTACCGACGCCCATAGACATCCGCATAGAGGTTATACAGATGCATTGCCCTCCTTCCTCCTCCTTCTTACATGGGCCACTCGCTACTTGCAAACCGCACGAAACGCGACAGCACGGCTATCACTTTACGCCGGTTTTGTGTAAGCGGGAGGTATTATATCTCATATAGTGCCGGCCCAATTTGGCTACATGCATGTATGCAGCGTGGCATTACCTCTTATAAAATATATTTGGCTTACCTTCTATTGCATTTATTTTTAGATCTGACCCTAAGTGAGGGGGCTTAAAGGCCTTCTAGCCATTTTACGGCTGATCCCTAAGTTTCCACATCCACCGTTCATACTGAAGTCTAATCACAAACTTGAGCTCGAAACATGAATCGCCAAAGGCGAACATCTTGCCGCTTGCGCACGAATTTCCTATTCTAGCCGTTAGCATTTATAAAACAATATGCACGTTTACTCCAAGAACGAACCTGATTCTAATGTGAAAAGTGTGCAAGAGCAGTAAGCGAAGGAAGTGCGGTAAAGCGCGGTAAAGCGCAAAACTCGGTGCTACTCTCAGCACCTCCACGCCCTTTACTCATATTTTTCTATACCGCGGCCTATAAACATTTTAAGGAGTAGGTGTACTCCATAAAATTTCGCTCCACGTATTATTTGTGACATCACTTATACAGGGTTATTTGAAAAACACCAGCAAGCTCTCAGATATAGACAGCTAGCATCTTTAACAACAACGTTTGTTCTACGACTTTTCATAATTCACTATTCTATTTTTTCATACAGAAATAAATATGTTTGTTAAATTTTTCACCCGAGCGTTATAAGTGCGTCATATCTATGTAAGATAAGGTCAACAAACCCTTGAAGTATGCACCTGGCGAAGACGAGGGACGTGGGGGGATTTACCAACTGTCCACCGGCCGCTCTGGACTTGCAAATGTCACCACAGTACATCAAAAACTTTAAAAAACATTTAAAATTCATTTATTGAGTTAAGTCAAAAGAAATAGCATAAGTTTGATGTAAAAAAATGCTAGTTATCTATATCTGAAAGCTTGCTGGTGTTTTGCGATTCATGACTGCCACTCATTGCAACAAAATACACTAATCGGATTTTTTTTTAATATATTAAATACATAATACTTATATTAATAACAATAAATATTTGTTTTATAGTTTTATAAACACAAGTACATCTTTTTAAGGTTTACATAATACCCTTACATCATAAATGCATTAAGGCGCTATGGGTCCCAATTGCGATCCGCCTAGTTAATTTTGCGTGGACGGCGCTCGAAAATAGAGACAATATTTAGATTAATATTATTTTATCTACACTAATGTTGTAACATTCTACTTATGTTTCCAATACTTGACTTATAATGACTACTGTTATAGCTCAGACAACAAAAAACTCAATTTAAGCAATTTGACATGATGTTGTAATATCCAAATCGATATCGTAAAATCTCATTATAACACTGTGTGAGAGCGAGAGGGAGAGAAAAATGGTGAGAGAGACGTATGTCAAAATTCTTAACAGCGCGCGCTCGCTCCTGATTGGCCCAGAGCGCTGCAGCTGCGCTCTCATTGGTTCAATGCCAGCTTGCGAAGGATTTGCGAGAAAGAGACAAAGCTCTACAAAAAAATGAAAGCAAAAATGAACGCCACAGACGACGAATAATCTACTGTTTAGTAGAAATTTAAAAGTAAAGTCATGTGATTTTTTCACATTATATTTCAACATTGAAGCTAGTATTTTAACATTGAATTATAAAAAGTATATATTTACGCGCCGCAATTTTTGCAATCAAATTAAAGTATTTAATAAAAATATTTATTTTCAAGAACATTTTAAATCGTCGGTCAAGCAGTCGTCGCCACGTCGGTCGGTCAAACAGTCGTCGCCTTGTCGGTCAAGCAGTCGTCGCCTCGTCGGTAAAACAGTCGTCGGTCAGACAATACACGTACCTACTTACGCGTGAATTTAATGTTTCGCAATGTTTGATTAATTGCATTAGTGTATGCAACTGCATATAACACGGGTATTAAAACACTCGTTAGGTACTATTTTGAAACTCGCGTTCGCTCGTTTCAAAAAGTCAAACTCGTGTTTTAATACCCTTCTTTATATGACAGTTGCATAAACTACTATTATAAAATTAACCATACGCTTATTTAAAAAAAAGTGTCTCCTAAAATTTCTTCGATTACTTATTGGGAATAGATACATATTTTAGTTGTGGAAATAACTTTGACAGTTATTGAATGGTATGGATTTAAAAATTGATGGAAACGTCAAAAATAGTGTTTTTTCATTGAAGTTTACGATTTTTTTCTATCGAGGCAAAATTCCTTAATCGTGTTTCGACGACCTAAGCACTATGCCGTATTTTGTTAACATTAACCACAGCTAAAAAAAATATGTTAATCAATAGTTTTTAAAGGTTACGTTTTGAATATACGTGAGCAAAGATTGACAAATTTGGAGCCCATTTCGCCTTAAGGATTTCTTTTTCTATACCTAGAGGCACCTTAGACAACATAATATCACTTGTTTCTCAAATTCGTTTCCATTGGACTTCTAAACGCGGCGACCAGCGATTTTGCGACTGCATCGATTCAGTCGCACGACTCGGCAATTGTCTGCAATCGGTCGCTGTAGAGTCGTGCGACAGCATCGATAGTTTCGCGATCTCGCGACTGCATTAAGATGTAATTACATGTATGATGTTACATTAGCGACTAAATCGCCGCGTCTGGCGTCTTGAAGTGGGCGCTCCCCGCGTCTAGTCGCAACATTCAGCTTCTAAAAAGCAACTAAATCAACTGTCACCGCGTCTAAGTCTCGTGTCGCCCTTAATGAGCTAAAATGCAGCTAAGCATCATGCGATTACCTATAAAGATAAACAGGTGCTCATACAACGAATACGCAAATCATTAAATCTCATTCATATTTCATACATGAGGTAGATATGACACTTGATAAAAACTAACATAATGCATATACCTGAAATCTAGACATGCATCATCAATCATTCTAGATATTATATAAAATAAAGTTTTATACAATGTATAAACAAAATATGAATGTTACATATTTAAGTAGGTACATAATGTACAGTTTAGCTTATACAATAGTAACAGGTCAAGAACAAGAAACCTAGCCCGAAAACACTGTAAAATAAGTTTTTATTCTCTTGAAGCAGCATTGAAAATCAGTTTTACGGATTTTTAATGCTAACATAATATTATTCCAAAATAAATATCGGGCGACTAGATGCAGGTAACTTTGCAATACTACGTTCCTACAGTACCACGGAAAATAATATCAGATTAAATTATTAAACAAATATGTGCACACATCTATTCGACGTACAGTTTAGCCGACATGATTAACTATTTTAGTTTATAAATATGTAAAGCATAAAAATAATAATAAATAGAAAATAAATAACTTTAATATCCGATACCTAACTTGCAGACTGCAATTCTCATCGAATGAAAATGCCCAGTTTCTTTTAACTTAATTTAGGGTTGATTTTGAAAAGTAACGATAGCCAATAGGATTAGTCCAAGGGTCTTCAAATATTTTCATTCGAAATATCAGCCAAACCAAAACCACTGAACAGTGGTTTAGCTGTGCAGCGTAACAGGCAGATGGAGGCAGGCTTTCGTATAGTCCGGAGAGTTACCGAGCATTAAATCGCACCCTATCTGTTATAAATGCGAAAGTTTGTTTTTTTTATGGTATACTACCGACGCCCATAGACATCCGCATAGAGGCTTATACAGATGCACTACCCTCCTTTCTCCTCCCACTCCCATGGGCCACCGGCTACTTACACACGGCACGAAACGCGACAGCACAGCAGTCACATTAGGCCGGTCTCGTGTAAGCGAGAGGTCGAGGCCGCACCGGTCTAATTCGACTGCATGCTTGCATGCAGTGTGGCACTACCTCTTACAAAAATTGTATGTATGTTTCCTATTATTTTGCGCTAAAACACCGGTTGCAATTCACCATTTTTACATAATGTCTCTGATTCGTCAATATGTCGCGTAGTCTCACGTTATTATAGAAGTTCTTGAGTATTTGTTATTTTTGATCCCCCGGGTATGACTTTCATAATGTGTCCTCTATATTTGTTTACTTTTGCTTGCTAATATCAGACACATGTAAATACAATTGCTGATTACAAAATTTTAGTTTGAATCGATATATCTCAAGAATCAGTCGTAAAAGTCAACAGTTATATTATCCCCTCCCTACGCAAAATATTTTAGCAGATGCCAAATCGGGCTTTTTTCAACAACAGCCTCTGAATCCGTTGACAAACAACGGATTAGGAGGCTGTTTAATGGAATATGAATTACATGATAGAAAACATAATTAACAAAATGAATAAATTAATTTGATTAAAAAAAGGATAAAAATACTTTTTATCCCGAAGAAGTGTACGGATCCCTTGAGCTGGATTTATCGCGGGAAGAACAGCGGGCAGTACACATAATGCTAGTCTTAAAACTCAGTATTTTAGTTTATGGTATGCGATGATTTTTATGGAACTCGGCATTCATTAACGCCAGATAGCTCGTTTGCCTACTAAGTACATAATAAAAACTGTGTAAGTCAACACCCACACGCCACGGGAGTTTGTTCCTCAACAGCGATTATAAATTGAAAAAACAAATAATGTGGGGTAAAACATTACGCGCGATTGCTCCATTAAGTCGATGGCTTAAATTATTTTTTAAGAAAAATCATTCCAAACGTCGCCAGGCATCTAGCATAATATGATCTCAGTAACACAACACAAATAAATTAAGCAAATTAAGCTTGCGTTCAAAAATGTTGCCAGCTTTTCATTATTGTATTTCTTTAACATTGATAAAATATAATCCCTTCGTGTTAGCTTGGCAATAGCGAGCTTTGACCTTTACCACCACTGTACTCAAAATTTGTATATCAATTAAGAACGTATAATAGACGTCGATATAAAAATATTCAAGTAAGTCTAGTTACAAAATCTTTTCTGGCGAAAACTGTAACCAGTTTTCTAAATTATTTTCATACATTATATACTTGCATTCGTTTTACGCCGGGTATTATGATACGCTAGCGATGTGACGTTTAGCGACAGTTTGGGGGGGAATCGATAATTATCGTTTACGAGTCGTTGTTTCTGGTATAGGTCGTGTCAATGTTCGGTATTGGCATGCTAACGTAAACGGACACGCACACAAATTCTTTTATAACATAAATTGACTAACTATTTCACCACGCTATCCACGGAGGCTGGTTCATTTTGTGAAAGGGCACGTGCGTCATATTGATGGGCACATTTATAATTGCGTATTTCTTATTTAACTTCTTCAACGTACGAAGAATTGTTGCACCGTTGCGGCCAGGCAGAAATGCGGCTGGTATATTAATGTCGAGATCCATCCTGAAAAGAAACAAATTGTGCCATTAAAGCAAAAATGTAGTCCCTCGTAGCAAATAAATGCACTTTATAGTTCGTTAAAAAGCATACAAATAATTAATTAACTACATTTTAATTAATAATTTGTATGATTCTAAGACTTATGTATTATTAACTTCCGCCCCCAACTTCGCCCGCGTGGATTTCGCACTTCAAAAATAGAGATATTATACATATAAATCTTCCTCTTGAATTACTCTATCTATTAAATAAAGTCATCTAAATCTGTTATGTAATTTTAAACACTCAAGCATACAGATTCACAGACGGCGGAAAGCGACTTTGTTTTATACTATGTAGTGATCTATAAAAGATTAATTACAAGTAATTCTGCAGGCAGCACGTTATAACTTTATGTTTTTTAGTATTTACACAGTTTATGATACTATTATTAGCAATGGCAAATGGGGCAATAACATTATTTTGATGGATGCCATTATATGATTTAAATCATCAAATGAAGAATAGGCATATCTGCTTTTAGTGGCGGATACAGAAGAGGGGGGGTAGAGGGGAAAGTTTCGCCTGGCCCACACGTCAAAGAGGCCATATTGAAAAAAAATCTAGAATAGTAATAAAGGTACTTAATAGAATTAGAATTATCCAATGCAACATTCCATAACTCATCATTTTTTCCTTTATGTATAAATACTATGTATACATTAAATTATTTTTTGATAACGTTTTCATTGGATTATCCGATACCAGTGTATAAACGTGTAGGTATAGGTACAGAATTTTTCAGTTATTACAAACTTAATAGGCTATTTGAGAGTAATAAAAATAAAAGCTTATTGAATTTAATATTGAAGTATTATGATTTTTTAAGTTATTATGTATGAAATAATTTGTAAATAACCAATACTTTATTTTAAGATATTTTTTTAAATACGTATTTTTATTCATAAGTCACGTGACTCGAAACGACGTAAAGTTGACGATGACGTAACACTTTAATGAGCCAACAAATCATAGAGGCTGCATTCCGTAATCTACTGATAGTACTAGTTAATTACATTAAAATGTAACTTTTTTTCTATATTCTGTAATATGCACAATAAAGTAGGTATATTTCATTCATTCATTCATTCATTCATAGTACTAGTCACTTGTAAAATTTCTAGCCCAACTTAAGGATTTGTCAACTGACAACAACAAAAAAAAAACAAAAAGTTCTAAATAGTACTGGCAGTGATTTTCGGAACGCTATAAAGATAATACATCACAAGACGCCATTTTGCGTTTTCGCGGGTTTTATAAATTATGAATCATTAATTTGAAATTTTAAGATTACAACATACAACAACAACATACTTATTAGAATTAGAAACAAAAAATTGCACAAGTTCCTTGATCACTGATAAACATTCCGAAGTGGTTTTTGAAAATTTGTCAAACAACCCATTAATATATTTATATCACTTAATTACTAATAAAGCTACATGGGTCAAATTTGAAATAATTACTCCACTTAAACATTAAACGGTTTTGAACTATTGTACATGGAACAAACTTTCCCAAGCATTATATATAAATTATTGATAGTAACGGTAAAACATAGTCAAAAGTCAAAACTAATAATAAAATATCAACTGACACAATCTATATATTAAACTATATAATCTATCAAAATCGAACCCTTTAAAATCTATAAAACCTTCACTTGGCAATCCAAGTAAAGGTCAAGATTCAAGAACCACTTATCGAAGACCAACAATCATTAGGTCACACTTAGAAGATTAGGAACTCTGCATTAGCATCTATCGCACGCCGTCTGCTCCTAGAATACCGCAAACTTAACAGCCGAAACTAGACGCTTAATCGACCAGAGGACGCGCAATAGAGCATCAAGAAAATTACCAACATACGCAGAGATCCGAGACACAATAAAGATAATCTCACCGAAGAGACCATGGAGCGAAATAATAGCTGGCAAAACTCAAGCTTTAATTAAGTATCGGTAAAAGTAGCAAGAAAAATAGCCACAAAAGTGTGAAACAGAACATAGAACAATCTATCGCACGCCGTCTGCTCCTACAATAGCGCAAACTTAAGAAAGAGAAGTCCACATCTCTTTTTCGTTGCCAAGGACTGCTAAAACCATGTGATGCGTCTACTAGTGAATAAATAAAATAAGTCTGTATACAATACACTGCGCGCTATCTATGGCGTCGCGTAAATTGCTAGCGTACTTTACAGACAATGTATACTTTTTATATTTGTTTGCAATATTGTTGTTTTGATCGGTAATTATGTAATAAAATACATTAAAAAAAAAGGACTTTATATTAAGTTTTTCGACTTTCCTGTGAAAATAAATACTTCATTGTTTCATACTTGACGCCTGGCTTTTATTTTTACAAATAATAATAGCGCAACACGCCACAACAAGTTGAAATTCATATTTATTTTTGTATGAAAAAGTAAAATGTTTTAAAGATTTTAGCTATGTATATCTGAGAACTTGCTTATGTTTTAAAATCATCCTGTATACATCCATGACCTACAACGCCACCTTATCTGTGCTAATAGGACATCCAATTGTTAAACATACTGAACACTTACTTGTCATCAACCATTTCGATGAGATGATCTTGCACATCATCCCATTTGTCAACTGATTCTGTAATGATCATCGCTATAGCCCCTGCCTGCTGGGCTCTCGCTGTTTTTGATACAAATGAACATTCCCTGTAACGAGAAAATTTTAATCAGTCTAACCATGAAACAGAGTTGTGCATTTTTTATTATAACAGAGATATAACTGAGTATTAGGAGCCATTTGATGACACCCATTGATATCCGAATATAATAATAATATCCGTTTCCTACTACACCCATCACCTCAATTTGCCAGCGACTACTCATAAGGGACAATAAACAGTACTGGATTAACGCATAGGGCCATAAGGGTCGGACCTATGGCGCCACGATAAAATTTAAGAGTCGAAAAAATATTTCAACGTACCTAGATAATATTTATCTACGTACATAATGTATTCCCACAAAAGATTCCACCACATCGTCGGCAGATAATACAAATAAGAAATAATTAAAAAAAATCAAGTATGTGTTTGTGTTTGTGTTTTATAATAAGTAAATTCAAATTTCGCGCGCTGAGCGTGGCCGCCCCGCGATAAATTTCGATCCCGTGAAAAATAGAAAATCATCCCATGGCATCCCACCGCCCAAAATAGAAAATCATCCCATGGCATCCCACAGCCTATCCTATGTGTTAAAACAAGTTACCCTCTATGTGTGGCTCACCATGGCATCCATCAAATTTCATGAAAATCGGTTCAGCAGTTTTTGCGTGAAGGAGTAACAAACGAACAAACAAACATGCAAATTTCACATTTATAATATTAGTAGGATGCAATAATTCAAGTGTTTTTTTTATTAGACTAGTTAGACGATAATAAAAACCATAGCAAGTAGCAACTAAAACCAAAAATCAAGCATACATGGTAGAAATGGTCTTTTTATACTATATATATGAGATAAAGAAGCAATCAGTCTTTTGATGACTACCAACCGGCATAAATATCCATATAATTGGTATTCAGACATTTTACTCTTATTTCCTCCTCCCCTTCCACTGGATACCGCAAGAAACATGAGAGGTTCACTTTACACTGTATGTTTACGTTGTACTTGTATGTTTAGGTACACTGTATGATATATGCGAGATGTATCTGCATTTGTACCAATTGTGCATGTCCAAACTTATGCCAAATCAGTAGTCATCTAAAGACTCCAACTGCTTGTATACTATAAAAAACACAAATAGTAGACATAAATAAAAAAAAGTTACCCTCGTTCAGAAAGGGCCACTTGGCCAATAATTTGTTCTTCATTCAAAATTTCAAGGCAGCTGTGTAAAGGCACTGTAGGCACCAATTTTACTTTCTTTAATTGAAAACTCTCATTCTGAAATGTAAAATAAATTTTGGATTTTGACTGGTGGCGTCACAGTGGTAATGTGAGCAGATTTCTTTTTACAAGGAAACAAGGAGTCGGCAGTCATTTTTACTACTGACTACAGATGCCCATAGACATCTACATAGAGGCTATGATGCACTGCTCTCCTTCCTCCATGGACAACCAGACTTTCACACCGCATGTAACATGACAGCACAGCTGTCACTTCACGTCGGTATCATGTATATGAATGGTATCTTCCTGGTCTTGCCTGGCCAATTCGCCTGGAATGCTGCCTTGCGTTTCTTTCACAGAAGCAGTCGGTTTGAATAAATATTAAAATATCTTAAATATTAAATATATAGGTACTCAATTGTCTAGTATCTGTAACACAAGCTTGTATAATACAAGTAAGCTAACGCTAACTAGTGTGATATATCCAACAATAAAAGCAATTTTTAAAATATTTTTCAATCACAGCAACCACGGTCTCAGACGGACTAAGTTGACAGTTGTCCTCATATCATAAATTATTAAAAGTAATCATACTCATAGATTTAAAATCATTAACTTCTTCCTTCCCATAAGGACAGATCTGGCATCTCGACAGTTGATTCCCATAAGGCCACATCTGGCCTCACTCGTCAATCGTCGTTAATAATATAAATACGAAAGTGAAAAATGTTTGTTTGTTTGTTTGTTTCTCCTTCACGCAAAACTGCTGAACCGATTTTCATGACATTCGGCACACACATAGAGGGTAACTTGGATTAACGCAGGATAGTATGTTCCTGTGGGATGTCATAGTCATAATGCAAAAAGTTATTATTGTATTGTAAAGCTTTTTTTTCACTTTTGGTTTCCATGTTAATTTCAATAATCAGATTTTATTATATGTACCATCGTAAACATATATCAAATTGCCAACTAAGTCAGACTGCCTGATTCTCATGACTTATTTGTCATAGGAAAAATCTTAACAGACTAAAGTTTATGATGATTGATTATGATAGTGTTTAGTTGCATTTGTGTAACAGCAAATTATTTCTTCATTGGTGTTTCACATTATGAGCGATAAGATAACATTTTTTAGCATGTTCTAACATGTAATTGTGTAGATAATATAACATAATATATATATGCAGAAATTTCCTAGAATATGATACTTTTGTTTAAAAATGTTAACATTTCAAATTTTTTCAAATATTTCCACAATAAATAAAGAAAGCAAGCATACTGGATCAGATGACCCAAACTCTGCCTGTAATGTGGAAAGGTTTAAGTGGGAGCCTGTTCACCTTGTCATTTCTCACTTCTCTAACTCACTACCTTAAGTTCAGATTTTTATGATTTCAGCTATTATTCCTTATTATTCTTTTAATTGTTTATGATTCAGTATTGTTAATACTGCAGTACTTGTTGCAGACCGCTATGTTAAATAGTATTAAATCTTGAACCGGCAACCAATATAATATACTTACAAATGTTGCCCCAAAATCTCTTGCTGGTCTCATACGATACGTGTATCTTAGTTCAGGAGGATCAACAATTTCAAAAAACACATCTCCTCCAATTATGTCGGCTGTAGAAGCTCCATCATCAAAGTGCAAATCATTAGCTGCAAGATAACGATTAAATAAACATAAAAACCATTTTAATTCTCAATGTATGATTTTAAATTTTAAATTGTTACAACCTCCTGGCGCAACTGATATACTGAATAAAATCAGCAGAAGAACAAACTGCAACAACAAGATATTGAAATATTTTTCGATAATAACATTGAACATCGCTACGTTAAATTACAAACACATCATTTGAGAAATTAATTTAAAATTTAGTGTTGATATTTCTCAAATGACAAGTCTGACGTCAAATGTATATGAACTGCCAACTGTCAAAATATCTTTAGGGATACTACTTTAAAAATGAATCAAAAATCATAAAATAAAATGATCAGATACTTATTTAGCATTCCATTCGTATGTATCACATTAGTTACTTTATTTTTTATAACTATTCTAGAATAGATACTGTTATGTTAAAGTAAAATAAGCGTCTATTTTGTAAGTTTATGTGCTATTAAAATAAAACATTTTATGTTTTATTTTTGCCTTTACATTCAATGTTGCCAACCTTGTGCTGGGGAAATTGTAAGAATAAAACGAAAATACTATGAAACTTAAATTATTAATATTACTTACATAGAATTTACAAATTTCTTTAATATTTCTTGACAAATTAATAATGATTTTAATCTTAAACTTTCATATGGAATATCTGAAACTAGAATTTCGAGAATTATGGATTACATTAACATTAATGAAAAGAAACAATTATTACTGTCTGCTCGATAAAAGTTTTTGCTGCCCAATCTTATAATAGTCCTTTTGTGAAGATAGGAAATAAAACATACCCATTTATACATAAATAATAAATAAAAAACTTTTTATTTCAGACAGTATCCATATTTCTTTTTTGTTAGTAACATTAGCTCTTATCCTACGTGAGTAACTTATGTAACTAAAACTATCTTAATATAACACTAAAACCTTATCCTACGTTATACGTCCGATACAGATCGCTACCCAGTGGGCCTGTATCGGGGTATCGGAACGTTCAGCTATTATTTTTAGAATACTGTTGCCACTGCCCCTCACACGTTGAAACAGCGACGCCACCTTCTTGCGAATCAAGGCATGAAAGCCATCTGTGTGCGATTCCGCAAACATAAGTGACGCGCTACACCAACGAGGCAGTCCCAACAGCATTCTAAAAGCATTATTATATTGGACGCGCAGAGCAATAAACGTCCGTTTGGTGTAGTGAAACCACAGGCTGCTCGTGTAAAAGGACTGACAATATGCTCGGAAGAGGGTCAGCTTAACTTCCCAACTTCCCTTGTACACCGAGCAAGCCTGCGCACCAGCATGTTGCTCCTCACCGCCAACGCTCTGCGCTCCCTCTCTATGTCCAGATCGTCCGAGAGATCAGCCGTAACCACGTGACCGAGGTATTTAAATTTGTCGACTACACGCAGAGCAGTGCCCTCAAGTTCAACCGGAGGTACAGTGAAAACTTTCATTTCTCTACTGTTGAAAATTAACACCTCACTTTTATTAGAATTGTACTTGAGGCCATGCTCCGCGGCATAGCGTTCACACTCGGTCACGAGTTTACGGAGACCTCCGATCGAAGGACTGAGCAGCACCATGTCGTCCGCATAACTGATATTATTGACGCCAATATTATCAATCCTGCATCCGACACGCATACCGCTCAGCCTCTCGATCAACTCATTAATATACTGGTTGAACAGAGTGGGAGACGTTATTCCTCCCTGTCTCACTCCACACGTCAGTTTATATTCGTCAGAGAACGTATCCCCCCACCTCACCTGGTTGACTTGGTTCCGATACCAGTATCTGAGAAGAGAGATACACACCGCCGGTGTATCCGTGTTCTCCAATTTGCTCCAAAGTTTCTCGTAACTTACGCGATAAACGCCTTTGAAAGATCAAGAAAACACGCATACACGGGAGTCTTTCTCTCAGTGTAGTATTTGACAGTATGCTTAAGGGCCAAAATAGCTCTTTCAGTAGACAACTCTGCCCTGAAACCAAACTGGGCGTCGTGCACTCGAGTGTGTCTACCTAGAAGACCGTTCAGCAAACTGTCAAGTACCTTGGCTGCTGTGGTCGCCAGTGAG
>LUGF01035535.1:264481-274609 GCA_001625245.1 Calycopis cecrops
CGAGTAGTTTTAGTGCCGTGTTGAGGGTTTTAGGTATAACGCCGGTTGATGAAATGATGATTGGTATAATTTTAACAATATTTTGGTGCCACACTTGTTTGATTTCGTCTGCGAGTGGGATATATATTTTGTATTTTTTCGTTGTGTTTTTGTATTAAATTATTTGTGCTTGGCACAGCAATGTCTTTATGGTAGGTTGTTTTGCTTTGTTTCAGCATGAGTGTCATGTCTGGGCTATTGCTTAGGATTGTGCGATCGGTAATTATATCCCTGTTCCAGTAAAGTTTTGTTGAGCTGTTTTCAAGAACATTAGAAGGCTTGTATTTATAGTAGGGTGTGTGTGAATCAATTAGTTTATATTTAATGGCAAGTAATTGATGTATATGTTTAGCAACATTGTCGTGGCGGTGGGTATATTCTTTAGTGGCTAATGAACTTTATTATTACTATTATTATTATACTAATATTATAGTACGGTTGTAATATTATAGTACGGTGTATTATAGTACGGTTGTACACTAGCTGGCCGCCAACCACGGCCAACCACGGCCAACCACCCGTTTACACGTTGGCGTAGTTTGACCCGCCAAGGGGATCCTCCCACGGTGCTGACTTCCTCGCAGTGATCCCGAGGCAACGCCGTGTCTGACCACCGTAACGGAGTGGCAGACCGGTGGCTAACGAGCACTGTGCGCGTATATATCATTGAGCGGGAAATATACGCAACTGTCGGAATATGTCTAAACAATAGCCGCGGGACGTCGCAGGACTCCAGCCGCGCACCATCGGTGGCTGGAAGTTTTTATAGCGGGGCGTCAGATTCGGACACTGAAGTATTGGTGTCCACTGACCGCAACGCGAGAAAGCGGCCCTTCTTAAGGAGGAACGAGTCCACCTCAGACTCCACCGCGGGAAAGAAGAAGCTGAAGACTAAAAAGGCAGCTTCTTCTCGCGCTGAGGACGCTCAGCGCGAACTGAGGGTGTGCCTGACGCGGGAAAAGCGCGTCGAGGCCCAGTTGGACCTCGAGGAGGCGGTGGCCGCCAAAGAGCAGGAATCCCGCACCAAGCGCGCCAAGGCCGGCTACGGAGCGTCGCGCGTGGTGTACGCGGACCACTCCGTAGCGGTTTTGCTTAAAATGGCGGCGGAGGACAAGGAGGAGATAGCTGAGGTCGCCTCCAAGTTCTCAAATCTGAAGGGGACCTTTCAGAAGGCTCTTAAATGCCGTGCAACCAGCTTGGACGGCATCGTGGAGGAACTTGCGCAGCGGAGTGTGAGCGAGGAGGTTCGGCAGCTGCAGGCGAAGGTGGATCGCCTGCAAGCCGAAATCAACCAGCTACGCAAAATGGAGGTTGAGACCGGCGATCCGCCGGTCCAGGCCTCGGTGGTGCAAGAGCCCTCGACCCCAGCCAACCTAGAGGATGTAATCCGAAAGGTGGTAATGGAGGAGAGCCACGCCTGCGTCCACCGCTCGCGGCAGACAAGCGGGCGAAGGCCGATGCAGGCCCGTCAGCGGGCCCGACACCAAGCGGGCAGCAGCAGGCTTCGAAGCCCTCGAAGCCCTCACAGCCTTCGAAGCCCTCGAAGGGCAAGGGAAAGAAGTCGGCCCCGATCCCAAGCACTAGCGTAGGAGCGGAGGTGCGGATGGAAGTCCCAACAGCTGGAGTGGAGGAACCCTCCTCCGCCTCCACACCCCCCGATCAACAATGGACGGTGGTGGGGAAAGGGGGTAAGGCCAAGGCCCAGAAGCCTAAGGCTAAAAAGCCCCAGGCCAAGAAGGCCCGGGGGAAAAAAAGGCACCCCGGCTGCCTCCGCAGCAAAGGGAGCCAGTGCCGGCGGGAGGAAACTGATTCCTCCCAAAACCGCTGCGGTCACGGTGACCATCTCTCCGGAGGCGGAGGAGCGGGGTGAGACGTACAAGTCCGTGCTGACACGAGCTCGGGCTCACGTCAACCCCGTAGAGCTGGGGATGAAGGTCACCTGCCGGAGGACGATGACGGGTGGCCGAATTTTTGAGTTCCCGGGGGGGTCGGGCGCCCAGAACGCAGACCTCTTCGCCACCAAATTGCGGGAGGCCGTCGCGGACGTGGCGAAGGTGGCCAGACCGACTAAGTCGGTCACCTTGGAGGTGACCGATCTTGACGACTCGGTCACCAAAGAGGAGGTGGTGGCGGCCATCGCGGTGGCAGGAGGCTGCCCCGTCCAAGCTGTGCAGGGTCGCGACGTCTGATCCGGCCGAGGTGGGCTAGGCGCCATACGCCTGCAATGTCCGGTCGTCGCGGCCAATGCTGTCCTGGCCAAGGGGCGGTTGTTGGTCGGCTTCAGCTCGGCTGCGGTCCGTACACTTCATAGCGAGCTGTTCCGGTGCTTCAAGTGCTTCGGGACCGGGCACACTCGGGCCACGTTCCCGGCCAGCGTAGACCGCGTACAAAGCGGCGCGGAATAAACTGCGCCGCTTTGGTCCCCCGGTCGCCGAGACCCTGGAACCATCACTGCTGGACGAGGTGGTCCGGTCGCTGTTTCCGGGCAGAGACGCGGATTACACCCCTCCAGTAATGGCCTCCCCGCGGGTAACAGACTCTCCGGAAGAAGACAATGCGGCGATTCCCGTAACGGCGGGCGAGCTTGGCGCGGAGATACTAAAACTCCGCGCCAAGAAGATGGCTCCCGGCCCAGATGGCGTGCCGGCGAGGGTGGTGGCCATTGCCGCTGCCACCCATATGGAGGAGCGGATTCGGGACCTCTTCAGCGCGTGTCTCGCGTCTGAGAGGTTCCCGAAACCTTGGAAGGAGGGCAGGTTGTGCCTCCTCCACAAGGAGGGTCGCCCGGCATACTCCCCCTCGGCATGCCGGCCCATCGTCCTTCTCGATGAGGTCGGCAAAATGTTTGAGGGGATTATTGCCGCCCGCCTCAACCGCCACCTGCGGAACGTAGGGCCGGACCTATCGGACGCCCAGTTCGGTTTTCGGGCTGGGCGTTCGACGGTGGATGCCTTGGTATGCCTCAAGGACCAAGTGCAGCAGGCGATGACAGAGGGGGACGGATTGTTAGCTGTGTCATTCGACATAGCGAACGCCTTCAATTCCGTCCCCCATTCCACCATCCTCGAGGCGCTCCGTTTCCACGGAGTGCCCCGATATCTGCGGGGCCTCTTGGCCAGTTACTTGGAGAACCGGGTAGTTCTCCTCGTAGACGGGAGTGGGCGCGTGCGGCGTTACCGCGCAGAGTCCGGTGTTCCACAGGGGTCAGTCTTGGGACCCCTTTTGTGGAACATCGGATTTGACTGGCTTCTCCGAAGGACGCTCCCTCGAGGCACGGGTGTCATCTGCTACGCGGATGACACTCTCCTTACTGCCCGAGGGAGCTTTAGGACGGCGGCTGACCTAGCCTCGGCCGGCGGATCGGCAGTAGTGGACGGGATCCGCCGGTTAGGTCTGAAGGTGGCGCTGCAGAAGACCGAGGCCGTGTTCTTCCACGGCCCGCGGCAGCGCCCCCCTGCTGATGCCCATATCTACGTGGCGGGCGTCAGCATCGTTGTGGAGGCCCAGATGAAATATCTAGGCCTAGTGCTGGACAGCAGGTGGCACTTCGGCCCGCATTTCCGCGGGCTGTCCGTGCGCCTGGTGGCAACGGCGAATGCCCTATCGGGGCTTATGCCTAATCTGGGGGGACCCAATGCCCGATGCCGGCGACTATATGCCGGCATCCTAAAGAGCATGGCTCTATACGGGGCACCCATTTGGGCGGATTCCCTTCTTAGAAGGGAGAACGCAACCGCTCTTCGGGCGCCCCAGGGGGCCATTGCGAAGAGGGTGGCGAGGGCCTACCGCACGGTGGGATTTGCGGCAGCATGCACTCTGGCTGACACTCCGCCTTGAGAGCTCGAGGCGTGGGTGCTCGCCAGAGTGTACTAGTGGACGGCAGAGAGGCGGGCGCGCGGAGAGCGGCCCGCTCCGCCAGAGAAAGCCACTATGCGGCGCGAGGCGAAGGACGCCATCCTTCGTCATTGGACGGAGGAACTTGTCTTCGTCCCCTTCGGCCGCCGCACGCTGGATGCCCTCGGGCCGGTCTTGCGAGACTGGCTCGAAAGGCCAGCGGGTTTCCTCTCCTTCCGCCTTGTGCAGGTAATGACGGGCCACGGCTGTTTCGGGTCATACCTGCACCGAATCGGGCGGGAGGAGAGTCCGGCGTGTTGTCACTGCAGCGCGCCGGACGATACGGTGCAGCACACCTTCGAGGTGTGCCCCGCATGGTCGGAGCCGCGCCGCGACATGGTCGCGGCTATCGGCCCAGACCTGTCGCTCCCCAGTGTTGTTAGCGCTATGGTGGGGAGCGAAGAGGCCTGGGGAGTGGTTGCCTCCTTCTGTGAGCATGTGATGTTGCAGATGCAGAAGAAGGCCGCGAAGCGTGCGAGGGAGGAGGATCCCTTGGCACCTCCGCATCGAAGACGGTGCAGGAGAGCGCTTCGGGCCTCTCCTTCGCGGCGGTGAGTGGCGGACGCAGGCGCGGGGGCGTCTGCGTCCTCTATTAAACTCACCCGGTGGTGAGGAAGCGGTCGTTCACTACGACCGCTTCCAGGACCCCTCTCCATCATAGAGAGGGGAGCGTGCGGCCCGCGAAGCGCGGGTATCGTCGGAGGGGTACTAGTCGAAAAGGCTGCGCCGGTCTCCCAGAACCTCTCCAATACGGCGACGCTGGAAGCGCCCTGGGTTTTTTAGTGGGTATTCCGGGAGCTTCTCTCCCGGCGAGTCCCACATACCCCACTTCGCCCCCCTGCGGTGTGGGGATGCGTAAACGCATTTTCCCCAGGGTCAAAAAAATAAAAAAAACCTGGCCCGCTTACCAATCATAGACTATGGTCCATGGTTGGTGGACATCCGCATAGAGGCTATAAAATAGTAATAATAAGCTATAATTTTGTATAATAATGCTGTATACACCTATAAAGGTTAACAATTCTATCCCATTGTAGAATGTGATTGCATGTTTTTTAATGTTAAAATTGTGTACTGTTGCTTTAATTCGAGGCTGATTGATGCAATGTCAATAGGGTATTCTACGCTATTAAAAATATGCTACGAATTGTTGTCATCCTATTAGATAATATTATAATAAACCATATACATGTCTATTTTATGCAAAATAATGCATTTTTTAACTATTAGCAATTATTTGTCAACGTCAAAAACGTTTTGTGATCGGTTGAAACTCAGATAACGTCACCGGCAAGTAAACACTAGCCGAATTGCCTAGTGTTTGACACTTTATTTACTTGCGTTTCACGTCAATCTAATCATATTGCGTCGCCATGGCAGTTTGCACTGTTTTAAGCGCGAGTGTAATAACTCAAACTTTAACATTATTTTTTGTTGTTAATACAGCTTATTTTCTGGAAATATTTATGTAACGTGTTTAACAGGTCATAAAGCATGAAATAAAAAAAAATCCTATTGTTTGACAGATACGTCTAACGCCAGAGTTCCATACAACACGGCAGGATATATTATATTTGTATTTACGTACTAATGATGGCACAGAAAAAATGATAACCACTTTAAAATAAATTTAAATATTCTCTTAAAAAAAACATGAGTCTTGGTTTTATTTTAACAGTAGGTAACGTCATAAAATACTTTTGTTATGATATAAATTTTTCATAATATGTATATTATGTAATAATATATAACATAATATATTATTAAATTATATATTAATAAATATAAATAAAACATGAAATTAATTCGTATTTAATAACTCTTTAAGGGCGAACATTTTCGGTTGCATTTACTTCCTAATTCCCATTATGCATTTTATAACATTGTCATAAAGCACAAAATAGCTAAACGCCCGCGCGTATTAAGTCGTTCCATACGAGAGTATATATCTCTCCCTTTTACGTGTAAATTGCTATATAAGCCCATCTCTTTCTCTCTAACTCTGAACGAGACGAACTCGTCAAGACGAATTGACTCTTAAAGATAAGGGCATAGAGATATGGTTGGGACACGCGAGCTACTGAGCTAGTGAGCTAGAGATATGGTTGAGACACATGCGAGCTAGAGAGTGATTATATCTTTTGGAGAGATATATATCTTTCTTGTCTTTCTGACTGCTCGTTTGCCCCTATATGATAAAAAAATATAGTTATTTTTGTTAAAGTATAAGAGGGCAAACGAGGAGCTTGGACTTAGAAAGCTTACTATTCTTATTTTACTATGACAATACTAAATCTTAGAGTACGGTAGGCAGCCCTGAGTTGGCCGAGGTTGGCCCAACGTGTAAACGTACCATTATGTTTTATTTTTGCCTTTACATTCAATGTTACCAACCTTGTGTTGGGGAAATTGTAAGAATAAAACGAAAATACTATGAAACTTAAATTATTAATATTACTTACATAGAATTTACAAATTTCTTTACTATTTCTTGACAAATTAATAATGATTTTAATCTTAAGCATTCAGTTGGAATATCTGAAACTAGAATTTTGAGAATTATGGATTACATTAACATTAATGAAAAGAAACAATTACTGTCTGCTCGATAAAAGTTTTTGCTGCCCAATCATAAAATAGTCCTTTTGTGAAGATAGGAAATAAAACATACCCATTTATATCTGAAAGTTTTCCTTATGAGGTAAGAAATTGTCAATATACAGAATTACTCAAAAATACAAGAGCCTCATGTTGCTGCGTAAAGCCAATCTAACTTAGGAATTCGTGTTCTATACAAATAGATACATAGCTTGCATCAAGTTAAATACTTCCTATTAGGTATTTAATATTTATTACCCTTTATCGACTCACAGCCTGTCACCGGATCAGATAACTTTGTGCCACTTTACTAGGTATTTAGATTGACAAAACTAAGTCACAGTCTCATTAAATAAAAAAAATACAAAAGGCAGCATGGTCTCGGGTGTTTATTTGTTTTATTTCTAAGGTTTTATTAGAAACAAAATAACGTAGATAGAGAAAAGAATCCTCTGTCTATGCAAAATAATAATTATTAAAAAAAATACCTACGTCAACTGTCGGCTGTCAGAAAGTGATGTTTATTTGGTGTTATTGTGGATACTTGATTTCTTTTTGAATACCTACGTTATTATTTTATTACTAGTACGTTATAATGTTTTCTTTGTTTGGTTTATCTTGCTCTAGCAATAGTTTAGGAATATATTAGTTTACAAAATATCAACTTGCCACAAATAATAAATATTCTTTGTTGATTGTTCTGTTATCCATGGCCGGTAAATCACAGACTACCTCCTATAACAAAATATCTATTTTCCAGAAACTACCTTGGTAAATCCCTAGTGGATCGAATAATATTTAGACACGTCATGACATGATGAAATGTAAGCTGCAGTTGTACAAAGGACAAGGAATCGGGAATACTGCACACATTCTCTAAACCATCCAGTTCAAAACAAATATAAGTAAATAATTGGAAAGATAAGATATCGCGTAAGTTTTTTTAATGAGTTAAGTTGCTAATAAATTGATGAAATTGTGAAAGAAGAAGGAAAAGAAGAAATAGTTTATATCAACAATAAACTAGTAATATTATAAAATACAGTTTAAGTGATAGAAGTGGTAGATAATAAACTAAATATAAATAATTAGAAAGACGTAAAAATGGATAACAAGACATTTATTTTTCTTTTTAGCTAATGAAGAAGATTAAATATTTCCCCTAAAACAGTTTACAGGATTTCACAATGGCAGATACTGATATTCAGCCGAATACTCTTATAGCTAGAGGATATCAAATACAACTAGAGGAGATAGCATATTCCAAAAATACACTTATTCATTTGCCTACAGGTAATTTCGTTTGTAAATAATTTCTTAAAACAATGTATAAATTAGTTTATTATTAAGACTAAGGTCTTTGTTTATTAAGTCCTTTTGAACAAGTCCAGATATATGATTATTTTTTTTAGTAATATTTTTTTCACTGCACATTATTAGGATTTTATTCAGAGCAAATAACATAAACAATCAAGTAAACTTACACAAAGAAGAAATAATAAATGGACAAAGTATAATAATGCTAAATTATCATTCTTCTGTTAGTTACAGTTCTTAAATGGCTACACTGTTTCAGATTAATCTGATTTTTTGTGTAAATTTCAAAAGAAATTCTGAAATGTTTTGGGTTATGATGCCTGATTGTAAGATATTGACTAAATAAAATATTGACTGACCCCTTGCTATACTCATCTTATTAATCTCTGTAACCATCTTGCTCTTGCTTATTAGTCTCTGTAGCCATCAGCATTATGTGCAACAGTCATTGCCACATGAATTGATACTGCCCTCATGATGGTAAGCAAGCAGAATATTATACTAACAAGCAATACAGATGCTTGGATGGCAGGACATATACATTTGACCTGTTATGTGGTGCTGTTGTTGATATGTCAGCTGATAATGGTGTTACTATATTTCTAGCATTGTTAAACTTCTACTTTCTGTCTTAACTTATTGGGTGTCTAGTTAAAAATATATTTTTTGGACAAAATATCTGATGAATTTCCTACATATTAAGTTTGTTTAATGTTGAGTAATTCTTATATAGTAAAAATAAGATATTAGTGCACCTTATTAATTAATTATTAGATAAGTAAGACCCAGGACTTTCAATATAAAAAAATGAATTAAACATAGAATTTGTTTGAAACATATGTGATGATTATTAGAATTGTTTTTAATCAATTTATTTATTTATTTAAAGAAAAATGCAGTTTTTTTTACAAAAACCTTATTAAATATAGATTTACAATTCACTCATTTTCTTTTGGAACTTATGCTATATTTTTACAAATATATTAAGTTAATTGAAGCTTATTATTTTAAATGTTTTGTAACTATGAATTACAATTTAAAAACAAGTTAACAATTAACAATTTCAAAAAAAACCCTTCTCTTTATTATATTTTTTAGGTTTAAGCTTTATTAGGTAAACAGAAGTGGCGGAAGGTGACTACGCAATGTTATTTATCCTACTAATATTATAAAATAATGTGAGCTTATTTTATAATATTAGTAGAATAAAGAACTTTGCCCAGTTTCCAATGAACATTTATGATGTTGTTTAATACAGGTTTTGTAATCAAGAATTCATATGTCTCAGGATGAATTTCAATTTTTAGCTTCTTAGAATAACAGCAAAACTATTTTCTGTCGTTTATCTAGTGGCAGAGATCACTAGGAATACCAAGGTTCCAAAGCCTATATTATGTATGATAGCTAATTTGCCAGCATTTTCTTATGGATGATTTATGTACTTTTAATAAGTATTGATTTTTGCTTAATAGATTTTTGACTAGAAACTAGAACTAGTAGAAATTTGACTCTGCCCCTTTGGTCATAAATCTTTATACCCTGTTTTAAAATAAAGTATACAATAGAAAATTATCATAATTTTTCAATAGAAACATAATGTCTCTGAAGGTTAGAGACAATTAGTTTGCAGCACATCAGAAGTCAGCATACCCTGTGAATTTCTCACAACTTACGAAATGCATAAAAAGCAAAAATGTATATTATCTTTCGGCAATGTTGTGAACAAGAGTACCAACCAACCCAATTAGGCTGCAATGCAGCAATATCTGTGTGTCATACAAAAATGTACCTACTTGCATTTGCTGATAAACCAATAGGTCTATGTATTTATATAAAATCGCAAATGTATAAAATTTCTTAGATTTATTAAACATGTTAAATATATTTCCGTTGTCTAGTGCCCATAACACAATTCCTAATGGTAGCACCGAGCTAGGGTAACATATTGTGATATGTCCACAGATTTATTATTAGTTACTTATTGAAGTTTGTATATTATTCTGCTCATCTCATATGCTTGATTTTATTTTCCATTTCTAACTCAAACAGGTCTATGTCTGAAGGGAATTTCAGGTAAATTTCATCACAATTTTCTGGCATTTATTTTTCAGTTTACAACTCCCAATGTCCTCAAATAGTTTATGTTGCAGTAATACAATCGTAAAGTCCGGACTGTCATCTGGTTAGTGAAAGTCCAGTTAAGTGATGGACCAGGTATCCGTTATCCGGCCAAACAACTATCCGTTTCAAGTAGAGCAAAAATTAAATGAACAATATTTT
>LUGF01035535.1:303961-318291 GCA_001625245.1 Calycopis cecrops
GCTTGAATTTAAGGAGAGTGTTAAATGTAATTTGAATTTCGCGCCTTTTATAGCAACTCGCACTTGTCTTTTTTTGTCTATGAAGCCTTTGTAGTCTTTGTCTTCTATTCTGTGACATATTATAGTGAGCTCGTGGTTTTTCATAAGATCATATCAAGATCATAATAAAGAAATAACTCATTACAAACAGTTTAATTTACCTAAACTTAACAAGTTTGATATACTCTTTAGGGCGATTAAAACGTTGCGTTACGTAACGTGTTACGACGTCAGTTTGATATACTCTTTAGGGCGATTAAAACGTTGCGTTACGTAACGTGTTACGACGTCAGTTTGATACACTCTTTAGGGCGATTAAAACGTTGCGTTACGTAACGTGTTTCTGAGACTTATATTATTATTTTCTTATAGCAGCCTTCAACATTTAACTGCTTTTTGACCTTTTTATTCCAGTTATTATATAGTCGCTGGAATGTATTGTCACTTCTTGATGGAAATTGTACTTTTATTAAATTATATATTTTTTTATACTATTTCCGCTTTTTTTTAACTAAAGTAGATCCTAGAAGAAAAATTGTAAGGACGAAACTTGTAGAGAATCAAATTTCCTATAATTCTGGTCGGTTTTACTGTAAAATGAGAAATGGCTGAGTTATTCAAGAAAAACCGTTCCAATATACGCAGGAACCTGATCCGGTCAACTTTTGGAATTTACACTCCCTGTACGGTTCGTACACCTTGAATTGCTGCTAAACAATAATGCTATACTGATAGTGATTAAATAACGTGCTAAAATATGCTGCTGATGCTTATATTTGCTAAGGAGTGCACGTCCGCGGCTCGCGACACTTATTTGTACACTGATTCTAACTTATAACTAAAATGTAAGTGTGTGGATTGCGAAATATAAGAATGTGCTGATGCTGCTCTGTACGGTTGGACCGTAGGGTAAAGATGCCTATTATGAGATAGTTGCCAAATATGAGATAGTCAGGTTTTGGCGACACTAATCACACCAGCTATTTGGTGCAAGTGTCGTTAGAAGCAGTTCGGGAACAGATCAAAACTAGTGTTACTGCCTCTTCGCCCGCGGTGAAGTTTGCTCGTATGCGTGCGTTTTTCTACGAAACCACAAAACTAAATTTTTGTCATCCAATGTTTACGAGGTATGTTAAATTTTTGTTACTACAATTATTTATTTAAATTTATCTTCGTCATGTCAATTACATTGTTAATTTTACAATTCCTTTGCATTTTTTTGTATTTTCTATGTCCAAAAATAATGGGGAGCCATTTTGTTTAAAGTAGACATTTTCCTAATATGAGACATGTAGGGTCCCCTAAAATGAGATATCTCATATTGGGATATATAGAAATATTATCTATAAAAAACTTGATTTTAGATGTCAACAATGAGGAGAAGGAACCTGGAAAGGAAAGGAAAGGATAAAGAAGATCAAAGAGGCGAAAAATGGGCTAAATGTCACGGATGTTTCAAGTGGGCACATGAAGATTGTGGAGAAGTAACAACCAATCAAATTTCTGTGTTTATTGTGATCTAACATAACTATATTCTAAGAATATTTTCATTTATGCCATTTAAATATTTACACAGGGTGTAACAGACAACGTAACGATAACTCAGCATGGTAACTCAGCCCGCAAAACTATGAAACTTATCCGAAATGAAATGAAAAAAAAAAGATTTTTAATACTTACATCTCGCGCGCGACATACGAGAAGTTAAAAAATAAATTTAATTTCCGGATATAAGTTCCATATTGAAAGTTGTTCAGTTTCATGAGATGAGTCTTCATGCTAAGTTATTGTTACGCTGTCTGTTTCATATCTATAGATATTAGCGTGATTATGTTGAGTCTGACATATTTATAATCTTAAGTTGAAAAAATATTTTTTATAGTTAATTTTTATTGTTCAATTAATTTTTATTTTTATATAGGTATGTGTCATTTAAAGTCACTGTGTAGGTACATCTAATGTTAGGTACCTTAAAATAATAGATCCTTGGATTTGTTAATTTTTGATACCGATTTCATTATTATAATTAGGATAAGTCACTTTAAATTATACTTATATGAACTCATTACTAGACGTTACATAGAAATACTTTTCTAAAAAAAATATCAATAAAAAGTTTAATTTTTAATTTAGATTTTTTGTTTTTTCTTTCAAACGTATATAATGTACCTAATATGAGATACTGTCTTATATAAGAAACCTCTAGTATCTCTTATTAGGAGACCATTTTTCTGAGACGTCATTTCTGACTTTTCTAAGATTATTTGATGTATCAAAAAAAAAATTGTTATACTTAATGCTAAACAGTCTTTTATGGTCAAACTACACTAAATACCGAATCGAATAACATAATTTTCATAGTTAGCAGTAGAATCAGATTGCTTTTATGGCAAAAAAACAAAATGGTATCTCATAATCGGCATCCTTACCCCACGAGGGACCTATGAAAAAATATCCATATATAATAAATATGTATATACAGGGTGTTCGGCACATGAACGGCTAAATATTTTTGGAATATTGTTGGGGTCATTTGCTATCTTTCCACCCTTGAACTCTGGGTCCTAAGAGTCATGGTTAGAGAGATATGATTTTTTTATTGTTTTTTCTCAAATTATCCAAAATTCCGCCTTTAAACGTTCGTAACTTTTTTATTAATGTCTGTAATAGCACCAATTTTTTTTGTAATATTCTGTAATGTATGCTTGTTCAAATAATAATAGTTTTTGTTTTAATTGACAGTATCAAAGGGACATATGAGATTTTTTATTCTACAAAATTAGTGATTGTGTGAAAAAAAATTAACTTCCAAATTCAATTTAAAAAAAAGTAACAACAATTGAGAGCTTAATTTTGTTTTAAAAACTTGTCTAGCTAATGTCCTTTCTAACGGTATACTACACATTGATAAAAAACAAATCTGTATCAAATCTCTCTCTGTATAAATGATATTCCTGAGTCAAATCCTATAATGACTGGACTATTAACAAAATATATTTGACTAGCTTCCGCCCGCAGCTTCGCCTGCGTGGATTTTGGACTTTAAAATGGAAGTTCTCAATTCTTCCGAATGAAAGATTCACAGCTCCTTCTTCGTAGGTGATAGCGTGATAGTATGTAGCCTATATGTTGACCCGACCTGTTAGTAATATTCGTGCAAAATTTGAAGTAAATCCATGCAGTACTTTTAGTTTAGCCCGGACATACGTACTTACCTACATACAACAATTCTAAAACTATATTTTTGTTTTCGATATTGATCGCATCTTTTTAAAAAGAATATTTGCAATGTGAAAAAATATTCATATCCCAGGGGATAAAAAGTATGCAATAATCTAAGTCGATAAGTAAGATAGTATGTTACATAACAAATTTTATCAAAACCCGTTCAGTAGTTTTGGAGTGATTGACGGACAAACATCCAAACAAAGAAACTTTCACAATTATAGCCGTGCTGCGTATACAATTATTTTTATCTTAAAAGCTTTATATCTTACAGCTAAAACATTTTTCTAGCGAGTTGTAAAAAACCGTCAGCGCTATTTATTGACAGCTAGTAGACATATAAGTATCTTTTGTTTGTGCAAGGCTACCAAATCGCAATTACGACTGCAAATATTATTTACAGGTGTTTGGCACACGAATAAAGGAAAACTTGGATGAATGCATGATCCCAAGTAGTAGTCCCGAGAGATGATTCCTATCTCATTATTTTATTGGAAAAATCTCTAAAGACTAAAGTCACACTAAACTCAGGAACACAATATACGTACGCACTACACAGAGTTAAAGGAAGTAATCTCTCGTGTTAATGTACAGAGGAATTCTTCTTTTTATTTATTTTTTTTCCAAAGAAAACTATTCAGTTCCTATACTCCTGTGGCACACTTCAAGTGTATGCTGTGCTGTATGCTCGGCGACTCCACAAGCATGGCGTATCGAATCTGGTTCCCTGAGGGCCCTTCGATAAAGGTACTCGCAAAAACAGCCGTGACCTGTGGGCACTCGCGTCAAGCGGAAGGTAAAATATTTGCGCTTTCTGCGCATCCAGCACTCAAGGACTGGCCGAAGTGCGGTGATAGTACGTACGCCGTACTGATGCTGCGCCAAGTCCTCCTCCCACCTACGGAACATAGCCTCCTGCCCTCGCAAGCGAAATCGTAGGGTTTCTTCTAGCGTGGGCCGTTCTCCGCGTGCCCTTCTCTCCGCCATAAAAAGGTGCATTTCGGCTAGTACCTCTGCTACCAGCTCCCACATGGGATCTCCTGCAAGAACTGTGACCGCACCAAACCCAACCGTTCGGTATCCTCGAATCACCCTCACCGCGATAGTCCGCTGCGCTTTGCGCAGCTGGGCTTTATTACGCATGGTGAGAGCATCCGCTCAAACGGGAGCACCGTATGTAGGCATGCTACGACAAATTCCAGCATAGAGCCTCCTACAGGCGTCGCAGGGTCCGCCCACGTAAGGTAAAAATCGATCTAATGAGCCTGCCACTCTCACGATTTTCGTTGACAGGTTTTTTTTTATACCACGATGGTGGCAAAAAAAGCATACGGCCCACCTGATGGTACGTGATTACCGTAGCCTATGGACGCTTGTAACACCAGGGGCATCACATGCGCATTGCCGACCCTTTAGGACCCTATTCCTATATCCGAAAAGTTCCACCCACTGTAGGGACACACATTCTATGTTCCTAGGAGTCAGCAAATATATTGTACCTATATATTGTGCGCATGAGTCGAGTTACGTCACCCTAACATCCTGAGTCCCATACAGTCTCGTTGTTCCCTCAGTGTAATTTATTTATTTATTTTATTTTATTTTATTTATTAGGGAAAAACAAACAGTCTTAATACATAACAGCTTAAATTAAATTAAATAATACATACACCAGCTAAGTTTCCACTAAAAATTATTACATTTGTGACTGCAGACAGTAAATGCATTGAAAAAAAAATGAAAAAAGAAAGGAAAAACTATGATATATGAAAAAAACAAAACATAAACAAAACTAAAACAAAACAATTTTCTTAACATTACTTTTAAATTCATTGAAAGAATCATGGAACAAATCAAAACCATTACAATGTATATTAAATTGGCGACAAGATCTATGCAAAAAGGAGTTTTCTACATATTTTTTTTTAGCTATAGGCACATACAAAGATAGATGCTTATTGCGGGAGCTTAGACGAGGACAAGAAAAACCAATCTGGTTATGTAAATAGGGAGAATTAATTCTATTCCTTATTAATTTAAATAGATAAATTAAATCTCTTTCAAAACGGCGTTGCATCAAAGATGGTAAAGTGCAGTTCGACGAAGGATACCTAAACTTCATATGTTTCAAAAACTTTGTGAGTACAGACTCAATAAGAACAATATACTTTTTTTGATAAGGGTTCCAGACAGTAGATGCGTACTCCAAGGTTGACCTAACAAAAGCATTAAATAATAAGACTTGAGTATATTGATTTTTAAAAACTTTGCCCACTCGTAAAATGAAACCCAGCATACGCATTGCTTTATTGACAATAACATTAATGTGATGGGTAAAAGTCAGTTTACAATCAATATGGACTCCCAAATCTCTCACCGCAGACACTCTGTTCAATAGCTGATCACTAAATTTATAATTATATAATTTTGGAGAATTTGACCGAGAAAAAGACATTACACAACATTTTTTGATATTAAGGTAAAGTAAATTATCGTTGCAGTACTTATAAATATTGTTAAGATCCATCTGTAAACTTTCACAATCCGAAGCGTTTTTAATTGTTTTAAAAATCTTTATATCATCAGCATAAAGAAGAATATTCGAATATTTAACACAAGAGCGTATGTCATTAAGAAAAATATTGAACAAGAGTGGTCCTAGATGAGAGCCTTGGGGTACTCCAGATGTTACCGGAACAAATGATGAGCAGTAACCTTTGACTGTAACCGCTTGGGAACGATTTTCCAAATAAGATTTTAGCCAACGTAATAGATCACCATGTATACCGACTGCCTCCAACTTCCGATATAACAAATTATGACAAATCTTATCAAATGCCTTGGAGTAGTCGGTATACACAACATCCACCTGAAAACCTGCATCCATGTCAGAAGATGTCATATGTACAAATTCACATAGGTTTGATTCAGTAGACCTTTTCTTAATAAATCCGTGTTGTTGATCTATTATAATGTGCTGTAAAATTGGGGCTATATTGTCGTATATAATTTTTTCAAATAGCTTGGCTATGATGCAAAGTTTAGAGATTGGCCTATAGTTTGTGACATTATGTATGTCTCCCGACTTATAAACAGGTACAATGAACGATTGTTTCCATAACTTTGGCATTACACCAGTGTTGAGTGATTTGAAAAAAATAATATATAGCGGATAGGAAAGAGTTTCGGAGCAAGATTTAAGAAATATACCAGGCAGGTTATCAGGGCCGCAACTTTTACTAATGTCAAGGTCTTTTAAGTATTTTTTAACCGTAATAGGGCTTAATTCAATGGAACTTATTGAAATGTGAGAAGGTTCAAACTGTTGTTGTGTATTAGAATGTAAAGTAAGCGAATTAGATTCATTTGAGACGAAAGCCGATTGGAAATATTTGTTGAATAACGAACATGTAGTTAATCCATTAGATGAAAACATATTATCATAAAACATATTAACAGGTAATTGACTATTTCCTTTTTTAGATTTAATGAAAGACCAAAAATATTTATTATTAATTCTAATGCACCTCTCCGCATTTTGTATATATGATTCATGACATATTATTTGTTCCTGCTTCTGCCTTCGACGCAACAGCTTAAATGTATCATAATCACTAATTCTACTAAATTTTTTCCACTTTCTATGGTATTTCAATTTCTCAGAAATAATTTTTATAAGTGATTGAGAATACCACTCTGGATATCGAATATTATTTTTGCATTTTGTCTCAGGAACATGTTTTAAAATTACATTATTAATGGTATCATAAAAAATTTTAACATTACGATCGACGTCCAAATCACAAAGTAAGTGGTCCCAATTAATTGAAGACAACTCATGGTTTATATTGTCATAATTCGCCTTATGATATAATTTAATTACACGCGGTGTGGCCACAAGTGGTTTAATGTTAGAATATAATATATCAATAAAATTAGTGAGGGATGGTAGGAATCTTCGGGTACAAGTGGTTGTGAACATTTTCGTACTTTGCAAAAAGATTCACAAATAACCAGATCAAGCAGACGTCTACTGGAATTAAAAACGGAATTATATTGATACAAATTACTGAAGCTGAGAAAATAATTTAACGCAGAGGCAGATGAGTCAGTTAAACAAGTGCCATATAGTGTCATGTAATTACCACAACTACTTGATGTCCAATCCCCATGGCTTATATTGAAATCCCCTAGGATCAAATATTTTTCATGGGGTCTAAGAATAATATCATTAGATACACTTTCAAAGAAATTACATAAACACTCAAAATGATGTTGACTGTGTGGAAAATAACAGCATATAATATTTACAGTCTCATTGAATCTGCCGGGACCGCTAGACAAAGTTACTTTAATGATTTCAGCAGCAGAATGAATTGAGGTAATCACTGATGATGACGATAAAGGTAAATCGCACCTAATTGCTATTAACACTCCACCACCTAACTTCTGACCTCTGGCAACATAATCACGGTCACAACGATAAACATTGTACCTACTATCGAAAAGTTCACTATTCATGATACTTTCCATTAACCAAGTTTCGGTTAGGCAGATTATATCGTAATTTTCATTAATTATATTTAGGAAGAAACTTTTTGTTTTAGAGCGTAGCCCACGAACGTTCTGGTAGTATATATTAAGACTATGACACATTAATAGGCTTTAAGTTTTTGTACACATATTTTAGAACATAAGTTAAATTGAGCCGTAAAAGATAAGTAATAAAAAAAAACAATTTAGATTGCTTTCTATAAGAAATAATTAAGACAACAAACATATCGAATCCCCAATTCAGTCCATGAAAAGTATAAAAGCAATAAGCATCTAACATAAGACATGACAAATTAATCAAAACATATTTATAAATTATTCTTAAGTTTAAAAATATAACATGAATAAAGATAAGACTTATACAATTTTTTTTAAATCATCCTGAGACATTATATGCATAACTGGACTATTTTCAGACTTGCGTACCATAATAGCACAATTTCTAACCCAAATAAATTTATATTTCTTTTCGTTAGCAATTTTTTTAGTTTGATACAGCAATGACTTATTTGCACTAGTTAAGTGATCATTAAAATAAATGCTATTGTTATTTGAAGTAAAACCAATATCACTGCATTTTAGGTTAAGTTTTCTAAAATGAGCTAAAAAATCATCTTTTTTCCAGCGGGCCATAAAACGAACAACAATGGGCTTGGGCCTACTAGTATCATTACCTTTAGGTGTAACTCTTGTGATAAAGTCAATGTCCGTAGCTGGATTTAATTGAATATCACAGCGCTTTGTAATGCAATTCAGTAGTTCAAACAAATTTTCATTTTTCCTATCCGGAATCCCATGTATTTCAATATTTGATCTCCTTGCCCACTGTTCCCTCTGATTATTTTCTTTAAACAAATTATCCATGGTAGACTTTATATTTACAAACTCCCCTGAGCTGCTCTTGACGGTCTTAATTTGTTCCTCAAGACAGTTTATTCTGTTAGACAACTCGTCATATTTGGAGTTAAAAAATGCCAAGGAATCTTTAAAACTTTGAATCTCATTTCTAAGTGATTTTATTTCATTGGTTGACGCTTCTAAGTTAACTTTTAAATTTGACAATTCATCTGATAGTAACTTTTTAACTTGTTCCAACGTAATAGAAGTACCATCCTGCTCAACAGGCGACCCATGCAAATGCGATGCTCCTCCGCCCCGCCTAACTGTCACATTTTCGTTACTGATATTTGTATTACCACCGCCACGCACTGGGGTATTGTCCGTGTTCTGCGGCTTAGGTCGAGACATCTCACAAGTTGGACAAATCCAGGAGGACTTTTTCTTTGACTCTTTAACTTTAATAGCACATGGATCCAAACATAGCAAGTGATAGTTGCATTTACATTTAGAGCAACTTATTATATCACCATTAGCGCCACTAGTTATACTGCAGCAGGCAAACTTCATCTTGAAATATATTTAAATCAAATTAAATATTAGAAGGTGTGAGGAATATATATCAGGGGACCAACGAATTGATAGACTCGTTCATTGCGGAGATTTCGTCATATTCTGCAAGTGGATATTTGCATTGAACGCGATAGAATCCGTTTAAAGAATCTTAATCACAAATTAAATAAATTAAGAAAAAGTGCTTCTCGACTAGGATACGAACCATAGACCAATGCGAAAATCTTATTAGGAGCTGAGCGTTCAAACCGCTTTGCCAAGTAGCTATTACGTAGTCGTTTGAAACTAATGATCAGTTGTTTATATTTCCAATAAGTTATCGTAAGTAAAGGGTAGATCAACAAAACAAAAGATCTTATTTATTGTATTCGCTTTAGGCATTTATATTTCGAAATTCACTTTTATTTGAATATTCACTTCATTTTAGTAATAGATTTCACTTTCTAGTAGCCAAATAGTTAACTTAAAAGACACTGATTTGAATTAAGAATGTTTGTATTAAGAATTAATTTGGAATTGGTAATACTTTACACAATGAAAATGAAAAGTTAAGTTCACTTTGACAAATTTACAATTTCACTGCCACTAATTGGTAGATCATTTGCTTTACTCAAAAAATGTCAATTTACTTTAAAATAGAACAATATTTATAACTTTTAACTAATTTTAATCCAAAGTTACAAATTTTAACGTCTGCACTCACTCACAGCTGTCACAGTTGATATGATATTTACTTAATTTTTATTTAATTATTATTTATTCAGTGAAAATTTCATCGTCCTAGCTATCACAGTTTATAAGATACAGTCTAGTGACAGACATACAGCGGCTTAGTAATAGGGTCCCATTTTTACTTTTTAGGTTCGGAACCCTAAAACATAAATGTATTGTATACATAAACATTATGTAGGTACTCCGTACTTAGGTACTTATTTTTTCTAGTATCTATCTCGTTGCTTTTTTTATAGTACCTATAGGGGACAAACGATCAGCCGAAACCAAATAAAAGTACATTAAAATTCAAATTTTTTTATACTTACCTTTACAATTTTTTTATCCGTTTTTATTTGTACTATGGATTATTCCATCTAAAAACAACTTTATATTCATACTGAATACTACTACTACTAATACTAAATAATTAAAAATATTGTAATATTTAATATTACAATATTATTCAAATTTGAAATTTTTAAAACACATTCTTGTGTTGACTTTTAGTTCCTTGTTTTAAAATTTGGCCGGTGACCAAAAACTAACCCTGTATAGGTGGCCGCTGTAGCCGAAATCGGCTAGGACGACATTACGACATTATACACAATTTTGTTGCAGCCCGTCTTTCGGCCTCCTCGGCTATCAGCCTGCTCACCCGGTACTGCGCGGGGCTGCCCCATGACCTCTTCACAGCCATCAACCCCATGTGGATACAGGAGAGGGTCGGCGAGGGGTTGAGGAGGACCATCATAGTGCTGCCGGTCGCTTGCCCCGTCAAGCAGCCTATTGAGGTAGGGGTTTTTTTAATATAGTATAAGGGGGCATACGAGCAGTCAGAGCCATTTTCATGACTACCGGCGCCCATAGACATGCATAGAGGTTATACTGATACGTTGCTCTCCTTCCTCCTTCCACCTTGGGCCACCAGTTACTAATGCCACATGAGACGCGACAGTACAGCTGTCACTTTAAGCCGGATTCTCGCACGGTAACTCCAGGTTGTGCCGGGCCAATTCGGCTACATGTAGCGGCACTACCCTTTCCGAAACTAACTTTTGGAACATGTTTGATTATCGATTCTCAGTATCCTCAGCAAAGGTTTTTTTTTAGTATCTTCTAGAATTACGACCCTTAAGCTTATGTGTATATACTTCACAGGGCGATACGTTCGATCAGTTGAAGACCGCGAAGCGATCGGCGGCCCTAAAGGCTTGCATCAAGTTACATAAAGCAGGAGAGTTGGATGAGTTTACTTTACTACCTCGCCGATACGGGTGAGTGTACACAGTTTATACAGGACTGGTGAGACATTTTAATCGCTAGATATTGAACATTTTAGTTGGTAGAGTAAAAAAAATACAAGTAATAATAATATCTGCGGACATATCACACTACGTTAGCCTAGCCCCGTGCTAAGTACCATAAGGACTTGTGTCACGGGTACTAGACAACGGACAATATATTTAATATGATTTATAAATTTGAGATATTTTATATATTTAAGATTTTTATTATAGAAATACATATTAATATATAGATCATTCATGACCAAGACGTGATTCGAATCCGCGACCCCTGGCGCAACATGCTCCGCTTTTCCGAGCCCTGTCCCACTGTGCTAGCCTGATCGCCAATATATGTTAAGTGACTTCGAAAAAAACCCAAAGAAACGTAAAGGGGCTAAAATCCCATATTATGGTCACCGTAGTGCTGACGAACGTGAAAATAAAGCACACCAAACTCTACAGCATATCTCCTGACGTCATATATATCACTGAGATGCCATTGCAGAAAAGAGTTTCGTTATCGATTAATTTCAATAGGTAAATAAATAGACGGCTCAAAAAGTTCCTATATTTGATTCCCTAAAATGACGTACGAGTCATGAAAAGCTACAAAACATAACTCTGGAATATTTCCTTTAAATATACATATATATTTGTATATGAACGAGGAAACGAGCATCGTGAAAGCGAGATGTACCTACCTGCATGACTAGCATACTTCCCTACTCGTTTGTCGGATTGCCAGATTCGGCTGCATGCATGCATGTAGCGTGGCACCACCTCTTACTAAAATTTGCTTACAGAAAAGTGAACTACGATCAAGAGGACATCAAACAATGTTTTCCGAACTGGCCCTGGGATGAAAAGGAGGAACCCGAAGAAATTCCAAAAGCGGGCACCAAGCATCGCATAAGGAAACATCCTAAACTGGCAAGTTTGATTATTTTTCAACTCTAGGGTTTCCAAATAGGAGGACTAAAATATCTGGACAAGATTGAAAAAAACGGGAGTTTTGAATTATAACTAGGACGAAATTTCTTTTAGACATATGTTTGAATTTTAAAATTACATTGTAAGGCCCGGTGCCTTCACTCAATATCTTTTAAATATTTTTTTTCGGGACTGTAGAAAATCTCTGTGAATTCGGTCCATCTGCAACCTTACGCACTGTTTAATATTATGGTATTATAAGTTTGACGGCCCAATTCGGTTCCAGTGGAGCAGGGCATTACCACCCACGAAGTCACTTTAATTTTTTTGGGTATATCCAAAAAACATTTTCACGTCAAATACCTAATGAAATAGATAGAAACCTAGTGCCAAATGTAACGAACTTGTCTCGCTCTTTCCACGTTCATTATCCTCAACATACAAACATTCTTGACACCACAAAAAAGAAAGTAAAGCTTATGACATTCCAGATTGTATTGTAATCTACACCATTGCCAAATTTTATATTAAGCCGTTTTGTACTTTTTGCGTCAAAGAATAACAAATATTCATACATACTTTTGTATTCATTCAACAGATTTAATAAATATCGATTTAACATCGGATCAGAGGACAGATTGTTTGAGGCGGTATTTGTGTTGGGATGCTTTTCATGTAGCAAGGTCGCCATTAACGCGGCCAACAATCTTCTTAATAAAATACGCCCAGCCGTTGGGCGCCATGTTCAGGCCCGACTTTGTCATGGGAAATAAATAAAAAACGGGATCTTGACGGCCACGATTTAATTCGCTTAATTTAACATATTCGGCTGTTGAAAGGGTTCCGTTCGCTTGCAGAGTAAAACAGAAACAATACACGTCACATTCACAGAGAATCCATAGAGTGTTCATAGTCAATGTTACCAGTTCCACACAACACTTATATCCGAACACACTGTCATCCGTAGCCACTTATGTCCGAACACACTGTCATCCTGTCGTCACGCATTCACGGCGTTAACACAGATTATTATTATTATTTATTTTTGACACTAAAATTCGCTTACGCTATAGTTTATACAATTTCGGCAATATAAACCGGCTTTTAGTCTAAACTGGAATGATTAATTTCAGTATCCCAAGGCCCTAGAGGGACCGAAGACCTGGGGTACCGGCGAAACCAACCTCTACTTGCACGTGATCAAATTCGCCGTCGCCTACGACGAACCGAAGGACTCAAGAGAGAAAGTCATCTACGACTTAATCAGGAACGACCAGGGATACGGACTCCTGACCTATAACCCTCTGCCGCCGTTGTGCGACTTCCCAATGTTCCAAAGCGCGGGAGAGCTGACTACGACCATCAAAGTCAACTACGCCGTTTTGCCGCTCGATGCGGACACTTTCGAAGTTGTTAAAAGGTAATGTCTCTGCTATTCGTATTAGAATAGAACAGATAAGAATAAAAAGGAGTTTATTCAATGATCAGTTGCCCCCCTGATGCTATATAAAAAACCTTTGTCCACATCCTAAGGGCGATTACGCACTACGTTCGATCCGAATCCGATTAGCATCCGTGAAAACCCAGCCAGCCCCACACCCCCCGCTGCTCCTCTGCTCGTACGCAGCTCGGCTTTAACTCGGACAGTGCGCGAGCGTTCATATATATATAATATTATGGCTGCTATCGTCCGTGAAATATCCGGTACGGAGATTCTAGAATGACGGAAAGAAAACGGATGACGGATATCGGATCTAGTGCGTAAAATAGCATAGAAATAGTTCTACGGCTAGTACGGATCATATTTTCACGGATTCGGATCGGACGTAGTGCGAAACCGCTCTTACTCTCTTCATATTCAAATCACAATAATCCTAAAGGAGTTGCTTTCATGTGATATAATATCCACGCGGAATCCCTAAATGGAGTCGGCAGAGAGAACAGACAACTGAAGTGAACATCATAATCTTTATATACTTGTCTCGCTTTCTCCACATTCATAACTCTTTTCATAAGTTGTTCTTTCCGTCCTTCTCAGGTTCCACTTTTTCATATTCGACGAGGTGCTCGAGATCGCTAAGAAGTTCCTGGTGCACCACGGCGACACCAACTGCCTATACGTAGTGCCGGTGAGGGGGCTGGAGGACTATGACGTGGACTGGGAGCTGCTGC
>LUGF01035535.1:318315-341037 GCA_001625245.1 Calycopis cecrops
ATGCCCACGGACGCGGTAAGCATATCCAATGGTGCTTTTTTAGTTTAGTAGTATTACCACTAGGAAAAATAACCATTATATATACGGTGATTTTATAGTCGTTTTCGAACCGAAGTTTTATAGTGCCTAATAGTATTACCACCAGGGAAAGTAGACAATATATTATAAACGGGGATTTTCTGTTGCTACAGGAGCGTCAGGCGTTGCGTGTTACCGCGGAGGAGTATAGGTACGCAGTCGTCACGCCGTACTACAGACCCAGCGTCATACCGGACAGGTCGGTAGCCATTTTTTAATAATAATTTATTTTTTACTACTCATACACATTTTAATACAGTATTAAACCAGTACAAAATAATCAAATACAAACTTTGGTATATTGTGGTAGACTGAAAACTAACACCTCACACTTTTTTTTTTTATACCACGATGGTGGCAAAAAAGCATACGGCCCATCTAAAGGTACGTGGTTACCGTAGCCTATGGACGCTTGCAACACCAGGGGCATCACATGCGCATTGCCGACCCTTTAGGAACCTATTGACTCCCCTCTTGAAGAACCCCATATTGTAGCCCTCTGGGAAAACCTCGGCAGGGAGTTCATTCCACAATCGGAGGGTCCGTTGGAAGAAAATTCCTCTGAAAACGGACTGTACGGGACCATTTAGGCTCCAACTTGCTTATAAACCTCTCAACGTGTGTCTCCGAAATAGACCATTCTTTTTAACTTTGACAGACTGAAACGCCTGTAGGTGGCCTCTCCAGTAGGTTAAATACTCAAAAGGATTGACAAATAATATACCTAGTCTAACCATAAGTTCTGTTACAAAGAAAAAAAATATTTTTTTAATTGCAAGTAACATTACTTTTACAGTGTATTAGTTTAATACACAAATATAAAACAATTAAAAGTATAAAAAGCTTATTCGACGTGGTCTCCATTGGCTGCAATACAGTCGTTTAAACGTTGAGGCCAGTTTTCAATAGAGGCACGCACTCTTTCCTTGGGGAAGTTCTGCAATGCCAATCGTATGGATTTAAGGCTCCAAATTATCATGGCGTTTAGAGCAAGCTACGTGATATGCACACAAAATTTCACAAGAATCGGTCTAGCCGTATGCGAAGAGTATGGTAACATTGTGACACGAGAGTTTTATATATACCTAAGATAAGAGGTTTTGTGTAGACTATCCTTCCATAAAGGATGTATGCAAGCGCCCCCTAGCAAACTTTTTCTAATTATATAAGTAGTAATGCTCTTAAGTCCCGTTAGTACGGAACCCTTGGTGTGCGAGGCCGATTGCACTAAACCGGTTTTTTATTATTTTGACTTACATTTCAGATAGGTAACACATTCTGGCATAACGCATGGTACATTCGCGAGTCTGATCACGCTTAACCGGTTTTTTATGTGAACTGTAATTCCAGATACATCGTAACAAACGTGCTCGAATACATGACGCCGATGTCCCGCTTCGAGACGACGCAGATGGGCACCTACGCAGACTACTACCAGAGCAAGTACAATCTGGAAATACTGGGCAGGAAGGACCAGCCCATGCTAGAGGTATACATACTATGTATTATATGTATGTAAATAATAAAAAAATTAAATATATAACATTTCATTTATAAAACACTAACACCGTGCGCGCGTTGCTACGCCACCAACAGATACGTCAGTATAGACCATCATAGCAATATATAAAATTCATTGGAATGACAGTGGCGCCATCTGTCGAAAATTGGTCGTACCAAATTAGAAATCTTCGTGGGCGCATTCAGAACAACTTTACTAAAGATCATCACATTCTCAAATCCATTATGCATTACGATTCTAGAAAGGACATACAGATAAACATTCGTGTCTGTGAAACAATGGAAATGCACAAACAAAATTTCAACCCAATCGGTCAAGACGTTTAGTAGTTGACATACCGACAGCAGTGCCACCTACCGGACCCAATTGTATTTTAAAGCATCCAGGAAACCATCGAAATACTCATATAAAATTTTAATCCAATCGGTTCAGGTGCCTAGAAGTTTACCCATTTTCCCATAGGAATGAAGCATTTTCCCATGATAAATAGCCTATGCTAATTGTGGTAATGTAGTCTAGTACTTTCGGAGCTTATTCGTTACATACCAACACACACAAGCGCACTCAATCAAATCTTTCCTTTTTATTATATTAGTATAGATTCAATATATTTCCGTTGTCTAGTACCCGTAATTCAAGTCCTTACGGTACTTAGCACGGGGCTAGGTTAACATAGTGTAATGAGTCCACAGATATTATGGTTATAGTTTTAACAGATGCATATTCTAGAGTGGAAATACCCCTCCTGATAAGAGGGCTTATTATAGTATAATGGAGAAAACGATCAGGCGTATCTATTTTCATGCCTATAGACATCCGCATATAGGTTATACAGATGCCTTGTCTTCCTTCCTCTTCCACCCTGCATGGGCCACCAGCTACACGCCGTAAGAAACGCGTCATCGCAGCTGTCACTTTCCGCAGGTACCATTATTTTATCACACGCGCGCACGCACGCACGTACGCACACCCACGCACGCACACACGCACACACACACACATTTTATTCTATTCTTTTGTCGAATATCAATAGTATGTAAAAATATCAATATTATTTTTTGCCAACCGAGGGGGGGCGGGGGGACAGGACTAATATCAATATCACGGCAGGTGCGGAGCATAACGACGCGCGCCAACTGCCTGCTACCCCGGTCCTCCACCATCCGCTCGCTGACCGACAAGCAGCGGCGTCTGATAGCGGAGGCGCAGGGGGACAAGCGCTACAGCGCCTTCCCGGAGGAGTTCGTGCCGGAGTTCTGTCTCAAGTTCGACTACCCCGGAGCTATGTGGCTGAAGGCCACGGTGCTGCCGAGTGTTATACACAGGTTCGTTTACTTTCGGGTCGTACACATCAGACGGTGGACCTCCACTGCTGGACATAGGTCTTCCCTATGCAGCGCCATATGTTACGGTCACGAGCCACTTGAACCCAGTGGTTCCCCACCATCTTAACCAAGTCGTCCGTCCACCGAGTTTTTTTTTTTTTATGGTATAGGAAGGCAAACGAGCAGTCGAAGCCATTTTCGTGACTACCGAAGCCCACAAACATCCGCACAGGGGCTATACAGATGCGCTGCCCTCCTTTCTCCTCCCACCTCCATGGGCCACTGGCTACTTAAACACCGCACGAAACGCGACAGCACAGCTGTCACTATACGCCGGTCTCGTGTAAGCGAGAGGTACCTCCCCGGTCATGCCGGCCCAATTCAACTGCATGCAAGCATGCAGTGTGGCACTACCTCTTACTAAGTTGGAGGCTTCTCAACACTACGTCTTCCGGTGAGTGGCCGCCACTCGAGAACCTTCCTTCCCCGGCAGTGATCGGTTCTGCGAGCAATGTGGCCAGCCCATTGCCACTTCCGCTTACTGATTCTCAGAACTATGTCGGTTACCCTGATTCTTTTGCGGCTTTCCGAATTGCGGAATTATCGCAGACATACACATCTTAGCGTTTTTTATAAAAAAAATCTGGTTTTATGAACTATATATATGCCACGTCCCATCGAGAGATAAAATTAATGAAACAAATAAGAATTTTATGCATTTTATTTTTTTTTTCATTCATTGTCTTTAATTCTATTCATTTCATTTATGTATCGCCACGTCCGAGATCTAAAAATCACCCACCTTAGTGTAACAAACACTATTTTGTTTCTTACTCGTCACATCGAGACTAAAGAGCACAAAACTATCAATCTACTGTTTACATTTCGACTTTATTGTATATTCTAAGTGGTTCTTTCAAAAGTCTAACAATTTTGCAAACTATTAATAATAATATTGCGTACATGCACGCAATATTATTATTAATAGTTCGATAGTAACCATCGCACGGACGAGAAATTACGGCGAAATGTAACGACCCGCTACTGCGATACAGCCACGAGTTATTTTAGTGTTGCCACTGATTCACAATTTTCTCATGTGAAATATTAATTAATATTTGTTATTAAATCCGTTGAGCCATAATTTACTTTCATTCTTTGCTTCATTAAAATTTAGATTACATTTTTTTTTAAATTAGCACATTTGTTTTTAGAGTAACCATGCTTTTAGTAGCCGATGAGCTTCGGGTACAAATTCAAAAAGAAACTGGAAAGGGACGCCATCTTTACCTCTCAACAAGTAAGTACGCATAAAATATGTAAAATATATTAATGTAAAAATATACAGACTTAATGTCAGCTGAGGTAAGCGATGTGCGCTCGGTTCGGGTCCCACATCTTATCAGTCTAACATAATGCGACATGCGTGAAATAGATCTGAAAGTTTAATCTGTTGACTCAGATGAAATAAAAAGTAAAGACGTAAGTCTGGCTACAGGCTGGCAGGCTGAGTAAGAGGTAGTGCCACACTGCATGCTGGCATGCAGTCGAATTGGGTCGGCACGACCGGGGAGGTACCTCTCGCTTACACGAGACCGGCGTAAAGTGACAGCTGTGCTGTCGCGTTTCGTGCGGTGTGTAAGTAGCCGGTGGCCCATGGAGGTGGGAGGAGAAAGGACGGCAGCGCATCTGTATAGCCTCTATGCGGATGTTTATGGGCGTCGGTAGTCATGAAAATGGCTCCTATACCATAAAAAAAAAAATATACAATATAGTGAAGCATGCAAAACTATACCCAGCCCTGTATATGCACGGTCTCACGCAGACATTTGACAAATAAACTACACCTAGATGATTAGTTTGTGACACTTCGTCAATAGTGTATAACATCCAAATAAATAATTGTTTTTTACGTGAAAATGCCAAATTGTGTAGTGAAAGGGTGCAAAAATCATTCCCCAAGAAATTTCATACGTAATTAAAAATGGAACTTATATTTTTTGTTCTAATTCTGATAAGTATTTATATCAAATTTTCAAATTACTAACTATATATTTTTTTTAAGTTTTACTTTATAAAATAAATAACTATGTCAATTTGTTCGAATAAATTATAAGATTATCATCCGTCGCGTCGTGGAGTTGTAGTTATTTGCCTTCACGTTCCTCTGTCTCAGGAACTCGGCTGGGGTTTAGAGGGCCTCTGCGTCGTAGGGGTATGTCTAAAAGCATTCTCTAGCGTAAAGAAAGAAAAATGTAGACTCGCTTGTCCACATTTTTGGATCCACCTGAATATAGACCTATATCGACAAACAACATACATCTTTAGTTTCCAAGCTAAGGTGCTTCCTAAATTTGCAGAACAGGAATGGCAGCCAATACTGACGAACATAAATGTGGCGAAGCGATCTCTACTGGCCGAGATAGAGGAGCCGTCTACAGTCATGAGCGTTGACAGGTACGTATTAAGGGCACACACACGCTACACACACGCTACTTCAGCATCGGCGATCGGCAATTTTGCGACTGCATCGATGCTGCATCACGATTTAGCGACTCTCTGCGTTCAGTCGCGGTATTGGAGTCGCGCGATTTAGAGACTGCACCGATGCTCGATACGTAACACTTGCAGTCGCTTTGCGACTACGTCACCGCGTTCGGCGTTTTTAAGTGTGCGCTTCGGAGCGTCTGGTCGCTGCATTCAGCTTCTAAAAAGCGACTAAATCGCTGTCGTCGATGCTAAAAGTTGCATGTGTACGGTGGCTCTAAGGTGTACTTATAACAATTCTAAAGTAAGGCCAACGAAACGAGATAAAAATCATAAACAATCTGACTTTGTCTGTCAATTTGAATCTGTCTTACGACGACGTACGATATTGCGTACGAAAGATAAAGACAGATATTGATTCGTGTTACAGGACGTACAGAAGTTAGGAACATTTTGTGCGCCGGTTGCCATTTATAATTTGTGAAATTGTTATTTGTGTTTGGATTGTGTTTGAAGTTATTACGTATTTCTTTGTCGCTGTTTTCTTTTTTAGCTTTTGTAAATTATTATTATTGATCAGATAGTTAGTGTTTCTTGTTGGTTTTTATTAATGTGAGTTGAAAAATATAAGGTGGAATTCCTAAGACTGCCACCTTATTATTGCGAGCTCAATCCCATTCAACTTGTGAGGGTGGAAGTGAAGAGACTCGTAGCGCGCAATACTACCCTTATTTTAATTTGAAGATGTAAAAATTTTGTTACTACTACCGGGAAATGTCGGAATAGTGTGGATCATATCATAAACGTAGAGAACAATTTCTATAGCCTAATTTACCCTACAATTAGTTGCTTGCTTAGTTGATACCACAATTGACAATTTTGTGATAAATACGGCTGATTCGAGATCTTCTGACTAATCGTTTTCCTTTACGACAGATGACAGATAGAGACAGAAAACATATGAAAAAGTTTAAAGAAACTTGTATATAATTTCTTAAAATAAAATCTTTTGAACTCCTGAAAGTTTGTTTACACTCTTTATCTCTTACGTTGGCCTTTCTTTATAGGGAACGAGTTTGAAGACTGTCACGCCAACGTCAGTGGCAGAAATATTAATTTTCTCTTCACGTTTATACGTAAAAACTAAAATTTACTACGAAAATATAATTTCAATATATGTCGATATGACAATGTCATTATTTTGTAAGTATTTAGTGCCTAAAATTAACAATGGGACACGCCACTTGCACGATCCCTTTAATTTCGTCTAGGAGGAATTCGCCTGCGATCGTTATAGACTAGCCAACTGCGCGGGACATATAGTGCGGGACGTGCGGAAATGGGCACTCAAGACCTCTCGCTCAGTTGATGCCGCCTTAATGTATAGTAAGGGTCAATTCACACCAAAAGCGCGGCGAAGGGCAGCGAAGCGGAGCGCAGTTTGTGTCATATGAATTTCAACTTTATAATAATTACTATAATACTTATTATCGCATTATATTATTATGTCGCACGCGCGGATTCCCGCGAAGTCGCTGGAATGCGCGCGGAAGTCGCGAGAATTCGATAATAAGTACTACAGTAATGAAAATAAAGTTTAAATTCATATGATACTGAAAGTGCGCTCCGCTTCGCTGCCCTTCGCCGCGCTTTTGGTGTGAATTGAGCCTAAGAAATGAGGTGAAGGAGTGTAATCCATATTCGGTTGTCAATAGGCGTCAATAGTTACCAAATGGCTCAGATCGTTATACCCCTGTGCTATACAGAAGTGTGTGCGCAGACTCAATTATATTAATATATTATCAACATGTTTTTCAGAATGAACAATCCATACGATGAGTTCGCTCCAAAACGCTTGAACATAATCACAATGAAAGAGAGTGTTTACCAGCTGCAAAAGAAGAAGATTAGTAAAGAGTACCCTTGGCCGGTTAGTATCAAATCAATTTCATATCGATAATATATTAACAACCAGCTGCGCTCCGCAGTTCACCCGCGGATGATCCCGTGGAAATATCGAGATGAAAAATAGATGTTGGTTTCTCATGTCTACCTGGTATGCACACAAAATTTAATGAGAATCGGTCTTGCCGTTTCGAAGGGATATGGTATCTAACATTGTGACACGAGAATTTTATATATATAGAGATACAGATACTCTGATATCAGAGTTGAGTGAGGAAGCCCTCGGTGCCTCTAGTCAGGATAATTATAATGTAATTAGCTATTGCAAACATCTCTGCCATCTGCGGAGGAAAATGAGAAAAGGAGGTTAACAAAATATCTGTATAATGGGCTATTTTCTAGTATTAAAAATAATAGCTTATTGAATGTAATTTTTAATTTGTATCTAATCAATTTTTTATTTTAAAATCTATTTTGAAAAATATTTATTTTTATTCATAAGTCACGTGACACGAAACCACATGAAATTAACAATGACGTAACACGTGCATGAGCCAACAAATCATAGAGGCTGCTTCCGAATTCTACTGATAGTACTAGTTAATTTCTTTAAAATGTAATTTATTTTTTTCTATATTCCGTAAAATGCACAATAAAGTATATTTAATTTTTTTATATATTACTAGCTGCGCCCCGCGGTTTCACCCGCGTAACTTTCGATCCCGTGGGAATATCGGGATTAAATATAGATGTTGGCCAATTCTCAGACCTACTCAATATGCTCACAAAATTTCATGAGAATCGATCAAGCCGTTTCGGAGGAGTATGGCAACGAAAACTGTGACACGAGAATTTTATATATTAGATAGGGGGCAAACGAGCAGGTAGTTAGAGACTACCGCCGCCCATAGGCATCCGCAAAACTAGGTGTCTTGCAGACGCGTTGCCGGCCTTTAAGAAAGAGGAGTGCTCTTTTCTTGAAGATCCCTAAGTCGTATCGGATCGGAAATACCGAGGGAGGCAACTGGTTCCACAGTACTGTTGTACGCGGTATAAAATGGCGTTTGTACACACACAGTACTACATTTAGAAATATCGAAGTGTTGGGCGTGGAATTTTGAGTTCTGTCTCGATTTCCTATGATAATTCATTCATTCATTCATTCATTCATTCATAGTACAAGCCACTTGTCAAATTTCTAGCTCAACTTATGGATGACTCAATCAACTGACAACAACAAGACGCCATTTTGCTTAAAGAAGCATTTTCGCGGGTTTTATAAATTATGAATCTTTAATTTGAAAATTTGAGATAAAGACTTGTCAGAATTAAAAAACAAAAATTTGTATAAGTTTCCTTATCACTGATAAACGTTCTGGGGTGGTTTTTTAAAACTTGGAAAATAGCTCATTGTTTTAAACTCACAAACCGCAAGCGACAGCAAAGTTTTAGTAACAATAATAGTACATGGTACCGGCGTAAGGTGGCAGCTGCGTTTTCGCGTTTCGTGCTGTGTAAGTAGCCAGTGGACAATGGGGAGGAGGACGGAGGCAAACGCATCTGTACAGCCTCTACGCTGAAGGGTACGGGCGTCGATAGTCACGAAAACTGCTCAGACTATTCGTTTGCTCCCTTATAGTATAAAAAACAAAATGTGTGTGATTTAGACCACACGACTGAACTAAAACTTCACACGCGAAACATAACAAGCTATGAAAGGAAGAGAGAAAGAAAATGTCTGCCTGTCTCTCTCTTTCTTGCTCCTACATAAGAAACGTAACTCTCTGTCTTCACTAACTTATCACACTCAAATTCCGTCTTGGCCGATACACTTTTCATTCATCAGCTTATTCCCAAGTCAAGCGCGCGTCAAGAAGTTGTACTTCAAAAAATATTTGCGTTTCTCACCTCTAAAAGTATTTTTTAATTTGATCCCGAGGATCGTCTCCTCTTTTTTTATTCCCGCCCCCTTAGTAATAAACAAAGATTACTTTACTCCAAGTATCAAACTAGTATCTGCCAAATTTCATAGTTTATTAGAGTCCGCGCCACGACCAAAGTCTTGCGACAAAATTGGAACTAAATCTGATAATGTCAACGGTCTTTACATTATGAGATGAGAAATCGTAGAGTTCATTTCAGAATTTCAGAGTTCATTCACCATGAGGTGAGTCGCCGCGCGCGCTGGTGCCGCCACCGCGCCGCTGTTCACGTATACATATTTGCTAAATTAAGGGGAAAAATTTTCTTGTATTTCGCAAAATATATGACGTAGTGGCAAATCTCATTTATTATACATTTTCTGTTTCTATATTTTAGTGAATGTCATCATACAAAATGTAATGAATATTATTTACAGATTAGGACGTTGATGGTAGGTATATCTGAACAAAATATTTACCTATTAGCGTAATAAGAATCATAGATATTTTTATAAATTTCGGTGTTTTTGTAAAAACGATATGCCCATAATAAAAATATTAATGGGGCGTTATTTAAATATCCAACTTCTAGCAAAAATATGTTTTGAGACCGACTAACGGACTTGAGTGGTGGCTCGGACTTACTACTTTACTTGTAGTAAAGTTAATCTATGTTTAATAAGGGTGCTTTTATAAAGAAGCAGGTTTCCAGCGCCGAAATCGGCCTGTAGTGACCATCATGTCGTCAACGTCATCGGACGACGACTTATTTATTATGGAAAATAGTTATTTAAAATGTTTGTATAGTATTTATTATAATTGTATAATATTAGTAGGATGTGAAAGTTTGTATGTTAATTAAAAGTGGAAATAGTATTAAAAAAACGTGCATTATTTACAAGTAGAACTAAATAGTAATTACGTAATAATATCAGTGTACTTAATATATTTTCTATAAAGTAATATTATTAAAAAAATGGGTATTTTTCATGTTTAAAGTTTATTATTAATGGTGAAACACCTCAATCGTGCCGGCCCAAGTACTGCTACATGCATGCATCGTGGTACTGCCAAGAATATTAACATTTATTTGAAAAAACAATGTTAAATGAACACAAGTCTTATACGAGTATGACACGAGATACATTGTCCTGCATTTTCAAAATACTAATATATTAATATAATACTAATATAATAAATACTAATATATTATACAAACATTTTAAATAACTATTTTCCATAATAAATAAGTCATCGTCCGATGAAGTTGACGACATGATGGTCACTACAGGCCGATTTCGGCGCCGAAAACCTGCTTCTATATAAGTGAGCCCATAAGATAACATTGCAAAACGTGACGGCGCCGGTCGGCGCCGACAATTTCGGCGCCGGGAACCTGCTTCTTTATAAAAGCACCCTAAGGGGGCAGAAGTTCAAATTGTTCGTGTGCAGGAGGAGAACGAACCCATGGACATCGATCGCCACCTGTTCGAGGCGACGGCGATGGACGTCGAGTGCTACGACTCGTTCGTCACCGCGCCGCTGTTCACGATAGCGGGCGACGGCTCGCCGGTGAAGCCGGCGCCCGGGCGCCACGCGCCCTCCGCCGCGATACTGCCGCCGCCCATCAGGTGAGTCGCCGCACGCGCTAGTGACGTCTCGCACGCTGGTGACGTCACCGCGCCGCTGTTCACGATAGCGGGCGACGGCTCGCCGGTGAGACCGGCGCCCGCGCGCCACGCGCCCTCCGCGGCGATACTGCCGCCGCCCATCAGGTGAGTTGCCGCGCGCGCTAGTGACGTCTCGCACGCTGGTGACGTCACCGCGCCGCTGTTCACGATAGCGGGCGACGGCTCGCCGGTGAGGCCGGCGCCCGCGATCGTAGTAGAAAAAAAATGCCTATGGCACTCGACCTACAACTATCTCCGTACTAAATATCACATCGATCCGTTGATCCGAATCCTTGAAAGAAGGAATATATATACGTGGCGTCGCAATGGTGACATTAATTTAACGTACATGTACGTTTTTGCATTTTCATTTAATAGAGGTATTACATTTCCATTAAACATTATTATTTACGGATTAATATTTTTTTTTATAAAATAGCATCTTAGCTTAAAGTAGTACCTGTACTTAACCCATTCAGTGCCTAAGACGCGAATTCGCGTCCTAGCAAACTTTTTTCCTGTGCCCTGGACGCGAATTCGCGTCCTTATGTGGCTTGTCTTGTTTTTCCTCGTTTCAAGAGTAAATAATCTGAAATTGAAAGTATACATACATCTTAATTCAAAGTTAACAGTCTCAAAGCGGCTCCTGGATATAACATGAAATTTTAAAATTATTTAAATCGTTGATTTCACGCACCATGCCTTGGACGCATAATCGCGTCCGGTACGATAAAATAAAACAGGAGTGAGAAACTGTTCAAGACGATTTATTTTATATAAAATACTCAATGTTAGTCTGTTTGGCGATGGCACTATAATTATAATAATAAAAATCATTGTGGTTGTGAAAAAAAATTGTGCGCCCAAACAGACGAAAATCTTTTGTTTTATAGACAAACCGATTCTTTTATATTGTAACGCCGAGCGTCTCAAGTAATGACCCTAATCTGACCAATAGCGTTCTAGTAATTTCTTTTATTGAGGATTCTATTGTTTAAAAAATTTGTTACCCGGTCAAATTTGGCTCAAAATTATCAAATCAGTCGCTCTTTCGTATCGGTTCGTATCACGCGTACTTGTTCGTTTGAGTTTTGACTGCTTTTTCTGTACCTCTGTGTCGCGTTGAATTTATTCCTCCGCAACGGTGTATTGGACGTTTTTTGGTTTGTAAATGTAAAATTTACTTACCATTGGAAGTCATGTTCCGTAGCACCTATTAAAACAACAATTACTTAACTTATAATATTTTTCAAAGCAAATAACTGATATTGAACATTTATAGCAGTGCACTTCAAATGTTACTGAAGCCATATGAAAAGAAAATAGCAATTTCGATAGAATTTAAGTTCAATATGCCGAAAACGCGAATTCGCGTCCAAGTAACTTTATTAGAGGTGCCGTGAACGCGATGTCGCGTCCAAGTATCGTTATCGCGTTGAGTACAAGGCAATCGGTACAAGTTCATAGTATCGGGTAAGGCAATGAATGGGTTAAAGTAGTCTCGCCCCGAGCTCGGGTTGTAACATCGCGTAGGTATATTCATTCACTACGTCTGTCGGTTTGCTCCCCACCCCGCATTGCAGCCTGCAGGCGCGGACGCTTGCTCGGTTGTCAGCTCTCTCAGATAAGTAATTTCATTAATGAATTTTCGCAAGGGTGATCTCTTTAAATATTACTTTTTTATTATTTAGTTTGTTTGAAAAATATTTTTCTCAATTCACGAACTATTTAAAATTTTCAAAATTTATATGATTACTTAGCACTAGCCCTACCCGTATGTTAAATTAATGTCGCCATTGTAGCGCCACGCTGTGTAAAGGAATGTAAAGAAGGATATAAACAAACAAACAACAATTTATAACATTAATATATCTTTGTACAGATATGAAGATAATATCAGACTGCTCTCGACGGAACCTACCAAGATCGGGCCCGAGTTACGCGACGTGCTCACGGCGCTCACGACAATCAACTCCAACGACAACTTCAACTTGGAGCGCACGGAGACGCTCGGAGACACGTTCCTCAAGTTCGCGGCCAGTCTGTACCTCTACCACAAGTTCCCGGCCATGGACGAAGGCCAGTTGACTAACATCAAAGGCCGGCTGATCGGCAACAGGTGAGCTAACGAGCAGATGAGATAGCTAACGAACAGAAGAGGCTCATCTTTATCGACGCCCATAGACATCCGCATTGAGTTCTTACATATTGGTGGGTTATATATGGGGTGGCAAATCTATATGGTCTTCCTCCTCCCCTCTCGCTTTGCATAGATCACTCCTACTATCCCCTACTTACTTACGCCGGAATCATGCATGTCCGAGGTACCTATCAGGTCGTGCCGGCCCATTTCGACTACATGCATGCATGCTCTTTTACTATTTTTTTATATAGTATAAGGGGGCAAACGAGCAATCGGAACCATTTTCATGACTACGGACGCTCGGCATAGAAAATGAAAATGAAAAAGTTTTTATTTAAAAAAATAGAATTACAGGACCTTACTTTTTAAACGTCAACAATTAAATCTACCACCGGTTCAACCCTACCCTGTCCTGAGAAGAACCGGCGAAACAAACTCAGCGGGCCTCATGATGTGATGAGATGGAGAGATATGATGAGATAGAGAATAAGGACAGCAACGCATCTGTAATACGTTGCTCCTCCCTCCATGGCCTGGAGGCCACCGGCTACGTGCATCCTAAAACGTATATTATCTCTCTGCTAGGAACCTTTACTACGCGGGCGACAGAATAAACCTCGGAGGCCGAATGAAGGTGGAACAGTTCAGTCCCACCACTGACTTCGTGGTACCCGGCTTCTTCGCGCCACAGTTTTTGATAGACCTCATTCATACGGAACAGGTGAGTGATATCTTTGGACTTTTTACCCACTTCGTTAGCCTGGCCCCGTGGTAAGTCCCGTAAGGACTTGTGTTATGGGTACTAGACAACGGAAACATTTAATGTTTTTATATATTTAAGATATTTACTATAGAAATACATATAATATATAGATAAACATCCATGACCTAGGCGGATTTCGACGCTGCGACCGCTAGTGCTACATGCGCTGCATATCCCAGTTCTGTACCACTGCGCCAGCCGCTCGATTGTTTTTATTATTTTTATTTTTTATTATATTTATTGTTAATATTCATTAATTGTTAAAAGTGATTGTACGTTCGTGGGGTGTGTAAGTAGCCGGTGGCCCATGGAGGTAGGAGGAGAAAGGAGGGCAGCGCATCTGTATAGCCTCTATGCGGATGTTTGTGGGCGTCGGTAGACATGAAAATGGCTCCGGCTGCTCGTTTGCCCTCCTATATCATAAAAAAAAAATAAAAAAAAAAACATTAAACAATTAAAAATTGATCAATTGTAATTTCAAAGTTTTAAAAGCACAATTAATTAATTTGTAGTATTAAATTTAGTTGTTAGTTACAACTAAATTTCGCAATTTAATTGTTTTCACCATTAATTTGCACCTCTACTCAAAACTCGATAGCATAGCTGTCACTTTATGGCGGTGCCTCTCGCTCGCGTGGGAGTTATCCCCCGGTCGTGCAAGCCCAAAAATTACTTAATAATATTACTTATTTATTTCCTCTTAGCTTGACAACATAATGACGTTGCTTATTGTCCATATGATATATATTTTGAGACAACTGTATTGTTTAAAATTTTATTTACTACTTTAATATCTAGATAAAGTGTCTATAAGTTGAGATAACATACCTACCTATACATAGTCGTGAGTAATATTATGTATAGCTTCCGCCCGCGGCTTCGCCCGCGTGGATTTCGGACTTAAAAAATATTCATAATTTTAACTTATTATGTTATTCTGATATGAAAGGTATATTAATGCAAAGTTTCATGAAAATCCGTCCAGTAGTTTCGGAGATTAGCCCGAACAAACGGACAAACAGACAAACAAAAAAATTAAAAATCATAGAAAAGTGTTCTGTTACTATTTTAAAATCGCCCCCAATTAGTTTTTCGTAAATATATTCAATGTACAGACACAAAAATTTTACTGTTTTATTATATGTATAGATACGATTTATGTACGTCGAACTAAAATAAGCTTTATTACAATACAATAAATTAATACAGATATATTTTAATTGTATAATAATCTATTACATTTTTAATTATTTGTAATTAAAAACGACTATTAAAAAATATATGCTTTTGATAATAAATTTTGCAATTGTAAAATAGCAAAGTAAGGCATGGTAAACTTATAACTACGATCGTTTTGTGTAGATGTCGTACACCATGCCATGTTGTTAGGCGACTAACTCCTAGCACACGCTTAGTGAGCGTAACTGCGCATACTTGTGACACACGTGCCACGCCCGCTTAGCACTTCCACTAGTTTTTACATTTACGTGACTACTACTATCTCTATAGAAACGAAAGTACCTACATATTTTTTAACATAATTATTAAAAAACAATAATACGACTTGGATTGCTTTCGGATTATCAATTTGAATGGTGATAACCTTTGCAGTGATGACTTTCGATACTTAAGATAAGAAATACTCTATCAGTTAAATGATTTTAGTAAATACAACAAATAATAACTTCTTAATATTTAAGATTTCAGTCATTTGCTCTTTTTGTCGCGAGTTATCCCTCTTGCTCGACGAGCGATCATAGCAATCTGATGAAGTTTTTCTTCGCTTCCACAGGCTTTTTAATAGTATAGGGGGACAAACCAGCAGTCACGGTCTTTTGCTGACTACGGACGTCTATAAATATCCGCATATTAAACAGATTTGTTGCCCAGGTTTATTCTTGCTTCTCTTCCATGGGCCGGTGCCACGCGGGTATCGTTTGAGCGCGAGGTATATTTCCGGCCGTGCCAGTCCATTTATCCCATAATGCTACATGGCAAGAAAAACACGATATTATCGGTGGTGGGAAATACATTATATTTATTTACATATGACACTTGATATACTTCGTAATTTTTAATAAAAATTTTGATATTTTACAAAAATTAAACTAGTCTTAAGGAATGTAATTTAGCAATTTTATTTCATTTTATCATTAAACTTTATAAATTCCGAAACGGAGTTCAATATTTCCTCCGCCAGCGCTTTAGGGTTCTCCAGAGCAATGAAATGTCCGCCGAAATCGTAGGTAGTGAACCGCACAATGTTCAGGAACTTATCTCGCAACACCCAGTTCGGCTGGAACACCACTTCGTACCGGAAGTTGGTGACAGCCGTTGGGACAGTTGTTGGTATCCTGAAACACAAGTGTTTAGTGGTCACTTCAAAATAATTTTCCTAGACGCTTGCCGAAATGGTATGTGCGGCTCGACTGCCTCTTGGTCTAGGGGCATGTTAAACTACACGCTTAAGGTTAATTCACACCAAAATCGCGGCGAAGGGCAGCGAAGCAAAGCGCAGTTTATGTGTCATATGAATTTCAACTTTATAATAATTACTATATAATACGCATGAGAAACTCGAACGAGACGCGCGGATTCCTGCGACTGCGCGAGAAGTCGCTGGAATCCGCGCGGAAGTCGCGAGAATTCGATAATAAGTACCTACTACAGTAATGAAAATAAAGTTTAAATTTATATGACACTGAAAGTGCGCTCCGCTTCGCTGCGCTTCGCCGCGCTTTTAGTGTAAATTGACCCTTAAGGTCCCAAGTTAAAATCCCGGGTCGGACCAAAAAGTGTTGTAAAAATTTTTCAATATCTAGTGAAAGTCCGGAATAAGGAGGAAGTGGGCAGTACACACCCGTGCTTCGGAGCACGTTAAGTCGTCAGCCCTGCTTCTGATTTCTCTGTCGTGTTGAACTGCCATCCGGAATATGAGAATAGGGTATTTGCAATTTTTTTTTTATTTCATATTTTATGACTTGGTAAACACGTTACATAAATATTTCCAGAAAATAAGCAGTATTTACAACAAAAATAATGTTAAATGTCATGGCGCCGCAATATTGACGTCAAACGCAAGTGACAAAAGTGTAAACACTAGGCAGTTCGGCTAGAGTTTACTTGCCAGTGACATCATCTGAGTTTCAACCGATCACGAAACGTTTTTGACGTTGACAAATAATTGCTACTTTATTTCGCAAATTTTACACTAAATATGTATTTTTTATATAAAATAAACATGTATACGGTTTATTATAATCTTATTTAATATGATCACTATAATTCGTAGTATATTTTTGATAGTGTCAAATAGCCTATTAGGGAATATAAAATAGCGCATACACTTGTGCACTATAATATTATATCCCGTGTTGATGGCAGTCACATCTAGTCTCTATGGAGACGGTCGCCGTAGTCGAAATTCGGATAGGACGAAATTATTATTATGGCACCTAAAATGCCACCTTAAAAACTAGCCAAGGTAGAAATAATACTTACTCATTCACGACAGATATTTCTGCAGTAGCGAACCCTTCTTTGTAAATTCTCGTCGCGGTCGTAATTCGCCCGCTGGCCCACATGATGGTGACTATGTCTAGCAAGTCGTCGACCGGGATGTTGTCCAAGCCCCCGTGGGCAGTGTCCGTTTGATCCCGATTGCTACATATTCCGATTTTCTCCAGTAGATACGCTGCCAATCCCACGGGCGTGTCCGTTAACGCGGCACCTGAAATATGAGAAACCATTGGAATTATTATCATTATAACGCTGCGCCCCTTGTACCTGAACCGGACACCACGTGGTCTACGACGACAACAGTCAACGAACATTTTTATCTTATTAAACTCGACATCCACACTTAGAGCTTATCGACCCATCACTCACCTGCTTTATTTATTCTGTTCAATTCGTGATCAACTCGCATACCATAAGGCTCAATTCACACTAAAAGCGCGGCGAAGGGCAGCGAAGCGGAGCGCAGTTTATGTGTCATATGAATTTCAACTTTATTTTCATTTCGATAGTACTTATTACCGAATTCTCGCGACTTCTGGAGCATTCCAGCGACTTCTCGCGCATTCCACCGACTTAGGTGAGGTTCGAGTTTCTCATGCGATAATAAGTATTATGGTAATTATTATAAAGTTGAAATTCATATGACACATAAACTGCGCTCCGCTTCGCTGCCCTTCGCCGTGCTTTTGGTGTGAATTGACCCTAAGTTTACAATCTACCAAGTACCAACTAGTATATTATAGCTATACTCCGCCCGGGCTGTGATAAACAGCCTGAACGCAAAAGTATAACCGTCTCTTATCAACCATCCGAGAGATACATCGACGATCATCCCGATCTACATTAAACTACAAGAAAACTATTATTTTTTGTCTTGTCTATATTGCGGTGATGTAGGATCACTGACTAAAGATATTTCTATTAAATAAATATTAATCTAAAAAAAAATATATCTTTATATATAAAAATGAATGTTTGTCTGTTTGTTCTTTATAGAATCGTAAACTATACATTTGATCATGTGATGATCTTTAGCAAAGTTGTTCTGCATGAGCCCACGAAGGTTTCTGAGTTGGTACAACCGATTTTCGACAGGTGGCGCCACGCGTAGCAACGCACGCAGGGTACAGCTAGTCTTATTAATATTATAAATGCGAAAGTATGTTTGTTTGTTACTCCTTCACGCAAAAACTGCTGAACCGATTTTCATTAAATTTGACACACACATAGAGGGTAACTGGGATTAACACAGGATAGTTTTTATCCCAAAAAAATGCTTCTATGGGATGCCATGGGATGATTTTCCACGGGATCGAAATTTACGCAGGTGAAACCGCGGAGCGCAGCTAGTAGAACATAAAAATAAAATATCATACCGATAGTGTCCGGTTTTGTTGCCTGCAGATGGAAATAGCCGCTTTCTCTAATTACATAGTTTACCACGTCTTTGAGTGGCGATATCCTGTTGATATATTTCTCTTCGACCAGGAAGCTAGGAAACAGTAGGGAGCCAAAAATGTACTTCAAATTGCTTATATGTCTTGATGACATCGCCATGGTTGTGTGATACCTGAAACAAAATGTGCACAGTTGTTGAAACGAAGATAATACCATCTTTATAGATTAGCTAAATGGGCATGACATAATATAGGTACAATATCTGGATGACCTGGCTTGGTTCGTTATTATTATCGGTTAAGGTTAGGTACGATGATAATAGTTTCTCTCATAAAAGAAGGAATTTGCAAAAAAAAAGAAAAAATATATCTCAAACTGTGTTCTAGTTTAGAAACCGCTCGATTTCCCACAATGATGATTTTCCATGGTAGAGAGAGAGAGAGAGAGGTAGTGCCACACTGCATGCTTGCATGCAGCCGAATTGGACCAGCACGACCGGGGAGGTACCTCCCGCTTACGCGAGACCGGCGTGAAGTGACAGCTGTGCTGTCGCGTTTCGTGCGGTGTGTAAGTAGCCGGTGGCCCACAGAGGTGGGAGGAGAAAGGGGGGAAGCGCATCTGTATAATCTCTATGCAGATGTCTATGGGCGTCAGTAGTCATGAAAATGGCTACAACTGCTCGTTTGCCCCCCTATACCACAAAAAAAAAACAAAATTGTAGCGAAATTTAATTTCTTATTCTAAAGATTTTGTAGCAGTTTTTCAAATAAGTGAATAAAATGTCATTTTCTATAAAGAAAAGCTAGGTAGATTCAATTATCGTTTATTGAATAGTTTCGGCTTGAAAGCGTAACATACAAACTTAAATTCACGTTTATAATACTAGTAGGGATGTACTCACCCTAAAATCTTGTTCTGGTATAAGACAGTCATGTGTGTGGCCACCTGGGATCCCCAGTCACCGGCGTGGATGTAGTACTTATCGAAGCCCAGCCGTGTCATGAGATTATCCATTATCACTGCCATCTCCAGCGGTGTGAAGCCTGGCTTGTTAGTGCCCTGAAAGCGAAACATTTAGGTTATAATACGTTATTATTTTTTTTATTTTTTTTAGCACAGTTGTTCCTAATGGCGGACTCCATTACCGCGACCACGAGAAGTCTTGTCGCCTTGTTGTTATTTTTTTGTATAGTATAGGGGGGCAAACGAGCAGTCGGAGACATTTTTTCTGACTACCGACGCCCATAGACATCCAAATAGAGGCTATACAGATGCGCTGCCCTCCTTTCTCCTCCTACCTCCATGGGCCACCGGCTACTTACACACCGTACGAAACGCGACAGCACAGCTGTCACGTTACGCCGGTCTCGTGTTAGCGAGAGGTACCTCCCCGGTCGTGCCGGCCCAATTCGACTGCATGCAAACATGCAGTGTGGCACTACCTCTTTCTAGAATGAATCCCTAGAATGGTCAATGGGTATTTCTAGAATGAATACATGTTATAGTATGCGTCTGATTATTCCACGACAGTTGAACTTGAAAAAATCAACCATGGTCTCACTTAGAAGATCTCACTCGATGATTCGCTGAAAGATAAAGAGGAGAAAAGGTCCTTAAAATATATGTACTTATTGAACAACCGCAAAATTTTCACTGGAGACCCACTATTACTTATTAATTTTTTGGGATCCAGCGGGCCACTGTTGATTAAAATTAGAACAGTTTTTCTGTTTGTCTGTCTGCAATATACAAACTTCACCCTATCATGTGTAGCGATAGCTGTCTCCGGTCGTGCTGCGCATCTCCAAAACCAGGACTGAGTGACATATAATATGGCGATCCTCTTACTGGAGGTCTAGGTATCTCAGAATGAAGCAGTAGTTGATATGACATACCGCTTACAAATGAGGTCAGTTTCCAGACGTAGAAAAAACGGCGCATTTTACATTCATAAAGAATCGATCAAGATAAATAACGTGGATACACCGAAAATACGAACACAAAATATTTGTAGGAAAACGACGGGTTTTTCGATTGAAGGCTAATGTTTTTCGAGAGTGTATGTATGTATGTATGTAGATATGTTCCCTTCTACGGCTTATCTTATCTTCTCTTATCTTATTATAATTATAATTTATACCCATTTACATAACAAAATATTTTATAGTAACTATCATGCTAAAAAGAACTTTAAGCCCTGCTATTACGCTATAGTTTCAGTTAAAAATTACTTAGTGTAATAGCCTCTTGATAATTCCCGTATTTATACGTTAATAATAAATTTACTTTATAAGCACTAAAATATAATTATATCTAATACATAAATGCTATGGAAGAGCGGAAGCTCCTAACACAAGTGCTTGTGCAATTTAAAAGGAGCTCCCAACCCAACTCTTGTTGTATTAGATAATAAGAAAGCGAATAAAGATTTTTATTATTATTATTATTATTTATTATTATTATTATACTAATAATATAAAGCTGGAGAGTTTGTTTGTTTGAACGCGCTAATCTCTGGAACTACTGGTCCGATTTGAAAAATTATTTCAGTATTAGATAGTCCATTTAGCGAGGAAGGCCGACTTAACCGACTTTAACCGACTGCGGTAGTAAAATGGATTCACGGAAACGAAGTTGCAGGCGTCCGCTAGTAACAAAATATATTTGTTTTAGTTGCACTTTGTAAGTGAAGACGTGTAAACGCGAGTTATTTTATGAGAAATAGATTGTATTTTTATGTTAATCAGAACATACAGTTTCCATTACAAAGCGTTAATTACACTTGCATGCGTATTTCAACTACTAGGTACTTTTTGGTTATAATATGCTGTGTGTACTGTAGAGCTAGGCGCTACAATCTTTTGCGAAATGCGAATAGGATTTTTGTAACACATACATTGAATCCTTCTAATTCCTGCTAGTATTATAAATGCGAAAGTTTGTAAGGATGTTTGTTACTTTTTCACACAAAAACTACTGAACGGATTTTCATGAAACTTTACAGTAATACCTATAGTTTTCATATCAGAATAACATAATAAGTTAAAATTTTGAATCATTTTTGAAGTCCGAAATACACGCGGGCGTAGCCGCGGGCGGAAGCTAGTTAAGTATAGTTTACTTACCTCACTGAATCCAAAGCCAGGCAAGTCGACAGCAATTACTTCAAACCCATAATCGTATTCTTTTCTGTTTTCTACCAACATGGGAACTACCATATCGAATTCTTGTGACGAAGTCGGCCAACCGTGCATTATCAATATGGGCAGAAGCTTCTTCTTCCCTTCCGACCTAGCCCTTATGAAACTAATATCCAATCCTTGAATCCTCGTCTTGAAGTGAGGAAGTGAATTGAGTCTTGTCGCCCTCTCCTTAAAGTTGTATTTGTCCTGCCAATAGTTCAGCACTTTGTCTAAGTACACTGTGTTTATACCATATTCCGATTGTATCCCTTCCAAAGGGCGAGTAAAAGGTCGCCGGCTGCGCAAACGAGTTTTCAAGTCATTAATCATCTGTAAGAGAATTTCATTTTGTATAGGTAATCTATACATATAATAAATCTGTAGAAGGGTAAATTCTGTACATTGAAAATATTGAAAAAATAAATAGCAGGGGGTGTTACTGGATCGATACCAAACCCAAATATGAGATAAAAAAAATTTTTGTCTGTCTGTCTGTATGTTCAGGCATCACGTGAAAACTAACGGTTCGATTTCGATGAAACTTGGTATAATTATACCTTATTATCCTGGGCATAAAATGGGATACTTTTTATCCTGGAAAAATACGTAGAAAACAAATAAATCCATCCACGCGACCACGCGAAGACCGACATCCGCGCGGACGGAGTCGCTGGCGGAAGCTAGTTTAAAATATAGTACTGAGGTGCGTTACATTCGTACTGCAACAGCATGACAAAGAGCGGTTCATAATATCGCCTCAAAGTGACAGCTATGCAGTCGCGATTCTTGCGGGTTGCGGCTTGCTAAT
>LUGF01035535.1:341043-358455 GCA_001625245.1 Calycopis cecrops
TCAGCACCGCCATAAATCAGCCTACAACATGCAGGCCACAGTGTAAACGTCACTTTACATTAGTGCGGTGGCGCCCAAGGATGTCAGGGCTATGACACTTTTAATTTATATTTTCAAACTATGCTATCTACGGGAACAGGTGGCAAAAACTTGCCATTTGTTTGGGAAACCTTGGCACTTAAAAAGGCGTGCCCATTCGTGTCTACCTCTAAAAATGCGTCACTAACCGCATCATTGAACTCCACTTTAAAAGGCCTGATCGTCTCGTCCTCTTGCTGCGTTCTTACGCCGTCGCCCCACCATTTGCCATAATCTATGGCGGGCATGTCGGGTACTTTGTACTCTCTATATGCCAAGTAAGCCAGGGCTGCGGCCATTGAGGCCAGCAACAGTGCGACTCTTCCTATCATCTGAAAAACAAAAATTGCTTTCTAGTCATCCATGACTATTATCATCATTATCGTTATCATCATAATTATAACCATCATCATCATCATCGTCATGCATAGGCCTCTTTAAATGAACGGCAACAGGACCGTCCTCCTGCTTGCATGTCGGGCTGGCTACTGTACAGAAATCGTCTTCTCATCTGTAAGTACTGCTGGCCCATCGATCATCTGTTTTCCTTGGTGTATGACTAGCCCATTGCCACTTCAGCTATCTTAGGCTCAATTCACACCAAAAGCGCGGCGAAGGGCAGCGAAGCGAAGTGCACTTTCAGTGTCATATAAATTTAAACTTTATTTTCATTACTGTAGTACTTATTATCGAATTTTCGCGACTTCCGCGCGGATTCCAGCGAATGCTCGAGCAGTCGCGGGAATCCGCATGCTCGAGCAGTCGCGGGAATCCGCGCGTCTCGTTCGAGTTTCTCATGCGATAATAAGTATTATAGTAATTATTATAAAGTTGGAATTCATATGACACATAAACTGCGCTCCGCTTCGCTGCCCTTCGCCGCGCTTTTGGTGTGATTGGACCCTTATTTTTCGTGAGATATCAGATACTTTTGTTCTTTGTATTGTTTATCATTATCATAATCAGCGTTTATCTGTCCAATAATAGACAAACACTAAGATTCGTATCAAACACGGACTGTTTGGATTGAAAAGATTGTCAACCTCTTTGTCTTCCCGAACGTGGCCTCTGCTCTAGACTTATCGTATACTAGCTGCGCCCCGCGGTAGCACCCGCGTAAATTTGGATAATTTCATCCCATGGCATTCCATAGGAACATGTTTTCGGGATAAAAACTGTCCTGTGTTAACCATGTTACCCTCTGTGTGCCAAATTTCATGAAAATCGGTTCAGCAGTTTTTGCGTGACGGAGTAACAAACAAACATACAAACTTTCGCATTTATAATATTAGTACGATTGTTCTCTTGAGTATGTATCTTCTAACATATAGTCATCATCTATTTTGCGCCAATTTAGCACTTTTTTATACTATATTCGTTAGCTCTATCCTCATCATAAGGGGTTTTCGGTCTCCATGTTATTTCATTAAAATATCACGAAATAATTATGTACCAACATATTTTATATCATTGCACAAGACGCAAAACGTTCTTAATGATTTTGATTTTAATTTCGTTTCCTGAGAGTAATTTCTAAGAAGACGCAAGCTGCAAAAAGTGCTGATGTTTGCGAAAGTTAATCCACGTAAATTGAACGCGGAATTGCCATACAAGATTGTTGCTTTCAATGCACGCAAGTTATTAGTAATTTTATATTATGGGTAGGTACTAGCTAACTCATGCCCGGCGACAGAAATAAAAATTGTTTAATCATAATAAAATATAGTCTATATTGTGTCTTCCTGATGACGTTTTTTTTCTATTAGTGAAAGAATTGTTAACATCGTTCCCTTAGTTTTGGAGCCTATTCGAAACAAACAAACGATATTGGAATAAAAATTTCGATATAAAAATATAAAATACCTCTTAAAAGAAACACGTGTGTGAAGCGATAACACATTAAATCGCATTTATTATCTGTCATTAAATTGACCGATTACTTAGGACGGAGATATGATAATAAGGGGGCGACCACAGATTACGCGATTTATTTTTATCGAGTTTTTCTACACAAAGGTAAAGTTAAGTATGTAAAGATACAAAAAAGGAATACGCGCAAATTTTTTACAAGATGTTTAGTTTTCAAATTTTCTTCTCAGAAAAGAGTACATAATCCTACTAATATTAAAAAATGCGAAAGTTTGTATGTTTGTTTGTTACTCCTTCACGCAAAAACTGCTGAACCAATTTTCATGAAATTTGGCACACACATATAGGGAAACTTGGATTAACAAATAGGATAGTTTTTATCCCGAAAACATGTTCCTATGGGATGCCATGGAATGATTTTTTATTTACTATGGGATCGAAATTTACGCGGACGAAACCGCGGAGCGCAGCTAGTAATATATAAGAAACAAAATCGACGTTTGGCCAGACCTAGTCTAGCCACCTTTTTTTTAATTCCTTCTCTAAATGATATTTGGTGAGATTAGTTTTAGGAAAGACCAAAAAATATTCATCACAAAATACGTCAGCATCACAATGTTACAGAATTATAATTAATAATTATGTTATAATTAATATATACATTATATCAATGTGACCAATAGAGGTGGCCAGTGTGGACGAACACCATGTAAAACTATTATCTACGTAATGATTAATTACGGTATGATTATGATTCTTTAAACGGGTTTTATCGCGTTTGATATAAAATATCCACTTGCAGAATATGACAGAACCTCCGCAATGAACGAGTCTATCAATTCATTAGTCCCCTGATGTATACTGAAAATGTAATGGATATGTGCAGAGAGATATATAGTAATTAAAATATAAACGAATAAATAAATAAATAATCCACCTCCATATATAGTAATATATAGGCGAATAAATAAATAAATAATATATATATTATATAGATAATATACTATATTATCTATATATATTATTATTTGTTTAAAAATACTAATAGATTATTTCATATAATTTGTATGAGAGGAGGAGGTGTGAGGAGGTAGATTATTTATTTATTCATTTATTTATTATTTATTTATTTATTCGTTTATATTTCATTTACTATATATCTCTCTGCACATATCTTTATATTTTCAGTATACATCAGGGGACTAACGAATTGATAGTCTCGTCTCGTTCATTGCGGAGGTTCTGTCATATTCTGCAAGTGGATATTTTATATCAAACGCGATAGAATCCGTTTAAAGAATCTTAATCATGAGCAACATTCGCGTATTTATACGAAAACTATATATTAATTACGGTAGTTCCATGAACAATAGACAATGCGGGTTGGGGATAAACCACCATGTCAACAATTTTTTCCTTTCGTCTTCAGACTGCCGTGTCACATACATCTTTATACGATAACGTTTATATGTCAAGGTCGGGTCAAAAATATAACATGCAAGGCTTAAGTCATGGGGAGGCCTTGAGGTTCGAGCGTGCACATAACGGATATACTCGTACTTTGTACAAGAATGAGATTGCAATTATTAAGTCGCCTTATTGCCGTGTGATTAGTTATGTAACTTAATAATCGAGACGGTCATCTTAAATTACGTCATATTTTTTTTACATTTGTCGCTGAGACGTGTATGGACGTTAAAGTGCATAAAACATACAATGTAATATAACAATTCTTACTAACTATGAAACCCGACGTTGTCCGGGTCTGATTGCATCGTTTGATTAATGATTATAAATATATTTTTTCTACTTGTCAACACTGCTGAAATATAATGTAATAAGTTTAAATGTTAAAAAGCGACATGAAATGAAATGACAACAACAAAATAATGTTTATACTTTAGGGAATAATATAATTTACCATTTGCTTTATTTAGGTTCTTCTCACTAAAAGTAAAATTTACGATTTTCTATACGTTGAAGACAAAATATGCATTCGCGGGCATAATTATTCTTTGTTTAAATGGTCGTTGTGTTTATCATCCCAAATTTTACACTATAACTTTTTGATCACTATAACTAATAGGTAGGTAAATATACTGGAGAATGTTTATTACTCATATTAGTGACTTATGTTTGTATTAATATTTTTTTATGGTATGGGGGGGGGGGCTAACGAGCAGTCGCACCCATTTTCATGACTACCGACGCCGATAGACATCCACGTAGAGGCTATACAGATGCGCTGCCCTTTTTTCTCCTCCCTCCCCCATGGAATACCGGCTACTTACACACCGCACGAAACGCGACAGCACAGCTTTACGGAGGGACAAAAATTAAAAATATAATCATCATCTATTTTAATTATAATAAATTACATATTAATGTGTGAAGAAAACAAAACCGCTAAGTGCGGACTTGCACAATAGTAGTTATCTTCAACGGAACATTAATAAAAATAAAAAAATACTTATAGTATGCAGTGAATTACTAATGTATTTACATGTCTACTATGAGTAAGGGAGCTTGCCGAGTGTGGTAACAGTGTGCAAGCAACGGGGGTCTGGGGTGCCATATCGAAGAATTTCTATAAATGTTTTAAGTCAGATCGAGCTTCGAATCTGCGTGCTAAAGCTGTGACTCAAAATATTTTCATTCTTTTTTCTTGTGAAAGGAGCGTCTGCTACAAATAGTGCTGTGTGCCCTAGTGCTCTACCCTGGTAATATAGCAAATATGTGCCTCTTTGGAGGTCCCGAGGTAGCACCCTCACTCCCTTATAGCATGGATGGCCCATGCAGGAGGGAGGAGGATGAAGGGCTACGCATCTGTATAATCACTGTACGCATGTCTATGGGCGTCGGTAGTCATGAAGATTGCTCCGACTGCTCGTTTGTGACCTTTACTATAAAAAAATTAGAGATCTGGGCTATCTAAATCAGTCTTTCCCAAAGTGGGCGATAACGCCCCCTTGTGGGCACTAGATGCTCAGAGGGGGGCGGTAAGGGGCCAGAAACGACATAATTGTCTTTGAATATCAAGGTGTAATAACTAATAAGGGGGCGATACGAAGTAACTGATTTTCAAAGTGGGCGTTAGACGAAAAAGTTTGGGAACCTATGATCTAAATGAACATGAGGCTTTTAAGCTCCGCCTTGTGACCTCAGTCATACGACGGAGACTAAGACGTCGCCTTCGTTGGTAAAGCCGGCGTAGAATACGTGGTATTATGGTGTGGGTCTGATTCGTCGAATAGGATTAAGACGAATCAAGCAGATAATATATCTACTGGTATAAGGTCGAGAGAATAGCTGAAGATGCGGAACACGATTGCTCATGTACCATCGATGCAGTCAAGTGACAAAACGAGTTAACCGCTTTCAGTCACCGTTCCACATTGCGCCTTTGAGATCGCGCACTTTCGCGCCGCATATTTACTGCCGTTCCGTTGCAGCTATCAGTGTATTCATTAACGCATAAAATCACTTTGTATTTTGTTCTAAACGAAATGGAAAGTTGCATTTCGAAAGTACCGAGAGAGCTCATTTAAGTACCAAGGGATTCCATTTGAGATTTGACAGTGAACGTTAAGGTGTATGCATATGTGTCATATAAGTGTTACTTATGGAAGATAGATCAAATAATTTTGCAGCTGAAGTTAATATGATTGCAAGGATTTGGACGATCAAAACTATCCTATATATTTTATTTCTTTTATTTGATTGCAGTTAGAAGACCAGTCTTACAATTGGAGACTATCTTTTCAAAATTCATGCAGTCTAGACGTGAAACTGTCAAACAACTTTAAGGCTATAAAAAAATCTCGTTCTTTGACTATGAATAGACGCGACAGGAAATGTCAATATAGAAATTATTGTAGGTGGTTATGGCGTTTCGCCGGGATCGATTTCTGCATCCCCTATGATGGGGACCCGCAGGGGATCCCGAGGTAAAAGCAAAAACTACAATGAATTTAATCAGAATAAAATAGGAGTAGGTATAAATTCTAATTTATCTCAGTTAAAGCGGGGGAGACTGTACAAAATAACAAAATTGCAGTTACATAAACAAGCCAAGATAGAGAGGACAGCCAAGTGAAGCTCGGCTATTAAACACCACGGAAATATAATCTTAATATATAATTACTGAATAATGAGCATTTAATTTGTTATAGTTTAAGAAGTTGTAGTGGATGAGGTAACATTGTATTTTTTTTTATTAATAGTTCTAACAAAAACGTGTGACAGCGCGGATGTTCCTCATGCTGTTCACGAGGTCACCCCAATAATACCCAATAATAATATTTTCTATCATTATGCTTCGCACACCATGCCAAAGACTACGCTCTCAAATAATGTGAATTACCGTTTTTTTGTATTCTTAAACTTCAGTCACGCACAAAGTGTGAACGTTCTAGAAAGCTAAAAAGTTACCATGGCCGGTAAGGAATTGTGCAAGGCAATGATCTATTTCCAGCCAATGACACACACACACGCAGCACACGCGGGAATGTGTAAATGTCTCCCTTAAGTTGAGTTATAATTATTATCATTGTGTCTGCTACTCCTTAATAAAGTATTTTGTGGTAATGTCTATTGGGGTAAATAACTTATTAATCTTCTGTGTACCTTTTGGTCTTAACAAAAATCAGGGTTGGAAAGATTATTAATTGAGTAGTACAAATACAAGGGTGCACAGAGCTGAATTTCTAAGTCTACCAACTGGAAAAGAATCTTTTCTTTCATGCCACAGAGGGGCAGACGAGCCCTCGAAATATTTCAATTACTATCGACACCTATAAACATTCACACAACCAAGGCTATGCAGATGCGTTTCCCTCCTTCCTCCTAAATGGGCCACCGGAAACTCGCACAACGAACGAAACGCCGGTCTCATGTAAGCGAGGAGTTCCACCCCGGTCGTGCCGGTCCAATTCAGCTGCAAAGCAACATGGCACTACCTCTTACTATCTTGTCAATGTTACATTAGGAGAAGAGGTTACATCCGAGGATCTACCACGGCTCCCCAATGAAGTAGCTAACGATATTCGATGTAATAAAGCCACTGTCAATATCTACGTAAATGGACAAAAAACTAAAGTTAATGCGTAAGGAGGTGCGCAAGTCATGTGTGACGTGTTGTTGCATTGTTTTTATAGTTTATGCAGATATATGATGAACCATCTGTTTGTTGACTTTTCACTTGTTCGTTTTTAAAACACATGCTTGGAGATCCTATAAAATAAATCTAAAGAATAAAGGCTTGATAAAATATACATTATAATGTTTAACTACAAATTGTCACTATAGATGAGAAAAACATTATTCTGCATTGTGAACAATTGCTTGAATGGTTTTGTAGGAGTACCCTGAGTACCTTTGTTACCTATGATGTATGTCTAAAAAAAAACAGACATACTCCTTAGAAGTCTCGAACGCTTGTAGGGTACAGTGGTACATTTCTTTTAAAATCGTAAATTGGTAAAAGTACCTACTACTTAGATAAATTAGCGAGACGATCGATTTAAACTAAACAAAACATGTTATATGAAATATCCAGTTCTCTATTTATCAATTACCATTTTTTTTATTAGCATTCTTATGAATATTCCATACGTGGGCAAACGTGATCATAACTATAACGAATATTAAATAGCAATTGATAATTAAACTTACAGATGCTCGGTAAACAAAAATATTAGAAAGGTATTTTTCAAATAACGCCCAGTCACTAATTTTTAGTATGATAGTTAATACTTTATCCCAAAAATATAATGCGTTAAGTTATATCTTCAGAAAAACATCTCGACCCCAAAATATAAAAAAATACAATATAATTACAATAAAATAACAAAAAATTGTTACATCTTTGTTTATGTACCTACTCAATTTAATAACAATTGAGCAATTTTAAGGTAATTATATATTTATCGTATCGTATTATCGTATTTAAGTATGTAATATTAAAGCTCACATTATTATTACACATTATAATTAATGTTATGTTTTCTGATAATGTTTTCCGTGACTAGACAGAGTGACTTCGTGTTGGCCGAAGATGGGGGCCAGTGGCGTGCTAACGGAGAGGCCTAGGTCCGGACTGGAACAGAGGACTGCAATAGGCTGATGATGATGATGATGATGATGATGATGATGATGATGATGATGATAATGATGATAATGAAGATGATGAAGACTCACATTTTGGCTCCTTTGTCTGTCTGGGCCGAATTGTAACCAAATTTCAGTATATTTTGCATCAAAAAATAACAGAACTACCTACAAACTTGCATTTATAATAATACTATTTATATTATATATTTACCTAAGTGCAAAGATTTGGCGTTTCTTATCATGTCGCCCAAAAAAACCGCGTATCTTCAGATAAAATTATTCAACAGTTGTATAAAATACATACAATTATATTGGCCTTTACCACTAATCTAGAAAAAAGTGGGTATTTTACTTAAATAGGCATAAGTAAAATACCCACGGTGAGAAGAGTTATTCGCAGAAAATTGTAATATACATTAATTTTTACTTCATACATTTAATTAGAATATTACCGTGCCTTGTTATTATCACTTATCCAAATAGTTGTATATCACACACTGTAACACACGAAATCACCGGCATACAGTCGAGATGACCTCACAACACGCCCATGCTCCGATATTGACGTTACTGAACTCGCTCGCGTATCTACTGACTACAGCTGACAGGAGTTTGCACTTCCACCTCCCCACGTGTCCGCTAATGACTAGGGAGACCATACGTGTCGGTTTGAACGGGATCGTCCCATTTACGGGTGGCAGATTGCACCGAAAATAAATAATGTTTATTTTAAATATTAACATTCTCATCGGGAATATTAAATAAAAGCAAGTGTTTCTTCATTTTTATCTTTTAATAGAATTTATTATCTACCACAATGTTTTTTTTTTTTAAGTTTTTACATTGTTGCATTGCACCTAAATTAAGCTAAAACAATGAGAAATATGTTTAGCTTAAATAAAGCTGTCGTCTTTCGTGTTATTTATGAGAGTCTTAGTGGACTGTTGGGGACGGGGGAAATTATTTAAACGTTGGACAGAGGCAACATATTTGTTAAACTTCTAGTTATGTGGGTGTGTATAGCCGTCGGTAGTAACTAACCAAAATATGTTTTCAAATACTTGCCCTGGAAAAAGTAAAAACCTATACTAGCTATACTTCAATACTAATAATATAAAGCAAATTTGTTTGTTTTAACGTGCTAATTTCTGTATTCTGATTCGATTTGAAAAATTATTTCAGTAGTAGTTAGTCCATTTAGCGAGGAAGGGTATAGACTACTTTTAACCGACTGCCGACTGCGGTATAAAAACGGATTCACATAAACGAAGTTGCGGGCGTCCGCTAGTGGAGAATATAAATTAAATATAAATCATATTTTACATAATTTTCTTACTTTTACTTTTTACTTAGGTACTTATATTTTATAACAGTGAACATAAACGGATTTGATAGACTCGTTCATTGTGGAAGTTCTGTCATTTTAGGAGTGGCTCGGCTCGGAGCTTAAAATCGGTCAAAAGAATCATAATCAAGATAAATATACTTATTAAATATATAAATAAAAAAATAAATTATATCGTCGTCTCAGATCCTTATTGATATAAAAATGTCCTGTTATGAACCCAAAAGATATGGTCACATTGGGTATGACGGCTGCTCCTTAATCAATATCGCAGCTTAGAATTCATGTGGCCGAAACATAACGCCACCGGCGAATGTGAACATTTTTACAATGATTTACATTTTACATGACATATCGATGAACAATTCCAATTGTGTGGCATTGTGATGGAAAATTATCTTTTCCCGTTTCCCGCCCAGACAATAGACAATTGTCAAACAAGGGAGATACTATGCAAGGAATTTTATCACTATAATCGATTCCTACATTTTTCCAAATTCAACCTTGTCCAGGGAAATATCTAACAATCCACGTTAAATTTACACATATTTTAATGTTCCTTTATAGGTACATATTTAGCTGATTTCATTCCTCAGATTCTTTGTGTAGTAAATTTATGCCATAATTAGTAAAATTTAGTAAGAGGTATTGTCATGCATGCATGCATGTAGCCGAAGCACGATGGCGGTACCTATCGCTTGCACGATACGATAACGGTGACAGTTGTGCTGTCGCGTTTCGTGCGGTGTTAGTAGCCCGTGGTCCATGGAGCATACGCATACCCATAGATTTAGAATGTACAATGTCAGAACATATGTGAGACAAATAAAAATATTTGACAAATATCAGAATTACTACAAAAACACACACAAACTTTGTCATTATTATTTAATCGGGTCGCTGTGGCCTCTTACTCGCTAAAATAATGGTCTCATATGTACTTCACCTACTGTCTCTTTTCTTTTGCGATGATTGGAACCTTATTTGAATGTCTCGCTCTCACGCTTTGTACATCTTTCACGTAGTGAGAACAATTCTAAATCTATGCGGCATACCTACACGCTGGCAAACACTTTCCTGAGCCCCATAAATTTTTCTTACTTTTAGAGGTCCGCGACTTTTTACTAAGATTTGGAAGTGGAAGTGTTGATCCGTCTATCTGTCATGTATCTCATGAACCGTGATAGCTAGACGATCAAAATGTTCACAGATTTTCTCTGCTGCTATAACAACAAAATATACTAAAAATTAGTAAATTAGATTTTATATATAAAAAAAAAACATAGCAAGCTTATACAGGGTTAGTTTTCGGTCGCCAGCCAAATTTAAAAATAAGGAACTAACAGTAAATCCAAGAATGTATTATAAATGTTATAGTCAAGTTATAATATTTTGTTGTATAAAAATCGATTTGAAATAGTCCTTAAAAATATCGATCGTTTGCACACAAAGTGCATCGATTTCAAGGTCGGACGACGGCGCGGCGGACTCGCGAGTCGGACGCCACAACCAAGAAATATGTTTATAACGTAGGACAAAGTTTCCTTAGGTATCTAATTTTTTTTTTCATTTCTTTTTATTTCATAATTCGAATGTATTATTGATTCTGAACCAAATCTGAAAATTTTAGGCCGGTGACCAATCATTATCCCTGTATATGTCTAGTTTGTATCATTCAAATTTAGTTCAAAAATAAAATTCAAAGTTACTAGTTGACCGGGCCACGCGTTGCTGTGGCTAAAAATGAATGGAGAGACCATTATCGAAATAAATATAGTCAATATTGTAAGTTTTATAAAGTTACATATACTTGCAATATTTAATTAAAATTGCCTCAGGAGTTTAGGAGTTCATCGCGACAGACATCGTTACACGTAATTGATATAAGATATAAGTAATGCTTGTACTTGTACTCGCTACTAGTACGACTCGCACTAAAAATTCGAAAAAATTCAAAATTTCTTTATTTTGCAAAAATGCGGTACATATAGATGATACAATGACTAAGATAAGATAATATAATAACTAGACCAGTTCTTTTTTATAGTATAGGGGATAAACGAAAGTCGGAGGGTTTTGATAACTACTGATGACGCCGCTGAGTTTGTTTCGCCGGTTCTTCTCAGGACAGGGCTAGGGTTGAACCGGTGGTAGATTTTATTGTTGACGTTCAAAAAGTAATTTCTGTTATTCTATTTTGAATAAAAACTTTTTGATTTTGATTTTGCATGCCTTAAGCGCGAGCGTAGGTATGCTCTACTCTCGCCTAAAAATCAAAAACTGGGTTCGGTCAGAGTTTTATTTTAAATAAATAATAATATAGTGCTTAAAGTAGGTTGGCCTTCATACCACAATAAAAGAAAACATCAATGGTCATTTTTCTAAACAATAAACAGCAATCCAACCCACAATTTAGATAAAAAAATGAAAATTTTCAGAAAAAATTCTATGAAAAACATATAACATTCTCTCTGTAATCACCATAACTTTTGAAAAACATAACTAATCGATTTAAATTTTATTTCAATAGGTCCGTAAATCTATTGTGACGAACTGATTAGAAAACCATAACTCAATTATTATTCGTTTTATTGTAAAAAATCAAATGTATACTGTTGAAACTAAAAAAATTACATCTTAGGCAGCCTAATATACAAATACAAAAAATATAAAACCCCTCAACAGTGACGTTTACTCTCAGAGTAAACGTCAAAAATGTGTCAACAGTGAGCTTTACTCTGAGAGTAAAGCCACTTGAGACTTTATTTTCACAACGTTAGAGTGTATAATTGAATAAATCGCGTTCGCGCACTTAAAACATTATGGTAAGAGACATTCTTTATGGTTAAGTTTTAATTGCGTCATTCATATAAGCTGCCAGCACAATTTTATTAGTCTAACGTTTATTAATTTATGTTTACCAACGTTTCTCGACTAAAATTATGTAATTTATATTGGTAATAATCGCTTTTATCTGAAGCAGTTTTTATTTTTACATTATGATGTCTAATAAATATAAAATAACTTATTTTCTTTAAGATTCAAGTTTACCATAAAACTATTTGAAAATTAAAAATAAAAAAAGCAATTTTTGGTGAAAAACGTATATGTTATCATGAGTATCTAATTTAAATAACATACGTATGACACGAGTGCTTAAGGCATGCACATTTGGTTTTACCAAACTTTTTTATTTTGCCCATGAATATATTGTTACGTAGATGCGTTGCCAGATACAAGATAACACCTATCAAAGCATATTGTAACATGTGTATATTAGCTGTGTAGCTGTGTAGTAATGAATAAAGAACTTATATTTCATTCTTTCCAGCTTCGACCTACGCTGCTCATAAGCATGCAGTTCTCTCAAGAGGAGGCGCTGTCCGGGTCGATCTCGGACGCCACCACGAACGAGCTTCTCGAGCGCCTGTCGGGAAGTGACTTCCCCAGCGACAAGGAGAAGGAGGCGTACGCACAAAACGCGATGCAGTGTTACGTCAAAGCTCAAGCTGTATCGGACAAGGTACGACTTTCAGCATCATCATCATCACCAGCAGCAGCCAGATGCATCGCCGAATCCAGGTGGAGCTTAGGGAGGCTGCAGACCTTTGACCTGTAAGGCATAAGGGCCTTAAGATCATTTTTGTACCCATAAAAAGGTCTTCTACACTCCAATGTCTCCAAGCCCCGGGCCTAATCCGGCGCTGGCCAGAAGACGTCCTCAGCTGGACATCCTCCTCCAGAGAGCACCACAGTCCACGGCCACAAGCTGCTTGCATCCAGCGGCTCCCCGCGATGTTGACCAGGGCAGGCCACCGGGTGGGAGGCCGCCCGCCGACTTGACCCTAAGTCGTTGTCTCACAACGAAAGAGCGGCGAAGCGCAGCGAAGCGACCCGCCCGGTAGGGAAGGCGCGTGGATTCCCGCGACTGCTCGGGAAGTCGCTGGAATGCTCCAGAAGTCGCGAGAATTCGGTAATAAGTACTATAGTAATGAAAATAAAGTTGAAATTCATATGATAACATAAATTGCGCTCCGCTTCGCTGCCCTTCGCCGCTCTTTCGGTGTGAGTTGACCCTTAAGGCTAAAGTTATTTTTATTAAAAATATATTTAGTGACCTTAGTACAGGGAAAAATATAATGAGTTCGAGTTAGCAACATGCTACGTAGCAGAGGATGGTGAAACTACGCTAAATCGTAGCAGGTACGCGGCGTTCAAGTGTGTGCTACCAAATACAGGTCACTTTTACTTCATAGTTTTAAGATTTCATTTCTATCGGTAGTCGAATGAAAAACGATGTATTTTTGTAGTATCACCTTAGAATCCCAAATTTACCTTTTTTTTTTAAATTTGGACTCTTCCATAAAAACTTATTATTTTATTAGTATATAATATAAGTAATATTTATAAGACTTGGCCGTGGATTGCAGACCGTTGTATCATACCGATATTATATTACAATTCGGACATCCCTAGAACAGATGTGGAGTTTTCCTTCCCGGCATCTCCTTTCCTCTTAAAGTATATGCTATTTAACAGCGACTATGCACGCGATACTAAATAAAATGAGGAGGAAAAGAGCAATTACACCATTATGTATACTTAATGCATACTTATTATGCAACTGTAGTATATATTTAAGTACTGTATAATATTGCTGCACTATGCGTACGTTGCTATTATATTTTTGGTCCATTACACACCATCCATTACATCCACAATATTTATCGGAGCATTCTGAGCAAAGTTGATAAATCAGTGCTGTTGTATCACTCCTATCGTCACGCTGCATTGCAGGCGTTTTGGGCCCGTCCGAATAACCTCTCCCTTACACGATACCGGCGTAAAGTGATAGCTCCGATGTCGCGTTTCGTGCGGTGTGTAAGGGTCAATTCACACCAAAAGCGCGGCGAAGGGCAGCGAAGCGGAGCGCAGTTTGTGTCCTATGAATTTCAACTTTATAATAATTACTATAATACTTATTATCGCATGAGAAACTTGAACGATACGCTCGGATTCCCGTGAAGTCGCTGGAATGTTCGAGCATTCGTTGGAATCCGCGCGGAAGTCGCGAGAATTCGATAATAAGTACTACAGTCATGAAAATAAAGTTTAAATTCATATAACACTGAAAGTACGCTCCGCTTCGCTGCCCTTCGCCGCGCTTTCGGTGTGAATTGAGCCTAAGTAGTCGGTGGCTCATGGAGGAGGGAGGAAGGATGGCAACGCATCCCTGAAGCGTCTATGAAGATGTCTATGAGCGACGGTAGTCATTAAAATAATTCCGACTGCTTTTTTACGCCCATATAATATATTAAAAAAATGATAGCTGTGTGGAAAGAGGAAGGAGGGTTACGCATCTGAATAACTTCTTCGTCTGTTCGTTTGCGCTCTTATATTATAAAAAAATGAGCATTTTTGTTTTTGACAGACGGTGGCCGATTGCGTGGAAGCGTTGATCGGCACTTACCTCGTGAGCGGCGGCATCAAGGACGCCGTGTCCGTTCTGGAGTGGCTGAAGATTCTGCCGCCGCAGGTGAGATACCATAGTAATATAGCACCTGTATATAGCAGGTACTGTATACAATCTGTAAGGGGCATAATCTGAATCGATGATCAATTGTAAAAATGCATCTCAATTACTACTACTGTTCAACTTAAAAAATATGAAATAAATCATTACAATATTATTGTATATCGTAAAAAACAGTTCAGTACCCCTGCATAACGCGGAGCCAGAGCCGATACAGCGCCCTATCAATGGCGGACAGCACGGTCCGCCATTGATGGTGGTCGTTAACCCTTAGGTCATGAACTTGTCACGTGACAATCAGCTGTGTCGTAGTAAGTATTTGTGCGAAAATTATAGATAATATATTAAACATTTTTTGTATTGTCGATATTTATCAATGTTGTAATTTAATTATTGTATTTTATTTATGTTGTTATTGTAATTAATGTATAATTGATAATTGGCTAATACTTAATTATATCGAACTATGATTTTGAGTAATGATACACTTATACGTATATATATTATCTGTATACACGTTTAAAAGGAACAACAAATACATATAATATATCCGTGACCTAGGCGAGATTCAAACCCGCGGCCCTGGCTCATGCTCCGCTTATCTGTCCGTTTGTCTGTCCAGCACCAGTTCCTCCACTACCTCAACGCGAGTGTCCCGACGGTGATCACGCAGCGCGTCGCCAGCGAGGCGGACGTCGAGCGGATACTCAACCACGGCCGCCGGGAGGTGGAGGCGATATTGGGGTACAAGTTCAAGGATCCCTCCTTCCTCTTAGAGGTGAGACACGCAAGTATTAAAGTAAAACTTCTTTACGCGCTTGACTTCGGGAGTAAACCGATGAATGCGTGACGAAAAGTGTGATCGAGCGAGGCGAACGAAAGTTGAGTGGGAGATATAAGTAAGTGAAGACAGAAATAGAGAGTTACATTTCTTATACTCTGTAGGAACAAGAAAGAGTGCGCGCGCAACGCCAGTCATGTTTCGTGTATGAAGTTTTACTGTCGTATGATAAAGCACGCACATTTTTTAGTAAGACGCGCCATCTGTCTTGCTGTGTATGTTTTTCATTTAATTTCTATTTCATATTTTGCCGTGACAAGTCATAGCAGCAAACTGTAATAAAACGTACTTTATGCTACAATAATAAAATACAAAAGCGACATAATAACAGAAATAAATTGTTATACAGAGTTAGTTTTAAAACACCAGCAATGTCTCAGATATATATAGCTAGCGTATTTAACAACAACTTTCGGTCTTTCTTCGACTGTTTCGCATGAATGAAACATAGACCTACACATGACACCACAGTAGGTACATTAAAAACATAAAATTTAATTTAAAAGTAATTTATTGAGTTATGGCAGAAGTCGTAGACTAAGTGCCATCGCTGACTTAAGCGGGCGCACGGCGCGGGTGTCCGCCTCGCGGGCTTGTTCATGTAATTTCCTAGAGCAGCGCTGACTTAGGCGGGCGTCCCGTCGCACGCGGCGCGGGAAGCGGAAGCCCGCCACGCGGGCGACGGAGCACGCTCGCGTGTCCGCGCGACGGAGCACGCTCGCGGAGCTGTTTTTACGAAATCTATGAACGTCGCTTCGTTATCCGTGTCACACGCGCCGTGCTTGTACAGTCAAAGCAATTAGTTGATAAAAATTTATTTACTTTTTAAAATATTTATTCTTTACGTACATATCAAATTAAGTAATTAGGTATATAAAATTAATACTATTTAATAACTAGGAGAAGTACATAGGCGTGCTTATCTCTATAAGAGATCTCTACCACCAAAACCTACACAATTGAGGTAGGAAGGGGAAGCAAATTTTGTAATCTCTTTAGATCAGGGTTGGACAAATATTTTGATAGTCGGGCCACATTGCAGATGAAAATTTGACAATTTCTTTTTCCAATTATTTTAAGTATAGTGTTCGCTAAGAATGTCAATTTATGAATTTATACAATGCTTCATGAGCCAGACAAAATTCTACCGCCATCTGCCCAGGCCTGCTTTAGATAGTGCAAGGAATTTTGGAAGTTTAATGATGCCCCGATTTATGGGATATGTCCAATGAATTATATAAAAACGCCTAGATATCACTAAATAATACGATATCGACTGTACACCTACGCGTCAAAATTGTACTGACAGATGGGTGTCCGTCGCGGATGCCTGCGACGGGCAGGCGTGCGCACGGCGATGCGCGATGTCATCCGCGCCGGGCCGTCCGCGCCGTGCACCCGCTTAAGTCAGCGATGGCACTAAATGTGGTTGTTTATAATTTCAGCTATCTATATGTAATAGCGGTGTTATAAAAATAATCCTGTATAATATTTTTGACGCCCAGCAAAGTGGGCACGTGTCCGCTAGTTTTACATTATACGTGGTTGCAGGCGCTGTCGCACGCATCTTACATACGTAACCGCTACACGCGCTCGTACGAGCGTCTCGAGTTTCTCGGCGACGCCATATTGGAT
>LUGF01035535.1:360263-375946 GCA_001625245.1 Calycopis cecrops
CAGCGCGCGCTGGGCCAATCAGGAGCGAGCGCGCGCTTTTATGGATTTTGACATAAGGCTCTCTCACCACTTTTTCTCTCCCTCTCGCTCTCACACAGTGTTATAATGAGATTTTACGATATCGATTTGGATATTATAACATCATGTCAATTGAGTTTCTTGTTGTCTGAGCTATAACAGTAGTTATTATAAGTCAAGTATTGGAAACATAAGTAGAATGTTACAACATTAGTGTAGATAAACATCTTTACGCGCTTGACTTCGGGAGTAAACCGATGAATGCGTGACGAAAAGTGTGATCGAGCGAGGCGAACGAAAGTTGAGTGGGAGATATAAGTTAGTGAAGACAGAAATAGAGAGTTACATCTCTTATACTACTGTAGGAACAAGAAAGAGTGCGCGCGCAACGCCAGTTATGTTTCGTGTATGAAGTTTTACTGTCGTATGATAAAGCACGCACATTTTTTAGTAAGACAGATGGCGCCACTGTGTATGTTTTTCATTTCATTTGTATTTCATATTTTGCCGTGACAGGTCATGGCTTTTGGTGGCGTAGCAAAGCCAACAACCAGGTTAAAGCTATGGTTCTGTTTATTACTTCGCAGCAAACTGTAATAAAACGTACCTTATGCTACAATAATAAAATACAAAAGCGACATAATAACAGAACTATATTGTTATACAGAGTTAGTTTTAAAACACCAGCAATGTCTCAGATATAGATAGCTAGCATAATTAACAACAACTTTCGGTCTTTCTTCGACTTTCGGTTTCGCATGAATGAAACATAGACATAGACATTACACCACAGTAGGTACATTAAAAACATAAAATTTAATTTAAAAGTAATTTATTGAGTTATGGCAGAAGTCGTAGATATAAATATTGTTGTTTATAATTTTAGCTATCTATATCTAAGAGCTTGCATAAATAATCCTGTATAATATTTTTGACGCCCAAGAAAGTGGGCACTTGTCCGCTAGTTTTACATTATACGTGGTTGCAGGCGCTGTCGCACGCATCTTACATACGTAACCGCTACACGCGCTCGTACGAGCGTCTCGAGTTTCTCGGCGACGCCATATTGGATTTCCTCATCACGTCGCACATATTCGAGATATCCGAGGACATGAAACCTGGGGATCTGACCGACTTGCGGTCCGCGCTTGTGAACAACGTCACGTTCGCGTCGTATGTCGTCAAACTGGGGCTACACAAGTGAGTGATTATTATGTATTTTTTTTATAGTATATTATTTGGGCCTCGCGGTTTCACCTGCATCACTGCAGCGCCATCTGCTGGGCTGATTTGTGAACCTAAACCATTCTCAAATCTCGTTAAATACACACAAAAAAAATCGTCAAAATCGGTCCAGTCGCTTAAGAGGAGTTCTGTGACATACAGACGCACACAAGAAATATATATTATAGTATATAGCAAACGAGCAGTCGGAGCCATTTTCATGACTACCGATGCCCATAGGTATCCGCATAGAGGTTATACAGATGTTTCCCTTATTCCGCCCTCCCCTTCATGGACAATTTACACACCGCACGAAACGCGACAGCTCAGCTGTCAATTTACGCCGGTTTCGTGTAAGCGAGAGGTACCACCGGTCGTGCCGGCCCAATTCAGCTGCTACTACTGCAAAATTTTCTTTTGTTTGTGATTTCGGGCTAATGGTGCATTTTTATAGCATAGGGTTAGCAAGCACTCAACAGCCATTAAATCATTACCGAAGCCCAAACACTCGCACAGATAATGGTTACACATACTTCCTAAATAAATATTTTTTGCGACAAGTCTTCCCGTCTCTGAGTATAATAGTTAATCTGCCTTCCACAGGTATTTGTGTAGCCAACTCAACCCAGATCTAGAGAGTTCCATATTGAACTTCGTGGAACACCAGGAGCAGAGGAACCACGAGATACTTGAGGACGTGCTCTACCTCATAGCGGAGAACGACTGCAACATATCAGAGTATGTGGAGGTGCCCAAGGTAAGTGAAGGGACTTTTTTGTAGACGAGGAGTTTTTTTTATGGTAGAGGGGGGCAAACGAGCAGTGGGAGCCATTTTCATGACTACCGACGCCCATAGACATCCGCATAGACAACACAGATGCGTTGCCCTCCTTTCTCCTCCCACCTCCATGGGCCAGCAGCTACTTACACGCCGCACGAAACACGACAGCACAGTTGTTATTTTACGCCGGTTTTGTGTAAGCGAGAGGTAACCCCTGTCGTGCCGGCCCCATTCGGCTACATGCATGCATGCGGTCTCTATTGTTGTCTGTTTATGTCGCTCGTACGAGGAGTTGGCCTCGACGCTACGCAACGCCAGAGTTATTTGAGGCAAGAGGATCCAGGCGGGGGTTAGGGAGACTAACTTCGGATCCGTAAGGCTTAATTAAGATCATTTTTGTAACTGTAAAAGAACCGCCTTTTCAACTTCAAGTTGACATAATTGTACGGCGCACTTATAACGCTCCAGCGAAAAATATTTTTCAGATTTATTTTTGTATGAAAATATATTACGAATTATTAAAAGCCGTAAAACAAATTTTGTTGTGAAGATGGGCTGCACTGGGCCTTCAGTCTGCTAGCGTAGAATCGATCTAAAAAAAAAAAAAAAAAAGTTGTGAAGTAGACTAGTTATCTACATCTGAAAGCGTGCTGTATGCGTATAACGTACGTAATAAATAAATAATGAATAACACGGACGCGGTAAGTTGGAACTTGACAAAAATTCCATTCCCCGCTCTTTACCCTCCCNNNCCATATCCACATCGGGGGAAGTGCGGGGCTAGAGAGCATTCTTCGGATTCTTGCCAGGTCCCAACGTACCGCGTCCGTGTAGTATATGCCCAATTTGTCCAATTCAAATTAAAAAAAATACATTATTATTCTTTATTGTCATATTTCCAGGTGCTAAGCGACATATTCGAGTCGATAATCGGCGCCATGTATCTGGACAGCCGCGGAGATCTGAAGGCGATATGGAAGGTGGTCTACAGGATAATGTACAAGGAGATCGATCTCTTCTTCAAGAACATACCCAAGCAGCCCGTGCGAGTGCTCTACGAGAATATACACGCGTGCGCCACTTTCGGGTGAGTCCAAGTTTTTTGAAGTGGAAGATTTTGTCTTAAGTGTACACGTACTCACTGTTACCCGCGGCTTTACTCGCGTGGTTTTTCGCGATAAAAAGGAACCGATGGCACTTTTTAGTCCTTCAACTATCTCTATACTAAATATCACATCGATTCTTTAATCCAATTTGATGTGAAAGAAAGACGGAAACAATCAAACACACATTCGCATTTATGATATTAACAGAGATTTAGAATTGTTCTCACTACGTGAAAGATGTACAAAGCGTGGGAGCGAGACATTCAAATTAAGTTCCAATCATTGGAAAAGAAAGAGACAGTATATGAAGTACATATGAGACTATTATTTTAGCTTAGTAAGAGGCCATAGCGGCCCAGTTTACATAATAATGACAAAGACATATAATAAGTGTTTTAGTAGTAATTCTGACATTTGTCAAATATTTTTTTTGTCTCGCCTCTGTTCTGACATTGTGTATCTTGTACATTCTAAATCTATATTAATATGTATTACAATAAAACAACTTTAACGAATTTTATCGTGGATTATTCATTATTATTGTTATATTTGGACACCACCGTGACTCGTGACCTTGGTTGCTGTAAAGCTTGTAAAACAACAAAAACAAGAAACATCGGGCTTGTAAAACAACAAAAACAAGAAACATCGGGCTTGTAAAACAATAAAATAAACCGCGATAAAATTAAAGTTGTTTTATTGGAATGGAAGATTCTTTTGCGGCGTTATGACTGGGAATTTATAGTATAAGTGAGTAAACAAGCAAACGGAACCATTTTCATGACTAATCCACGCCCACAAACATCCGCATGAAATTTATATAGATGCGTTGACTTCATTCCACTTTCCTCCACGGGCCAACGGGTACTTACAAATTGCACGAAACGGAACGGCACAGCTGTCACTGCGCCGGTATAGTCAACGTGATGGTACCTTCCCGATCGAGTCGGCCCGATTAAGCAGCATGGATGCATGCATTAGGTGTAGATAGAATATGGGGCATAGCGTAAGCAGATATGTAAGACAAAGCAATATAAAGGATGTTAGGAAATATATGTCCATCTACCCTCTTATTACTATTACTAATATAATAGCTTATTATATCAATAACACCTGCAGCGTGGCACTACCTTTTACTAAATTCTCCTCCTCCTTTTTTTTCAGGAAGCCAAAGCTGAGCGACTCTGAGATACCCAAAATAATGATACCGGTGACGTTCAGTAAGGGCGGAAGGCAGCACACGGTGTACGGCGTCGGCAGCAACAAGTCCCAGGCGAAACGGGCCGCAGCTAAACTCGCCCTCAAGCTGCTGGCGTAGCTACACTGGCGCGTGTTGTGCGGCGTGCCAGACGTTATATGCTCCGAATAGCTCGTATTAATGATTGTGAGCTTCCATGTCGCGTTTCGTACGGTGAATCTAGCTGGTGAACTGTGAAGGTGGAAGACTGAGGGCAACGTATCTGTATAGCCTCATTGTGAATGTCTCCGACTGCTAGTCTGCCCCTATACCATATTTTGCCAGACGCGGCGGCCTTCGGGTTTTATATAAGTGTATGGCGGTATGATGTAGGCGAAATGTTTCTCCCCGGTTGTGCCGGCCCAATTCCTTTTACAAAATTTAATACGTATGTGACTAGACTAGGGTTCCCAAAGTGTGCGGGGACAAACGAGCTGTCGGAGCCATTTTCATGGCTACCGACGCCCACAAACATCCGCATAGAGGCTATACACATGCGCTGCCCTCCCTTCTCCCACCTCCATGGGCCACCGGCTACTTAAGCACCGCAAGAAATGCGACAGCGCAGCTGTCACTTTACGCCGGTCTCGTTTACCTATCTCCCCGGTCGTGCCGGCCCAATTTGATTGCATGCAAGCATGCATTGTGGCACTACCTCTTGTCAAGTGTCGACCGACCATATAAGTTTAAGTTTTCTCTCAATATCAAAGATAATATTTTAAAATTAAGTGTTTTTATAGAGCAAACATTCCGGTTGGATTGTGAAAAGTGTGACGTTAGCAGTACTAGTGACTTGATAAGCGGATCTGTAATCCCCTAAGACTGATACGCTGTCAAGGGAAAGGCTAGGATCGCACCAGTTTTGCTACTATAGTGACTGAAAATTATTTTTGAAACTACTATTTTAAGTGTATAGGTGAGCTATTCAAGTATTAAATCTCCCGGTACCGACCACGTGTTCGCTGCGTGTTTTTGAAGCGTCAATGAACGTCCGCGGTAACCGAAAGGTTATGTAAGCGCGAAAGACTTTTTATGGTAGTTGGATTTTTTAAAAATGAGGTTGTAATATTCTCGCTTTTGTTGTGATGGCTTTAAAATACCCAAATGCAACTAATACCTAATACTTGAAAAGCTCCGATTTTGTTGAATGGGGGAACCAATATGTTTGTATTAGATGAATGTGTGACATTATGTAAAGGTAGCATATGGTTAAATTTTTATTATTTTTTTCTTGCCTTGTAACTTATCGGCTTCAAAACATCGAACGAACATGAGTGCAATGCAAGGTCTGAATTTATTTTTCTTATATTTTCTTTTTCTTATATTTTCTTATCTTTATTTATTATATCTTTATTATAAAAATAATTTGTTATTATTTTTACGGTGTAACCAAAACTAAGAGTCTTTTAAAAACATGTCTCAAAACGAGGCCTATTTGAACTGAATGAAGCTCATTAGGGTCCTAGAGAAAAAAATGGAATCCTAATTTCTACGAAGGTCAAACTGAAAGTTCTTAGAAAATTAAAAACTGAGCAAACTAGCAAGTTATTAGTTTTATTATATCTTATCAAAATAGTGTTCATTCACATCAATACATCGCTGCATTCGATAGAACCACTGAGAAAAGCACGTTTCCCACTCGTCTTTAGAGGTCTCTTCGACGGCCTTCTGAAACGCAGTCACTGCTTCCTCGGCGTCTGTAAAACGTATTCCTTAAGTTTTTCTTTTAATTTCGGGAATAAATAAAAATCGCAAGCTGCGAAGTCGGGTCTATACGGCGGGTGACCCAGTAATTCCACGTCTGATGTAGCCAAATAGTCGATAGTTTGTCTTGCGGTGTGCGACGAGGCGTTGCCGTGATGAAGGAGGATCCTACTGCGAGGTCGTTTCTCCCGAACTTTTTCCAAGACAAGTGGCAAATAATTGTAAGTGTACCACTCTGCAGTAACTGTTTTTTGATCCTCTAAACCAATTGTTGCGTAATGACCTGTCTTTCCGAAGAACAAGGCCACCCTCGTTTTTCCTCTCTCTTCATTTTAGTTGGCAACTCTTCGGAAGGAAACACCCACTGAGCAGACTGTCTTTTGATTTCCGGATCATAACAGTAAATCCAACTTTCGTCACCTGTAAGTACGCCGAATACAGCGTTTGAGCCACCTCCGTCAAATCTTTGAACCACGGCACCAATCAACACGGAGAGTTTTTGGGCTTCGGTCAAATTATGAGGTATCCACCGGGCACAAAGCTTCCTGACTGCTAAATATTCAAGGAGGATTTTGTGGTCTTGACTCATACCAATCCCTAAGCTTGTCCGAATGTGCTGATAGGTCACTCTTTTATCTGTCTCTATCATACGCCGCACAAAACCGATGTTATCTTCAGTCGTCACCGTAGCAGGCCGTCCTACATGCAGATCATCGGTGAGATTAGTGCGACCACGTTTAAACTCATTAAACCAGTTGTAAACAGTGGCACGAGATGGGGCTTCATCGTGAAAGGCGAATCGAAGTCTTTCATAACTTTCTTGTTGTCTTAAATGACATCGAAAGTCTTAAAAAAAATCATTGCACGAAAATTTTCTCGCGTTAAATTCATGCTGACGTGACACAGCCAATTTTCAATTTGCCGCCAAAACGTAAAACTAATGACTTAAGAATAAAATTCATATTCAATAGCATAACAAAGAGTTCCATTTTCAAAATTCGAACTTACTTTTTTATTATATTGTTTGCAAGTGGCCAGTTCTAAAAACTTTTAGAGTGACCCTCGTATTATTTGGCGAGCACCTCGACGTGTGAGGCTTTTTTAGGGTTTTTTAGGGCACGTAACGTAGATCACGAACACAGGGAACCATTTTTTTTCTTCTACGTAATAAACATTTTTAATGTTGTTCTTCTGTTAGTAGTAGCCCATGACGCAGGGGCATACAGATATTAATGTATTTTCAGATTTTTACCACGATTTTTTTTTTTGCCTACATTGTACATCATTAAATTTAGATGCAACGTGTTAATACTTTATGTAGCTTGCATAGAACTACAGGGTATTATAATGTACGTTTCATGTGTATATATTATATTAAAACAAAAATGTATAGTGGTTTCGCACGACTCATACTGCATTAGAGAACGGTAGAAAAAATGCCATTTATGTTGCAACTACTTTATTAGAAATATTGGTCAAAAAGTACATGATTTTTTTTAATTTTTTTACATTTTTTTATTTCATTTCTCGCGCGTTATGGTAGGAATATGTTAAACGAGATGTCATGCATATAGCGCGAATATTTTTCAATCCAATTAGATGAACTTAAATGAAGTTGTGCATTTCCAGATATTTTTAACTTCGCTATTTATTTCGATTGTGTTTTTAAAAAATCCACTAAAATCATATATTTCAGAAAATGTTATATGTAGTTGACAGAATGTCAAATCTTTGAGTCAATTTATATTGTCACTGGAATAAATAATATACCTATTCTAAGCCTTAAGTTCTGTTACAAAGAAAAAATACCGGTAAGTGCGAGTCGGGCTCGCACACCGAGGGTTCCGTACGAACGAGATGTATGGAAATTAATAGAAGTTAACATGTCTCGGCGACTACACTTATTTGCTGCAAAAAAAAACAAAATTTGTTTTTATTTTTCATATACAGGGTTATTTTTTGATCACCGGCCAAATTTTAAAATAAGGAAGTAGACATCATTCCAAGAGTGTGTTTTAAATTTTATCGTCTAATTGTAAAATTTTATTAAATAAAAATCGATTTAAAATGGTCCTTAAAAATGCATCGAATTGTTGTTATTACACGAAATGTATCGACTTGAAGGTCGGTGACGTCGGTCTACCGTGAGTCGCGGGTGTGATGCACGTGGTGACTAAGAAATATGTTTTACAACATGGGACAAATTATATATCTTTAATTATATGTATCTATTTATTTTTTTAATATTTTTTATTTCATAAATCGAATGTATTATTGATTCTGAACCAAACCTGAAAATTTAGCCGGTGACCAAAAAATAACGCTGTATATATAAAATATAAGTTTGTAATGTTTATGAGCGAAGGTATTTTGAAATAAACACAATTTTATAATAGAAATAGATTAATAATAATCATTTAAATTTGCCCTATTGCTAAATGGTGAAAAATTTATTGAACTAGTATCAAAATTTACTGCACTCGACTCGTAAATATCAGAGTCGAATGCTGTAAGTACCACAACCATTATTACTTATTTATAAAAAAATTAAACGGTGGCTGAAGTAAGTATGAATAGTCATACTTTGTATTTCAAAATTATAAAAGACGTTGTATATAATTATATTACATACTGTTGTGTTGTACTTATCAAAGGTAACATATTTTTCATTGTGGAAAAGTACAAAGAAAATTTATGTTGGAGATGTGTTTTAAAATTTACGTTAAAATCTCCTACAACAATAAGACGAGAAGCACTATTGCAGCTGTTATCGTAAATTAGTGTATTAATTCATTCGATAGCACCATGAGTTAAACATCGTGGTGACTTTTAAATAGTATTTTCTTTAACTAACAATAAATATTTCTAAATGTACTCACTCACAATACCTGTTTAGACCATCTAGGTTATTGAAACAAGATATTTCACACGTCTATTTTGCCACTGCTTGTCTAAAATACCATTGTACCCTTGGTTGGGCCTTGGGGATCTTGGTTACCCTATAAGTTATAACCAATAGATACTCAACTTGGATTTGCTACATTTAGCCTATGCCTTACGCCTAATTAGACGGTTGCGGCACACATTTAGTAGGCGCCTTACAGTTATAAGTTGATAATGATTTTTCCAATGATCTACATATAATTTACTAGTTTTCATGCTATAAGTTCTTACTTGCCAAATTTCACAACTCCAGGTCAACGGGAAGTACCCGATAATTTTTGGTTTTCGACAAAGTACGTTTTCATACAAAATTTGTGCATAATTGGCTATAACTTTTTATTGCGTTAACTTAGAAGTGTGGCCTCAAGACGTAACTGACCTCCGTATTTGACAAAAATTTCAGCTTAATCCCTCCTTCAAGCGTTTTAGAGAAAAAGATCTTGACAGACGTACAGACAGACGGACAACAAAGCGATCCTATAAGGGTTCCGTTTTTTCTCTTTGAGATACGGAACCCTAAAAATATTAATACGTGCATACATCTACATGAACAGACTTTACGTATAAAAAATATCATTATTTGAATCATACGCATATTCCCTATTCATATTAAGATATTTGCGATATTTACGAGAAGTTATTTGAAATTTACTTCTTGTAACTAGCTACTCCTGTATTTTTTCTAATAATATCCAAACACGTAAAACCTGCTTTTTAACTTGTACCGTGCAATGGGGTCAGGTTCCCAACCTGACTCCTGGTCCCAATACTCCAAAGCGGCACGCCACCAATTTGTCCAAATCGAATCCGCAAGTCGTTCTACTCCACTTCGCCGTATGCTGCTTCAGAGGGACGGATGGAGGACCTCCCAGCTGGGCTGCTATTTGTCTGGCCTCTCCCCCTAGCCTGTCCGGTATGGGTAGCCATGGCATAGTCTTGAGGACCACAGAGACACGCCCGCCCACCACGGCAAGGTGGCAGTTTCTTCGGGGGGAGCTATTAATACCTAACTAATGAAAATTGGTACTAAATTTTGTTTAGCAATAAAAAAATAAAAGTAAAAATATAAACTAACCATAGGTAGATATTGTATTATGTAGGGGAGCAAACGAGTAGTTGGCTCGTTTTGATGACTGCCGGCGCCCATAGATATCTATATCGAAGTTTTACAGATGCGTTGCCCTCCTTGCTCCCCTACCTTTCACGCGCCACCGGAAACACACACCGCACGCAACGTGACACTGCTATCACTTTACGCCAGTATCGTTTGAGAAAGAGCAAGAAAGTTTCTCATCCGTAAACAATTTTTTTCTGTGACCTCCCTTTGCGTACTGCTTCAGTACTTGTTTCGATTTTACCTTTTTGGTAAAGCAGATATTATGTGCCTAATCGCTACTACCCTATTCATCTTTAATTTATCAGTTAAGAAATGACCAGTGCGTCTCTTGTAGGCGGCAAGTGCTGCCTAAGTCATCTCCTAAAAAACGCGACATGGTTCTAGAATCATATCGCCAGCACCTAAGTGCTATCCTGATTTCCCGAGATAAGATCTTTTGCTTGTTGTACCTGTTAATAGACCAGTACACAAACATTTGACTAATACCAAGTGTATGGAGAGTTTTAAAGTTTGCATTTGGCTCCATACCTACTTTGTGTAATGCAATCACAGCGATTCTGTTCTCTTTATCACCCCACTCTATTTTAATATCGCAAAATATTGTACAATGTGAGTACCAAAATGAGACACAATGAAAAATCGTATAGAAATGACAGATTCCAAATTCGAATGTAATATTTTTTAATTTTTGTTGTAACAGTATTTATGGCCAGACTAAGTAAGGCCAGATAATAAAATAAATAAAGCAAATAATTAAAAAGTATATAAGTACATTATTTATTCAAGATATTATTATCTTATGTTTATAAAATTGTATAAAATTTGTTTTAAAACTGTAATTTAAATATATTTATACATTATTTTTAAAGTTAGCTCTCAGATATATCAATTTTTAAAACAAATAAATATGTCGAAACTGTTTTAAATGTAGTTGTAGTATATTTGAGACGTCATTTATGTAAGTCGAGTTAACATAAAAGACATAACATATAGTTCGACAATTCACACGGATTTCATGTTGTTCTGGTAGCTTGTTGAGAGATATGCATGGTATGTTGTCCAGGTTTACGTCCACTAACATGTGACTTGCCTAGAGCTTAGTGACTCGTATCCTAGGACCTAGGTACTCGCTAAGTGTGGTCATTCGCCTATGGACACAGTACGGCCAGCAGCGAACGTTTTAAAATGTTTGTGTAACTGATATACACCTAACTCGCTAGCCTTTAGGAGATGGCCAAGCATTTACGAACGTACCTTTATGGCAATTTTCCATATTCTAGGTATCTATCTATTGTTTTGGCTACTGGAGGTAGCATTATGACTTAAGTATACGTAATAGTTCACGTTTACGTCATATATTATACCTCCGGTAGGCAAATAAATAGAGTAAATAGAATATAAAAAACGAAGGTAAAATCCCTTTAGGTACTATTTTCTATACCTAGGTATCTATGTCAATATTTATAAGATGTGGTTCTTTTCAAAGACCTTTGATGCTGTCTGTACCTATATTATAATTTTAAGGCGTTCAATGTAGTGTGTTTTGTGTCGTATTAGTTTTGCCACTTTCATGTCATTCCTCCTCCGTAGCAATAACATTACTTTACCGCCTTCGTTTCAAAATGATGTATTTTCAATAAACAAAAACGACATATTTAAGTGTGTTTTATTTATGCTTTGCCATAGTTTTTCCTTGAGGTTACAAAATACTTTTCTGTTTTTGATGCCTTAGAAAATCTGCTACTGACGCAAACACATCGTCGGCTAACACCAGGGGGGTCTGTAGACCGGCGAAGTGGCCGCCGAAGTCCAAAGTAGAATATCTGACTAGGTTCTTAAATTTGTCGGACAATATCCAATGCGGCTGGTATACTATCTCGTAACGGAAATAGAGAGCGGCTGTAGGAACTTGCGTTGGAATGCTGCAAAGAAAAGTAATAATAGTTTTAGGGTTAATTCACACCAAAAGTGCGGCGAAGGGCAGCGAAGCGGAGCGCAGTTTGTGTCATATGAATTTCAACTTTATAATAATTTCTATAATACTTATTATCGCATGAGAAACTCGAACGAAACGCGCGAATTCGCTGGAATGCGCGAGAAGTCGCTGGAATGCTCCAGAAGTCGCGAGAATTATGATGTCGCTTAGCATAGCTATGCTGTCGCGTGTCATGGGGTTTGTGAATTTTCAGTTATCCATTGGAAGCGTGGAGAACAACACATCTACATAATAAGTTCAGCGCCGGATCCAGGTGGGGGCTTAAGGGCCTTAAGTTTATTTTTGTACCCATAAAAGGGCCCGCTCTCGTCAACACCAAGATCTCCAAGTCAGGGGCCTCGTCAGAGCTAATCCGGGGCTGCAGATCTTTAATGCCCCCGATAGATATCAAAAGGGCTCCGACAGTTTATTTTCCCCTTTATAAAAAGTATTACATTATAACAAATAGTGAAAAATATATACAACAGAGCACTAGAGTAAGGGTCAATTCACACCAAAAGCGCGGCGAAGCGCAGCGAAACGGAGCGCAGTTTATGTGTCATGTGAATTTCAACTTTATAATAATTGCTATAATACTTATTATCGCATGAGAAACTCGAACGAGACGCGCGGATTCCCGCGAAGTCGCTCGTCGTCGCCGCAGATGTCTCCAGAATTCGATGATAAGTACTTACTATAGTAATGAAAATAAAGTTGAAATTCATATGACACATAAACTGCGCTCCGTTTCGCTGCGCTTCGCCGCGCTTTTGGTGTGAATTGACCCTAACCGACATAGCTACTCGGATTAGCAAGCTGAAGTGACAGTGGGCCGGTCATATCTGCCGCAGAACCGATGATCGTTGGGGTCGACTGGTTCAAGAGTGGAGACCGCGTACCGGCAAACGTAGTGTAGGAGGCCCTGTGACTAGATGGAGTGACCACTTACGCAAAGCTGTGGGCAGGAAGTGGGAAAGGTTAACCGAAGATCGAGGCCAGTGGCGAGTGCTATGGGACAGGCCGTTGTCCAACAGTGGACTGCAATAGGCTGATGATGATGATGATGAAGAGTGAAATATTGTTCGTCGCTTAATGGCCTGCGCAGACTAGGGATTTTTGTCCGCTAAAATAGAACACTTACAACTGTATGGAGTAATGCAAACGAGGGATTAAAAGTACCGCGTACAAAAAGTCCCACGAATAACCGAGGACATGCAAAGAACCAAAGTTGCCCGGAAAGTGCCTCACTCTCGAGCGCACAACACAAACTTAAAGTCCACCGTGTGCATTGCTTCGCTTAGTTTTTTGAGTTCTATTTTTTCGGGGACTCCCCCGTACTTTTGTCCGGTCCGCTCTCTGCATGTCATCCGTTATTCGGGGGACTTTTTGTACGCGGTACTTTAAATCCCTGATTCGCGTTACTCCATACAGTTGTAAGCGTTCTATTTTGACAACATTCCGCGGACAAAAGTCCATCGTCTGTGTTGACCATTATGCTGATATCCATGACGGACGTAGGTAGCCGTCAAAAGTTTGGCCCCCAATCATTTTATAAAAAAGAGGACGTATTTTTAAATTCACCTGTGCACGGTCGAGACCTCGGGCCATACGTACGCCTCCGCGTATATCCTCATGGACGGAGCGATTCTGTCGTTAGCCCACATGATAGTCGCCGTGTCTAGCAAGTGGTCGATGTCTATACTCTCCATGCCGCCGTGTGGTGTGTCTAGCTGGTCTCTGTTGCTGCCGACTGCCATCCGCTCCAGGATATAAGCCGCCATGCCGGAGGGAGTGTCTGACAATGCCGCGCCTGAAAAGATTTGTAAATGAAAACTTCCTTAGCAGCGTTTTTTTAGATGGAAACGAATAGTTGGGCCACCTGATGTTAAGTGATTAACACACACTTAACTGCAGACATCCACAACACTAGAGGTCTAAAGGATGCGTTGCCGGCCTTTGAGAGATGAAAAAGCTATTTTCTTGAAGATTCATTTATATGACTTGACTTCGGCTTCTTGCTTTGTTTGCTCTTAGCCAGTGTTGTAGAGAACAGCATTGCCGCCCCCAATAATACGTGAGGAAACACAGGATTCCAGGCTCAAGTTCTAAGTTTGAGGCTGAAAGTCAAGGGAGGGATTATCCGGCATCGTGGGTGTCACTACCCTCTTATAAGATCGCATTATCAACGTACAACGCGACACAGGAAAATTCAATTTTTTGTTCGTAGCAGCTAGGCGGCGTTACAAGTGTGTGAACTAAAATAAATAATTAATGGTTCTTGGTGTTCATTTTACGCAGTTAAACTAACAATCAACATGGATCTGGTACGAAATAAACATTATTATTATTATTATAAAAACAGTGCGGCGAAGGTTGGTAGGGCGGTGCCCCCCACTATAAAAATTAAAATCCTACTAATATTATAAATGCGAAAGTTTGTGTTTGTTTGTTTGTTACTCCTTCTCGCAAAAACTACTAAAACGATTTTCATGAAATTTAGCACACACATAGAGGGTAACTTGGATAAATACAGGATTTTTATCCCCAAAAAATGTTCCTATGGGATGCCATGGGATGATTTTCCACGGGATCGAAATTTACGCGGGTGTAACCGCGGGGCGCAGCTAGTATATCATATTAAGTGATGTTTCTGTCGACAATGCCATAATATACATTATACATACCTAATACATAAATATAATAATAACACAAGCTAAATATAAAAACAATGACAAATGAGAATTTGTAAAATAACGAAAATCAAAAACATGAAGTGTTAAAACTTGTTGTTAAAACAAAAACAAAAGGTTACAATGTAGGTATATAGTAATAGTAAGTACATTATTGTAGTTACAATCTACCTACCAGGTTCCAGGTTATTCTTAAAAAGTGATTTCTAGACCTAGATATGAAAATTTGAAATGAAATGAAAATTATAGTTACCAATAGTTTCAGGTTTAGTCGCTTGCAAATGATAGTATCCAAATTCTTTAAGCATAAGAGTGATTGCACTTCTCAATGATACTCTCTCTACATATTTATCTTCCACAAAAATTGTTGGAAAGAGAGAGACTATGAAGGATTTCGCCATGCTCACCGGCATACTCGACATCGGCATGTTTGTGTGAAAACTGAAGAAAAACTGAAATAAGTAGGCTTACGCCGAATACCATGGGAAGTTTTAGTCTACAACGCAATTGTCACTCGACACTATGAATCCATTTCGTCACAGCAATACTGACAGAGACATGGTCAGTACTGCCGTGACTATGGCCGACAAGGTGAACGAAACGTCGAGAAAGTAATTTAAATGAACCACTATATACCTAATCTAAAATCTTTATTTATTTTGCATTGCATGTTTTACACGGTGTGGGAGTCTTTGGAAACCTTTTTTTAAGTTTAATTAACGAGAAACCCGTTTTTATTATACGCCATTGTTCCCATTTGTTCAAACAAAGCGATATTATTAAAAATTAACATAAATTTATAGTAAACCGATTTTAAGTTTTTAAGTAATAAAATTGCTTTATCATCTCCAAGTGTATTAGTTACCTACTTCTATTAGATTGAAGAAG
>LUGF01035535.1:379179-389895 GCA_001625245.1 Calycopis cecrops
CTTCCTCCCGCGCCCCACCATCGGTTTAAGTCCAGCGGCGGCATTTCTGGTACGGCATATAAGTCCACTCCGAATCCTATACCTATAAGGAATAGTCCCGTGCTAAGTATCACAGAGGATAACATCTGAAATAGAGATGCTATTATATATTGGCAGTGTCAAGTGTTCGCGTTTTGATAATGATAATATCTGTGGACTTCAACACACCATTTTTGTCTCGCACCGTGGTGTCTACCGCAAAAACTTGTGTTACGGGTACTAGACAATTGAGATATTTAAGAAACCTTATATACCTAGGTATTTAAATTTTTATTATAGAAATACATTTAATACATAACTAGATAAACATCCATGACCTGGGTAGGATTCGAACCCGCGATCTCTGGCTATGCACAATATACCTACCCGGCTATGTTACTACTGCGCCATGGTCACTCGATATGGTCACCAGGCCATAAATTAGATTTTTTTACACAATAGGTGCGAACTAAGTAAGTACATGCCATATAACATAAACATTTTGCACTAACACTAAGTACAATTCCTTGCAATTGTTATCAATTACAATTTAGAATTTTAGAATCTATACAAAGAATCATTGCGATGTGTTGATCGGTCTGTAAACAGTACCTATGCATTGCAATATAAAATATTACCTACTTGAAATAATATCGTTAAATTACCATTAAAGGAAACGGTCACTTATGTACTTGATTGAACTATTAACTTATTAATGCAACACAAAACACGCTGTAGACGAGGTACGAGCGATATCTCCGCTGGTTAACTTAAAACTGCAGACGAACAGGAAGACAATCATTTTATTAGCCCGTTATTGGTTTTATTATCACTACATATAGGCATGGAACAACCTGAGGCCAAGACCTCGAGTCCTTGGTTTACGTAACTTTTTTTTTGTTTTCGCAGGGGAATGCATTTATGCACGATACCCGGGACCTGGGTGGCTCTGAAACCGGGCCTGTGTCGCGCTCGGCGTTTATTACGCCCCTACCGACTAAACCCCTGCGGGTGCCTTCAGCCGCTTTGATTGGAGGGCCCCGGATCTAAAAGCAACAGGGCGCCTCCAGCGACAGACTGGCCTCGGTGAGAAGGCCAGACTCTTCCTCCTTAGGGACTGTCCGGCTGCCTTTGAACAGTCCCTTACTCCACGATGGAACCGTGCAATGGGCTCAGGTTCCCATCCTAACCCCTGGTCTCAATGCTCCAACGGAGCACACCTCGCCGGTCGTCCGAATCCACGCCGCCATCTGCTTATTCAGAGGGACGGGTGGAGGACTTCCAGCAATTTCTGGTCCTTAGTTTACGTACCTACGCTAGTAAGAGGTAGTGCCACGCTGAAGGGGGAGATACCTCACGTTTACACTATACCGGCGTAAAGTGAAAATACCTAATAATATCTGTGGACTTATTACACCACGTTAGTCTAACCCCGTGCTAATTGCAGTTAGGACTTGTGTTAGGGGCGCTACACAAACGGAAATATATTTTTCATCACATCTATACGAAAAGAGGCAGTTTGATCCTCGTTAACAGGGAGCAAAATAGCTCTTTGATCCCTAGGGATGGAAAGTGATTTGAATTTGGAACGTGGATAAAATCGTGTATCAAAGCCCCAATGACCAGATAAGAAATTAATTACTATCCGGCCACACGGGTGTCATGGAGTCATGACGTTAAGGTGAACTTGATGTCATGAGGCCATGACACCCGTGTAGCCACACCATTTCGAATATTGTATGAACAAATCGCTGGCTTTATGGCAAAATAATATGTCTTCGTTGGTGAAATTAAAAAAAAACGCGGAAAATGTTTTTTTTTATGGTAAAGGGGGGCAAACGAGCAGTCGGAGCCATTGTCATGACTACCGACGCCCATAGACATCTGCATAGAAGACAGCCTCTACACAAATGCGCTGCCCTCCTTTCTCCTCCCACCTCCATGGGCCACCTGCTGCTTACACACCGCACGAAACGCGACAGCACAGCTGTCACTTTACGCCAGTCTCGTGTAAGCGAAAGGTGCCTCGGTCGTGCCGGCCGAATTCAGTTGCATGCAAACATGCAGTGTGGCACTACCTCTTACTAAAATGATTAGTTGCAGTACTCTTTTGCTCATAGAGGGCGATGAAAAGTAGAGTGTTCACCTCGGGAGCAACACTATTTTTGAAGCTCGAGTACTTTGAATCCCTCGCTGTGCTCAGGATTCAAAAAACACTCTCGCCTGAAAAATAGTGTTTTACTCCCTAGGTTAACAATCTACTATAATATGTCGTATAAATTTAATAAATTTTATATATTTAAGATTTTTATTATATAAGTACATATATGTAATACATGAATGCAACCCTTGGCGCAATATGCACCGCTTATTCGAGCCAGCCTGTTCGTCTGGTGACTGGTGTCCAAGTGACCGATGCGCTGCCGTGTTTCGAGCGCCGTGTCCGGTAGTCCATGCAGGAGGGAGGTGAAAGGAGGGTATTGGGGAGTCCATGTATAATGGAGGTGAAAAGAGATACACATGTAGCCAAATTGGGCGAGCACGACCGGGGGTACCTCTCGCTTACACGAAACCGGCATAAAGTGACAGCTGTGCTGTTGCGTTTCGTGTGGTGGCTCATGAAGGGAGAAGAAGGAAGAAGGGCAACGCATCTGTATAACCTCTATGCGGATGTGTATGGGATCGATGTGGATGCGCCAGTAGTCATATAAAAATATAATACCTAATGGATGAAGTGCCTCTCTTGAGTAATCATTGCCGCAATGGCAGGATACCACTTGACTTAACATTATCTTATCTATTCACTATTCTATCCATCCGTCTATTTCATATGCTAACTTGCCCTGCTGCTGACAGATCCGGGGCACCTTAATATAGGCGGGTGCCGGCACCTGCGGGGTTTCAATGGGTATTCGGATTAGCCGCGAGTTCCACACATCAATCGTATCTCACCCAAGACCGGTGGTAGAGCGTAAAGCATTTCCCCGCAAAAAAGAAAAAGAAAAGCTAACAACTACAAAATGTAACTTTACATTTTGACTTTTAAATAATAAAACTTGTGATTAGTTTACACTTTTCTGTGCTCTTACTTTTAACTAGTTCGGGTACCTAAAATAAGCTGCTCTTACAAATAGAATACCTACCTACACAAATAAGGATTCATGTTAATGTTAATTAAATTACAAAATGGTATGAGCTAGTCTCTTTGTACATGTAAGCAGCACTGGAATTAGACTTCGGCGGCCCATGACAGAACAAATGGTGAAAGTCCTCAAATTGTTTGTAGTTAAGTGTTGAAAGTTTTTATTGTTATAACTTCAGCTTAAAGTTAAAGAAGAGAGTAACTAAATAAGATGGCTAACATAAAATTTATTCAAAATTAAAAACATAACAAGCTAAATTAGTTTTCTTCTGATTTTCATATTAATAAATGTATCCGATCATATCGTCGAAGTCTGTTTCTCTCGATTTTTTTTGTGGTGTGGTGGCGGACCATAGGCAACCTATCTTGCTTGAGCTTAAATCCGGCCCTGCATATAAGGGCAGGCAAGGAACTGTCAAATGACCGCTCACAGTATCATAATGCCACTTTCGGTTGTAATTTCAATAGATATTAATTATTAGGTATCCTATTCTCTGTATATGAACTTATGCAACTAGCGCTATCTTTTGAGATTTGTGCTGGTAGTCGAACAAAATAAACATCACAAATTCCATTCGCCGTGAGATGGCGTTTTGATATTGTTCACTTACTTAGCAGATAAAAAATACTGGCTCAGTTACATTTTATAGTTTGCCACTTATGTATAACTAGCTGAGCCCCGCGTTTCCACCCGCGTAAACTTCGATATTGTGGAAAATCATTCCATGGCATCCCATAGGAACATTTTTTCGGGATAAAAACTATCCTATGTGTTAATCCAAATTAACCTCAATGTGTGTGCCAAATTTCATGAAAATCAGTTCAGCAGTTTTTGCGTGAAGGAGTAACAAACAAACAAACATATAAACTTTCGCATTTGTAATATTACTAGGATAGGATATGTAATGGAAACACGTCGGGATTGCAGTATACCTGTTATACTCGAAGGTCGATGTACGGTCTATTCTCGGAAGCTCTTGTTTATTCTAGGTTTGTCCAAGACTTTCTACAAAGCGTGAAATAAAATTCCAATTTCGGTTTTGTATTAAAATATTTTAAGTCCAACTTATAGTTCGTTAGTCGAAGTTTAGTCAAAGAGCATTGTCATTTAAATAAACATACACATTATTTAAGTTCAAAATACATTTGTACTTTGACACTGTATGTGTGTAACATGAATCTTTGGTTAGTCAAGATCCGGCTCTCATAGAGCCCGGTCTTTGATCTTTGATGGCAGGTCACAGCTCTGCCGATAATCCCTTATAGGATCAACAAAAAAAAAAAACAAAAGCCCTTGATGTTAAACACCTTGTTTAATTAATATTAGCATTAAAATTACAAGAAGTAAGTGCTGGGCCTCTTGTATGCGAAGGTGTTGAGTTTCTTGTAGTGGTGGACACGTTTCGGCAGCGGGAATCTGATGGCGCTGTTGTGGAATTGCTTGACTTGAGGTCTGCGGCAAGCTGAGGCCTTGATCACTTCCACTTTGATAATCTAAAAGAAATGCAAAATGTGTTTGTTATTCTGCAAATCTGCAAGTTACAAGTAGTTACTGAACAAGAAAGGACATTGTTAGTTGCAAACCAAAAATTAGATATTCAATGTTTCTGAAATGCTGATGCTGTACACATATGCATACCACAGAAGCAAAAAACAATTTTTGTTTTTGTTAAACAACCCCTGTAACTAAACTTATATGCCTCCCACTATTGCTATAAATATTTATATTCAGTGATATAAATTAACTAAATTCATTAATTAATCTGATTAATTAATTAGGATGTAAGTCTTCCAATGGGCTATTTTCCAGTATTAAAAATAAAAGTTTATTGAATGTAATCTTTAAGTAAAGACATGAATATAGTGAAATAATTTGTGAATAATCAATATTTTATATTAAAATCCATTTTTAAAAACATTTATTTTTCATAAGTCACATGACAGGAAACAATGTGAAATTAATGATGACGTAACATGTGCATACTGATTCCGAAATCTACTGATACTACCAGTTAATTACTTTAAAATCTAACTTTTTTTTCTGTATTTTTTTTTTATGATATAGGAAGGCAAACGAGCAGCCGGAGCCATTTTCATGACTACCGACGCCCACAAACATCCGCATAGAGGCTATACAGATGCGCTGCCCTCCTTTCTCCTCCCACCTCCATGGGCCACCGGCTACTTACACACCGCACGAAACTGTATTCTATAATATGCACAATAAAGTTTATTTCATTCATTCATTCATTGTACTAGCCACTTGTCAAATTTCTAGCTCATCTTATGGATTTGTCAACTGATAACAACAACAAAAAAGTTCTAAATAGTAGCTACTGGAAGTAATTTGCGGAACGCTAACAAAGCTAATACGTCCCAAGACGCTATTTTGCTTAAAGAAACATTTCGTGGGTTTCACAAATTATGAATTTGAAAATTAGGGATAAATACTTATCAGAAATAAAAACAAAAAATTGTATAAGTTCCTTGATCACTGATAAACATTCTGAAGACCAAAAACCAAACTTGGAAAATAGCCCATACATTAACTAAAATTTGTGAACGCATATTAATCATTCACAAAATTACTCCTGAACTACTGGGGTACATTTACCTAGCTATTTTTTGCTATGCAGTCCAATCTACACTAAATCCATCTTAAGATGCCTTCATATCTTGAGAATAATCCATTTATAATAAATATTGTATGAATAAAATGACTATCGAAGCCTCCTTTCTCCTTCCTTTTCATGGGTCACCAGCTATTGACACACCCCACGTGCGGTGTATAAGTAGCCGGTGGCCCATAGAGATGGAAGGAGAAAGGAGGGCAGTGCATCTGTATAGCCTCTATGCAGAAATCTATGGGTGTCGGTAGTCATGAAAATGGCTTTGACTTCTCGTTTGCCACCCTATATCATAAAATAAAAAGAACAGGAATTAAACCTGTTCACTCTAAGCCTAGGTAATCAAATCTTGAGTTTAGTTACATTTCTTTGCTATTAAAGACTTCATTAATCTAGAAATAAAAATATTTACATGGATAGAGTGAGCTCTTGCTCTATGTCTGGCTCCCATATCACGGTAGCACTGTGTGACAGCTCCGCCCACACTTAAGTCACGGTATTCACGGTACATGTTGTGGACACCAGACCTGGATTCATAACGAAGCCAGATACCAAAGTTCTTGATCTTTACTGGGCTCTTCTCTGGGATTTCCTGAAAGAGTATTAAAAAACATGGATTGAAATAAAAGTGTTACTCATACTAAAACAATGTAAGAGAATAGTAAATTTTATGTTAATAGTAAAGGTCACTATGCAGATATGCAAACAAATAGAATTATCGTCATGAATAGGAAATGAAATAAGGTGAATAACATTACATCCTTGTTTATTCTTATTTACCATTTTTAAATGGTCCAGTGTTTAGTTTTATTCTTTTGAACCCATCATACATTTAAAAAAAATTAATTTGTAGCTAGCACCAGCAGCATATTATATCCGCAAGTAACATCAAAATTGTCTGACTGAGAACATTGCAACATCATAAAAACTTAAAGCTTGTCATAAAAAAACATAGTGAAACACGTTATGTGGAATCCAATAGGATCACTTTCGATATGTTCAATAGATTTGTGCTAAAAAGCCCAAATGTTGTGATCTTATATTTAATATTTTATTTATTCTTTTATTGAAGATGAAGGATCAGGGTGCCATAAAGACTAACTTAATTGTATGTGCAGGTGGTAGTCAACATGTTACAGATTGTGCATTAATTTTATACAAGGTTGATAAAAGCGAGCTGCGTTAAATTAAACCACATACATGTACTATAAGTGCCTATATAGTTAATCTGAAACTTAAAAAAAGTTTACGACAAGCATACGAAAACATTTTCTTCAAACAAGTTAAATAGCAAAAAAAATGTAATCATGCTTTGTACTGGGAGGCTACTAAGGCTACACTTGAACAGAGTGAATGATCCTGGCCAGACCATACTCTCAAAAAGCTGACGTACAGTAGGTATGAAGTGAGAAAAACTTTAAAAAATTCCTATGGGTAATCTATTACTCCGATTAATTCTCCCGGTACCGACCACGTGTTCGCTGCGTGTTTTTGAAGCGTCAATGAACGTCCGCGGTAACCGAAGAGTTAATCTGATTTTTGTTGTGTGGCCTTGAAATTAACTAAATTAGTGGTTTCATTTCAACCCTCTCGCTTTTATCAACCTTGTGTAATATCATCTATGATAGTTCTGATCAACTAAGCCCAAAAGCAGTATCACAGTAAAGAAATTTCAAGAAAATTTAAGTTATGTAAATAATAGTATATTTAGAATCAGTGAATAGAATGTAGGTATATGTAATATAATTTTTTTAACAATAGATAAACAAAATACCACTAAAATGATTAATTCATTAGATGCAATAAAAATCTATTCACATATTTCATTTTTGAGATACAACTTTTGCACTTATGAGACTAGACTAGAATAGATGAGAGATAGAAGAATATAAATTATATCATGTCTCCTATTCATTTATGATAAAAATAGAAATAATAAGATAAATAACTAACCTTGATGGAAACAATTTCTCCAGTGGTCTTCTTGAACTTCTTCAGTTGTCGTAAAAAATACCAGAAACGGGATTTTGCCACAATAGGGTCAGGAGAGAAAATTCTCATTTTATATAGTGGGGGCTTTGGCTCGTTCTCAGATGGGAGCTTGCGCCCGATCACCTCGAATTCCTTCAACTGAAAATATTGACAGGCATATTATATAATTGATGGCAATATTGATTTGTATTTAAAAAAATTATATTAGGTTCTCATGAATATGAATAATCACATAAACACATAACCTATAAAATCAGGTTTTCTGTAAATACACATTGAAAACATTCAATATATAATATTTCCTAAAATAATATATTTAATACCTAAAATATTGATAGCATACAAAAATAAGAATAATTACTATTTTGTTAAAAGAAAAACAACATCTTAGATTCGGCGACAACGTGTGCTGTTCACACCAAGCCCATACATCGCTGCATCAAATACATATTTACAAATTATTTCTAATACATTTATTGTTTATGTTATTTAAATTATTATGATTAACATTTTGTATCATTTTTCTTTGATTATTTATTTATTATTTGAAATATTACCTCTCCTTTAGCTTTCATTTTCACAGATTTGACTAAAAGGACCTGTCAACGGAAACGGAAAGGTTAGTTGCAGATGGCATCGTAGCATGACGGATATTTTTTTTTCTATGGTAATTAAGTTTTTGATACAAAATTTTAGCCACTTAAATGTCAATGAGCATATTACATGTTATAATTATTGTTTTATTATTTATTTATTTATTTATTAAATACATAAACAGACACAGGAGAAATTACACAAAAAATCCCGCAAAAACCAAATATTTGGCTTGTCCGCGGGTACGGAGTAATATATTTATAGCAATACATAAACAAATATTTCTTTTATAAAGATAATATGCCAATATTAACAATTAACATAAACAACAATATACTATACAATTATTAATAATTAAAACTTATGGAGTATTTTGTAATAAATATCTATGAGTTTTATTTTTAAAAATTTTAATGTTATTATTATTATTGTGAGCCTGGTGTGACCTACTGCTGGAAAAAGGCCTCTCTACTCTCTTTCCACACATCTCTATCATATCAAGTATCAAGACAAGAAAAAAAACATTACGACCGCGTAATCTCTATGAAATAGGGACGGAACAGCAGAGCTGCCTAAGGACTGTCCATCGATACTTCTCGTGTATCCGGACTATTACAAGTTAGAGTGTGCCCCTGTAAAAAAAAATATTTCACTTCATATTAATTTCTTCTGAGTTAGAACCTTATTTTTAATTTTAGTTTCATAGGTATCTATATACTTATTAAATTTATTTCAAAAATCAAAACTTGCAACCCCTCAATTTTTTGTCTAGTCCGTTTTTTTAGTCTTGGAAACTCAATTGATAAGAATGTAAATTGAGAAGACAATGTTGCTAGTTTTTTTTTATTCATAAATAGCGTCGTGCCACTATCGGAAAAACAATTGCCGTTTTCTTATAAGTCACCTAAACAGAAACGTGAATATGTTCTATAAAGCAAATTAGGCAGCCGCAAAGCCATTTTTATGACTACCAACGGCCTTAGACATCCGCATAGAGGCTATACAGATGCCCTGACCTCTTTTCTCCTCACACCTCCGTAGGCTACCGGCCACTTACACACAGCACGAAACGCGACATATAAAAATCGTGAAACTTATAAAAAAAATAAACAAAAGCTAACTAGTGGATGAAATGTGAACCGAATGCTAGCAAATTTTCAATTGTACATATGATATGGCATATGTCAACATGTCATTGTCACTGTCTTTTGCTTAGAGTTTTGCTAGCACTTGATTCCTAAAATGATCACTAGAGTGGCGAAAGTGCTATCCCTGTTTCGTGCACGTTCCCTATCACAAACCGGCCAAGTGCGAGTAGGACTTGCACACCAAGGGTTCTGTATCAACGAAATGTATATGTTTAATGTAGGTGGCTCTGCAACATTTTTTATCAAAAAATAAAATAAGTTGATTTTGTATAGCGTTTCCGATTATATATTTATAATATATATTTTACGACAAAGTTGTATTTGCGTTTTTGAGAAAATCTATTATTTCATAAAACCTAAATATGGTTATATCTCACTCAAAACAATATTCGTTGAAAGTTTTCATTCAGATCTACAGAATATACATTTTTTAGATTTCTCACTCTATTATTTTAAAAGTTAAACCTTTTCATAGACACCTCTCACGTACAGGTTGGACGAAAAAAATATTTTTAGATTCAATTTATGGAGTGCCCTCCTTTATTTTTTAATTTAATTATTTTTATTTAAAATTCGAATTGTGATTCACAAAATACATCAACCTAGAAAGTTTCAACTACGATGGCTTTTTTTTGAAGGAAGTTTTGGAAAATAATGGCTGTGACATACTGACGGATAGCAGATGGACCGACGACGGACGGACAGACTTGACGAATTCATAAGGGTTCCGTTTTTTGCCATTTAGAATACGGAACCTTAAAAACAGACCATTTTTAATTTACTGGCAACTTCATAGCTTTTCTCATATTTCATAATCGCAACTCTTTTCAAATGCTGCTTAGCTAGATTCTCCTTCTACGCTAAAAGTAAACTTCTACGCTAAAGACAGTAGTTTCCTCTGTCTTCTCTAAAAGTAGATGGAATACTCTCTGGACAGCTGACAGACCACACAAGTCATAAATCAGAACGTCAGGTTGTCCATTTTCTACGTATTTTCTAGGGAGTTACGGAATAAGGTCGAAAGTCGAGAATAGAAATCATAATAAAATTGAGGCCACAATATTGCAAAATAAAACAAATATAATTTTAGTCGTATTTTATAAAGCGAGTAGAATGTATGTGTGTTTATCAGTGTATACAGTAAATCCCGAAAATACTCGATGTTTTCTATTAGTTGTGTAACTACCTAAATAAG
>LUGF01035535.1:394139-405436 GCA_001625245.1 Calycopis cecrops
GGGCCAATCAGGAGCGAGCGCGCGCTGTTAAGGATTTTGACATACGTCTCTCTCACCATTTTTCTCTCCCTCTCGCTGTCACACAGTGTTTTAATGAGATTTTACGATATCGATTTGGATATTATAACATCATGTCAAGTTGCTTAAATTGAGTTTTTTGTTGTCTGAGCTATAACAGTAGTCATTATAAGTCAAGTATTGGAAACATAAGTAGAATGTTACAACATTAGTGTAGATAAACCATATTATATGCTAGCAAATTTTCGTTGTACGTATGATATGACATAATATGACAACATGTCTTTGTCATTATCTTTTGCTTAAAGGTGCTGATAAACTTGAGCATTCACATGTAATGAGCATTCATGCGAATGTTACATACAGAAAAATAAACGAGAGCATTCTAGCGAGCATTGCTTCGAGTTTTTGCCGAGCCAAGCTTCGGTCATAGTTCCGCGTCCCCGTTCCCCGTCACTAGAATGCTCGTGAAAATGTTCGTAGCTATGTTTAGCTCTATGCTTGGCTCGGCTCGTTGTTCAGTTCGACAAATATAAAAACGGCGAATGCTCGATGTTCTGTTACAAATGAATGCTCAAGTCTATCAGCACCTTTATGTTTTGCTAGCACTTGATTCCTAAAATGATCACTAGGGCGGCGAAAGTTCAAAATGGGGGTTAAAGTAAGAAAAAAAATTTCTATAATATTATAATTAATTTAATAATTTAAGGTAAAAAAGCTTGTTTGTGTTTTAAAAATAACCCTGTATGCAATGTTAAATCATGTATGTATGACATTGTGTATAAAGCCTACGAAGGAAGTTTCTAAAGGCGTGTGTATTCACATTGAATAGTAATTAGATATTTATTTCACAAGAATTCGATTTACGTTTTCACTTTAAATGTTTAAGTAAGTAAACAAGGTGTGTGTGATGGATGTGTACAATTAAGTCTTTATATTAGATTAGCTGGGCGCTACTGTCGGTTAATTATAATGAATAGTATGGACTACTAGCCTTTCCCCGAGGATTCTCTCGCATCGCCCTTCAAAGTCCTAATAAAATTATTCAATAATAGCAGCTTAGACATATTAAAATTTTAATGTTATATCAGATTATGATCGCTATTTCAGATTATGATCAAAGGGAAATATTATTTTTTTGGAATATAAAGCAGCACCTTTGTGTTATTACAGATCTTAATCTAAACATTTTATGTAGAATTTACATTTATCAGTTGTTCTTATGTCTTTGGAAAAATATAAGAATGTGTTGTGTGCCAATTTACGAACGCAAAGTAACAGCTGTTGGGTTTTGTGTAGTTTGTGGGGTTCCAGTGTCCATACAACATGGGTTTTTGCTAATGGGTATGGGATTTCACCACCGAAAATATGTATGGGTTTTTTATCGGCATTGGTAGCCGGTAGGTCCTACCTACCTACTTATCTGGCATACTCATTAAAAGTTTCTATTTTACTTGCTGCTTGCTTGATCGTTTATTCTATTGTACTATACAATATTCGCGTTTTAATAATATTTTTTAGGTATGAAATAATAATTAAATAAACTTAGCGCCATCTGTTGGCATCTCACAGAACATGTCTTCATTACCCAAGATTAATTTATTTTTCAATATTTCTTTTTAATCCTTTCTTAATATTATCGACTTATTATGATCTTGCCAGGAGCCCATATTAACGTGGTTTGAAGATTTATTAAAATATATTTTGTTCTTCTTGCAGAACACCATATCGCCGGTGAAGAAACAAGTCCTAACCATAAAGTACATTTGCTCAATGTTCATGTTGTATATGTATAGTTATTACCTATCCCTCCGCCAGTTGTTGGCGGCGGCTAAGATATATTATTGATGTTGTAATTACATTTGGTATGCTGATGGCCAAAAATAATTTATTTTTTTATTCGTGTATTCAATAATTATTTTTAGATGTCATATTTTACTGTTGTAAGCATCTTAAGATCGAGCTATGCGAATTAGAAATATTGATTTAATTGAAACTGTAATGAGAAATTGACGTTTTTTGGTATTCTTGAAACGATTTATCTAACGACATAGCGTCATATCCTCATTAGTAAGTAATTTACGATCGCGTATTAAGTACATATTCTATTTTTTCAACATTATCTAATGTTCTCGATGGCTGCAAAAAAATCGCACAAATTTCGATGCAGAAAATTATAACATTTCTATTAATACAGTCATGACGTCATAGTTCATATTGTATATAGATAGCACTGCACAACTTAAACACTCTGAATGTATATACCTACTTACATATAAAAACTTTGTATGATTTTACAACATTCATCATGGGCGCCGCCAGAATTATTTTCAGGGAGTTACAACTGCATCTGTACATACTATTAATCAATATAAAATATAGAACTAAGTTGTGAGTATTATGCAGTTTTTTTCTACGATCTGTCTAACAATGACAGATGCAGAGTTTTACAATGGATAATTTCTTTTAATACTTTCTTTCTCGACAGGGGGCTGCAATTGCACCCACTTGCACCCCGCTTCCGGCACCCATGACAAAATTCAGTATTTAAAACAGACACCTAATACTTTATTTTTCTTTTGCCTTTCAAACTTGTGGTTAATTTGTCATGAATATTTCTATTCCAATTCGTGTTTCTAATCCGCATATGCTTACCTTCTGTCCGTGTGCTAGTCACATCCACGTATACCTCATTCTATATTAGACTGTATATACTGTACTATATACAGGGTGCTAAATTAGGTTTTATATCTTTATATGTATATGATAAGAGCAGATCTAATATATTTTGATGTATCTATTGTTATACTATACATATGTATATATTTTATAGCGCAAACATGGTTACAAAATTAGAGTGTTTTTACACTACACCACAACAGCGACGGCTAAAAACGATGCCGCCGCTGTATCGTGTGAAAATACCTTAAGTGCCGGTTATACAGATACGGATCGGATTGAAAAATTAGAAACTTATTACGAATTTGGGTTTCACAAGGAACAGGCAATTAATACGAATTACGTGTATTTAAAATAAGTATCGGATAGGTACCTATTTAACATTTTAAAATAGTACATAATCTGTGAAACCAGGCCTAAGATAGGCTCTATTCATACATTGTAAATCTGAAACTTTTGTATCCTTCGAGAGAACGGTATCAATAGGTTTATTCAATCATTCCCTTTTGCCATTGTACATGTTTGTTCCCATCTAGCTCGAAGTTACTACGATACGAGGAGTTGGTGTTGAATAAAGTGTTTTTATTCATTATATTTTATGGGTTCTGGTCAGAACATAACATATCTCGTATTTATTTCAAGAATAAAACTATTTAGCTGAAGCTATTGACAGTTTATTTAATAAACTGATCAACATATCCCAGTGACAAACTGTTGTATATTATTATGTTTGTTTTTGTAAGTGGAATATCAATGCACACATTTTTGTCACTAAATGTGCACAGCAGTTGCTTGTCAATTCGGTTTAATTTAGCCTACTTGGGTACGCCTGAAGCGCAGAGACAAAAATACATTTATAATTTAAGCAATTAGATCAAACGCCTGACTTTAGGAGTTTTCACATCACGTCCGCAGCCGTATTTTCCAATGATAAAAAGAAAATAAATTGAATCCCTGGAATTATTTAGATTTTGACCAGAGGAATGTTTTATGCACCCAGATGTTTATAATGATTCGTTCCACACTCTGTAGCAAATAAAAAAACAATAATTGTATGCCAGTACATTACTGCTTAAATTCTAAATTTAATGTTTATTCTAAATTGAATAATTTGTATATATTTATTTAATAATGTGGATATTAGCTTTACTTTGTCTCTTTTAGGGGCATATTCCAGTTTGTAAGTACATAATAGACAAGCGGCTTAACATTGCTGTGCCTATGCGGCAGAAATATCAGGGGAAGGTAGCGGGACGCTTTTGTTATTATTCATGTTAAAATAAAGTTATTTAAATAAAGAACCAATGAAAAAATATTGTTTTATTCAAACCTATTCCAGAAGTAAATATACCATTGAGTACAATGTCAATTCGTAAAATTTTATGCGAAAGGTAAGATTAAAAAAAAAACTGTCAACAGACGTACCTAGTTGTGATTTTTCAACACGCTGTATATTTTTATAGGTGTTGTTGTGTTACCACAAATGTGATCTTCAGAAGTTGTATTACGGTGTCTTGATCCAGATTTATCCAGAAATATATTGCATCATTATGTTATGCGATTTTCTAAATTCGACAATTTATTGCTCAGCAACGATAGGTCGTTTTGGATTTTAAACAGAAGGTTCGCGAAGTTGTCTCTACTCTTTCTGCCATGCACTTTGAAAAATAATGTTGACGTTGATACCTTACAGGAAAGATCTGACTTCGTGTAGTCTCCCATTAAGTTGTTCTTATACTTTTTCGATTTCATTGAACCTGAAAAATTTTCAATTGTTTAATTTCAATAAAAAAAATCAGCAAAGTCAATATGCTAAGGGCAGCGTATAATTCGAGAGGTACCTCCCCGGTCGTGCCGGCCCAATTCGGCCATATGCATGTATGCAACGCGAACCCCTTACTGAATAGTTTCCTAGTGCTAAATTTACTAAAAGTAATCTGCTCTTTATAGAGTATTTAGTGGCGAACGAGCAGTCGGAGCCTTTTGCCTCATACATATCGATATCCGCATTGTTACCCTCCTTCATCCCACTAAGGGCCATAGAAAATGCACATACCACAAGAATCGCGATCGCACAGTCATCATTTATGCGTCAAAACTCACGTGATAAGATCACAGCACACATATTCACTCTGAGCAGGACCGTTGGGTATCACCTCAAATCGTTCTTCGTCGCTGTATTCTTTGTATAAAACTCCATACTGCAGCACACACTGATCGGAATCGTTACGTAATCGCCTCACATCGGAACAGGCTACGAATCGCGATCAACGTGCTTACGGCTCGTCGTTCCCGCGCATACGGCTCGCTGTCTACGCGCTTACATCTCTTCGTATCCGAACTCATGACCCCACAATTACCAGCCAACGGTCAACGAGCCGTAGCCGAGTTGACGTACAGGAGCTGCTGATACGTTACGTGCATACGTTAAGTTGATGGCGATACAGTGACGATACCTTTCAGAGTTGATATTATGTGTGCGTTGACCTTAAGTATTAGACCCCTATCACGTCGCCTGCCGTATATATCACTGACGAACGTTTTCAGTGTCAATCTAACTACAAAAAAAAAATAGTTTTGTTACTTAAGTTCCTGTGTTTGTCAGAGCATTCGTTACCGCCAAATGAATTCTTGTTGGAAACTTCGAGTGTTAACGACCTGCTGTCACTTATGATGGACTCGACGGTTAACTTGGAACCTAGGAAAAGTATTTATATTAATAAGAATACTTTACTAGTAGGTAGGTACTGCAAGAATCTTAGGAATCTGAATGGGAGTCAAGATCTTTACCAGTAGACCGTTTTAAACATAACCAATCCAACCAATATTCAATCGACGTGTGCATAGGTACTTATGGTGCAAATGAAATTGGTGCGAATCCCCAATTGCCCCTTTACCTAATACTGCAAGCACGGGCTGAAGATTTTATAACCCTAAATGAGGAAGCGATTGCGTATCTTGAGACTGTAAAGCTTTAAAGTGAACAAATATAAAGCCATATGAAAAAAGTAATCATTTCTGAACTAATCACAACACGTTAGTCCAGCCCCATAAGCACAGTGAGTACTTGCGTTACAGGCACTGGACTACAATATATAGGTAATATTGTCTATAAATTTTGATTGATTTATAATAATTATAGACATGTAGCTTAGGTCTTTCTGACACTCGTCTATCCAGCGATATCTAGGCCTTCCAATTGGGCGTTTCTCTCTTGGTCGTCCCAGATACATTAAGATTAGCGACATGCAGGTGACTGATTGGCAGTCTATCGCGAAGGAGAGGGACAAATGGCGCAATCTAGCGTCGGAGGATAAGATCCACTTCGGGTCACTGCGCCGGCGGAAGTAAGTAATTATAGAAATGCACACAATAAATACCCGTGACTTGGGCGGAATTCGCAACAACACCTAGTGGATACTTATTCTATTTCTATTAGTAAAATATAGAATTCTAGAACATACTCAGTTCCTGGCGTCCTGGAGGCCACACTTCTAAAATATATGGATGCTGTGGATCGTTGCCTTTGCGAAATATTGTCAATGGTATTTCCTCGTCGTGCTCAGTTTTGAGCACCAATATCTCGTCGCAATAATCGGGCAAGTTGAGCAAATACCAGAGTTTTTGACGAATTTGCGATAGCGAGGCTGTTGGTCTGACAGCAATGTAGTGCAGTTTATCGTCGACAGCTAGAAATACAAGGTTTGGGTATATATATACATTCCTTTTTTCCTTCAGTAAAGGGGGCAAACAAGCAGTCGGAGCAATTTTCAAGACTACCGACGCCCACAGATTGCTGCTTGCAGGTTATACATACCTATGCTTTTCTCTCCATCCTCTACACACGGGTTACAGGAATCTGACACACCGCACGAAACGCGATAGCACAGATGTTACTTTACGTCGGTATTGTGCAAGGCTAGTGCTATCCAGTACCTGATTTGACTGTTTATGCAAGCTACACTTGTTCAGTTTTATCTGTTCGATTTATCTGTAGGTATAGATAAATTGTAGTTTCATACCATTCAGTTTTTATCATCATGGCTTCCATAGACGATGCTTTAGCGACAGTAGGACTAATCTGTGTGTTACAAGAAATTAGAAGAAAACGAAAAAACGTGAATTGTGGTGTACGCACTGGCACTGGCAAATTCGTATTCACACATATACTTGATAAACAAATTAAGCGACAATCTGACAAAACTGCACAGATTTCGACTACACTCTTTCAGTTTTAACTGTACTGTTTTATCTGTACAGATTAATAATATACAGATTATGAATAATAATTCATATTTTCATTAGATCATAGATAAGCTGTTCAGTTCAACTGTTTGTTCTACACATGTAAAGATTTATCTGCACAGTTCGACTGTACAGAAAAATCGCACAGATTAAACTGAACGTGTGTAACGGCTATTATTACAGTACCTAGGTACTTCGGTTAGTTTTAGTTTTTTATTGCATAGGGGTTAGTCTCTAGTAGTTGTCAGTACATATATATCTGAATTGGCATGTACTATGTTCCTAATATGTCATTTTTACCAAGCACAAGGGCCAACAGCTAAAGTACCTACTACAAGGCAAGATATTGCATCCTATTTGCGTTTCATCTAACTCATAATAGTACATGCCTACCTAATAAAACTATTTGCTAATACTAGCTTGTGACTTTCGTTTGTTACTCATTTTGTTTACCTTACCTTACATACCTTTCGGTTAGCACGATTGGTGTGTAACCCGGCTGAAACGTCGAGCAAAGGTATATCTTTACCTTTACCCTTGGTACCCTTGATACATATTTTATCGTGTTAAGCCCGAGGGTACCTACATAAACTCCCATACGTCTCAAATAGACCGAAAGTAGGCCAGACAGGCAAAAATAAATAAAATCTTATCATTTTATATTGTCAACAATTCATTCATCTAGTCGTTAGAAATAAAATGTATAAGTAGGTACTTACTGCCTAAGTCATGTCTTTGTACTTTGAGAAAAGTTATTGAATCCTTCTTAAATATCTGTGTTGGAATTTTAAGCAATTTGATTAGGGACATATTCACATATTTCTTGATTTATATCATGACACTAAATTTGTCAGAACATAACAGGACAGTGATAAACAAAGACAACGGAAAAAACATTGAAATGAAATACTCTTTTTATAGTAGATGACGTTGTATACTACCTCCTGGACAAATCATAGATTACTTTAGTACAGGCTACGATTAGTACCTACTAGTGATGTGCCAGATCATAAAAAATGTAGGTATATCCGCGGATACGGATGATTCGTAGTTCGTACCCGTATATTTTCTAACACAATCTGTGTAACAGACAATTTTGGGGACAGAGGTGCAGCTACTTTTTTAAGTAAAATATCTATACGCACGCTTGAGTTGGGAGTAAGCTGGCGAGGGCGTTACAAAAATGTGTGATCGGGTGAGTTGTCATTCAAATTCAATTTAAGTGAAACTTTTATGTATTAAAAAAATAAATATCATATTATGACATGTTGTCATCGTAATTAAGTGTATCATTAATTAAGTTTTACTTCTGTTGTGTGGTCTAAAGCACATACTTTGTGAAATATAATTTACTGTTATTAAATTTCAATTATTATTTTAAAAAAAAATGAAATTACTATAATTTTCGTAGTCTTTATTTGTGAAATTCATGTTTAGGCACACATGTGACACACATTATTCATTTTCATTATTAATTATTAGAATAATCATTCATTTAGAATTTATTTTTGGTTTTCTCATCATATTATAGTTATAAAAGTGTTTTTATACTTTATCTATTCTACCTATTGATCTCATTAGGTATAATGAATATCTGGATGACTGAGCTTTGCTTCGATATTTATTTACATACGAATTACTGAATGAAATAGAAGAAAAAAAAAAAAAAAAAAGTACAAAAATAAAAAATTAAAAGCGACTGTGGATCCGATTCTTGTACTCTCTCATCGGAGGCTATTGCCCTATCAAATGAGCTGACACCTCAAAAATTTGCAAAATTTACTTATGTATTCTAATAATATTGTAGCAGTTTTTTATTGCCTAAAATATATTTTCTTAAAAAACTATAATGTTATAATGCTATTATAATATTTAAATCCGTTATACAATCTCTCAAATTATTTTTAATTCCTTGATTCAAAGTACATACCTACTCGTGTTTCGCTTACACTCATTCGGATTCACTCAAACTACCTTGTAATTGAAGCAGAATGTAGCGCTTTATATTATTTACGTACCTGTAACCTTATAAGCGCTTTTTTTGCGTGCAGCATATTATTTATAAATTGCGACGTTAAAGTTTTAAAGCATGATACGTTTAAACAATCTTAATGTAAATAAGCGCTTACAGCGCATTATGATGCAATTGCGACGTTAATCATCGCATCATTTATCTCTACAAGACAGGTGTACTAACAGTACTAATAAGGTGTACTAGTACATTTTAGGACTGTAGGTACTAATAACTGTGCGCATCAAAAGGTGTCCGAACAAGCACGAGACTAATTCCGGCAAGGGACTGGAGTTTACAGCTCAAGTTTATTTAGATAGTTTAGTCCTTAAAAAAATGGATCTAAAGTGAAAATGGTCTATCTAACTGACATAAGCGAGGTAATGTTACGTAGGTACGCTCAGAATTACTTTTTCACACTATTCATCAAATTATTTTCTTTCCGCCGGCCTTAAAAAATAGTAATAATATTTATAAAAAATGAAATATGAGATGTCACACTAAGGGGGTTGTGTCCACGTGTGACAGAGAAAGGGGTTCCGAAAAGTCTTGAAAAATTAAAATGCTTTTATTCAAAATAGAATTACATAATTTACTTTTTGAACGTCAACAATTAAATCTACCACCGGTTCAACCCTAGCCCTGTCCTGAGAAGAACCGGAGAAACAAACTCAGCGGGTCTCCATGATGTGATGAAATATAAAAGTATAAAATATAAAAATACAAACACATTTGCATATTATAAATGATACAATACAATTTATGAATTTACAATAATTATGGTACAGAAACAGCCTGGGAGGAGGGTACCAATCCCAAGATGACCAATCTGTCATAAAATCTGTTACCTTATAGTATGCCTTACCACACAAACGCTTTTTTACTACTTTTTGAAATTTATAAATCGAATGTTTTTTGACGCTTTCTGGATCCTATTTTTTTTATTTATTATCAACCCAAAAGATACAATAATAAATTTTATAAATACATAATAGCATCAAAAACCACTAAGGTTTAAACATGTGCTATACATTTATACAAGACGTGATTACGGCATGTAATATTAATTATTGATTGGTGACAATTTGGTTAACACAACATACATAATTATATATTATGGTTTTTTGAGGATACATTTCCATAATATTTTATATTAGTAAACTTATTATTGTAGAGGCGTATGAATTGGCCCCGAAAGGAAAATCGTGTACCTACGTAAAGGAAAGTAAAGGAATTAAAAAAAATTGATTTCGTGTGAAGGAGGAAATTCGTGTGACGTCAGCATACAATCAATATCGCTCATTATCATAACAATAAAATAAGGAAAAACGCAAATTAAAACAAAACAATTTTAATAATTGGATAAATTAACATTTGACAGCCTGCAGCGCGAAGGCGAATGTGTGCGGTGTGACCCACTGCCACTGGTTCCATATCGGGTAGTACATGAGACCGAACACGGCTTCCACGTGGCAGTTGTCTGAAATAAAAAAAAATTAAAATAAATTAAAAAAAAAGATAGATTCACCACACGAAACGCGACAGCATAGCTGTCACTTTATGGTGGTATCGTGGAGCGAGAGGTATCACCTCGATCCTGCTGCAATACAGCATGGCATTTCCCCTTCATCTCCATCATCAGGAGCAGCTAGAAAACATCCACTGCTGGTCTTCACCTTCACTGGTTGAAACCAACTTTCCGCGACCTTGTGTGGTTCTTCAGCCTACCGGCTGTCCAACACGCTATCCCATGCAGGCCCACCACAAGATACCTTTTCCTGGAGGGGGGGTAGGAGGAGTACAACGCATCTGTATGACCTCTAACCTCTACGGGCGGCGATAGTCATGAAAACCTACACGCAAAATAGGCGCAAATAGCGTCTAGTTGCATAAACGGCCCGAGCAACAAGTAACAAGACAGTCATGAAAATGGCTCGACTACTTATTCGTTTATAAAAACCCTCATAAGCTATAAAAAACCGATCAAGTGCGATTCGGACTCGCACGCCACGGGTTCCGTACTAACGGGAGGTATAAGCATGAAAAGATTATTTTTAGAATAGACGTTGAATTGACAAACTTATATATGCGGTTGCTTGCATACATTTAGTATGAAACGAACGAAAACGTTGGTAATGATTTTTCCGGTGATATATATTTTATTTACCCTTTTTCATATTTATTCCGATATATCTGTGCCTCCGTATAAATGATACAAATGCAAAATCTTAATAGGGAATATGCATGTATTTTTTTTATATTTTTAAATGATAATTTACATAATTACATTAATGTAAAAAAAATACCAGCGCTGAACAAACAATATTAAGTTCAAAAAAAATGT
>LUGF01035535.1:417482-428721 GCA_001625245.1 Calycopis cecrops
TCAAGGGACAAACGCTAAAACTGAACATTTTCAATATGCGAATACAAAAAAATTGCACACTTCTAGAATTGTTGTAACAAATGTTTGAAATGGATGCATAAAGGCATACAGAAAATGCGTATATCCTGGATATTATAGTTTAAGTATTTTAAAAATCCCAAGGTATAGAAAAATTACACATTAAGCAAAAAAACTGCACATCTTTCAAATTTTCGCTATCGATCTATTATTTTGCAAAAAACAGAAAAATCAACTTCTGGAACCTATTTATGGCTTGGCTACACAGGACTTGGTGACTGAGTCCATGGTGACCGGGACTTGTAACCGTGGATCACAAGTCATGTGTGGCCAAGCCATAAATAGATTCCCGATGTTGATATTTCTGTTTTGATCTAAAATAATTGATTAGGAGCGAAAATTTGATGGGTGTGCAGATTTTTTTGGTAAAAGAGCAGTTTTTCTATACCTTGGGATTTTTAAAATATGCCTTGCCTTGGAAATTCTGAAATATACATTATTATCCAAGATATTTACATTTTCTCTATGCCATTATGCATCAATTTTCAAACATTTTTTACAACAATTCTAGAGTTGTGTAATTTTTTGTATTCTCATATTCAAAATATTTTTTTCTTTAATTTTTAAGCCTTTAACGCTTGTATTTTTTAATCTAAGATATCGTTATTGGAGCGGCCAGGACAGGTTGGGTTAGTGGTACGGGAAAAAATACGGTCGTGACCGTGGGCGTTGTGAACCCTTAGGGTCAGCGTAGAAAGAACGGAGCGCAGCGGAGAGGATTTTATTAACGCAATTAAAAATAAACTTTAAACTTATTGCAATAAAGTGCATAAATCATTCCCGCGCATACCCGAGGACGCGCGAGCATTTTTTGTCAGGTTCAAGCATTTATGCACTTTATTAAAATAAGTTTAAACTTTATTTTTAATTGCGTTAATAAAATCCTCTCCGCTGCGCTCCGTTCTGTCTGCGCTGAGCCTTAGTGGAACGCGCCTCTGGTATAATATACCTACAAATGTGCGTAAATCTTTGTTGGTATTTCGTAATAAGTATAAGGTTATGTCCTTACTTGGAGTAAAGAAGTTTTTTCTTTGTAAGTAATCGTGTTTAATTTCAAATAATTAAAAGCAGCTTTAAAATAAAAACTACCCCAAAATACGTTATCAGGATGGGGACCTGAAACCATTGCAGTAGGGAATGTTCAGAGGCAGCCAGACGCTCCCAAGGGAGAAGTCTGGCGTTTTCGTCGATGTCAGCCAGTCGTTGGAGGGATCCTGTTGCCTGATCCGGGGCCGTCCAATTACAGCATTTGAATGCACCCGCAGAGGTTTAGTCGGTATTGCACTCCCAATTGTCGAGTCCGACATAAGTCTAATGACCTGCGCAGGCGAAGGATTTTAGTCCGCGGCGTAGAGAAAAGTACGCTCCGCGAATAAAAAGTCCCCCGTGGACTTACTGCGAATGCTACGCACACGTCACATATGTGATCATTTGCCCGGAACGCGCCTCATTCTCGAGAGCGCAACGCGAACTGAAGTCCTCCATGTGCGTTGCTTCGCCTAGTCACTAGAGTTCTATTTCTTTCTGGGACTCCCGCTTACTTTTGTCCGGTCCGCTCCTTTCATGTCCTCGGTTATTCAGAGGACTTTTTGCACGCGGTACTTTTAATAGCTCGTTTGCGTTACTCCATACAGTTGTAGGTATGCGTTCCAGTTTAGCGGATAAAAAAGTCCGCGGACTAAAATCCCTCGTCTGCGCACGCCATTAGGGTTATCCGGGCTCTTAGGTATCCTAGGTAGGTAAAGAAGAAAAACTAAAAACTTGGGTAAAAGGTAGTGCCACACTGCATGCTTGCATGCAGTCGAATTGGGCCGGCACGACCGGGGACGTACCTTTCGCTTACACGAGACTGGCGTAAAGTGACAGCTGTGCTGTCGCGTTTCTTGCGGTGTGTAAGTAGCCGGTGGCCCATGGAGGTGGGAGAAGAAGGGAAGGCAGCGCATCTGTATAGCCTCTATGCGGATGTTTGTGGGCGTCGGTAGTCATGAAAATGGCTCCGGTTGCTCGTTTGCCCTCCTATATCATAAAAAAAACTACTGCTTAAAAAAAGGTGGTATTTAATTTCATTTTCAATCAATATAAAAGCTTCAAATGTATTAAAAACAGATATTTATTTGTTTTATTACCATTACAATTAAATAACTTTATACTTGTTTATGCATTACTTTATTCCCGATAACATTTTCTCCGCCCCCATGTGAAAAGACAAAATGCTGCTTTGGAAGAATATTGTTGTAACTCAAAATGAATAAATGCTTCAGTGTAGAAGTATGAAGTTTTTTTGAAATCCGAAGTACTATATTTTTATCTATTGTGTGGACATCCACAGTTTATATTAGATAGTATACACACAATAGTATTAGTATACACACAAATTATAGTACTTAAAGCTTCAGAAAAATTCACTCATTTTGAGTTACAACAGTATTCTTCCAAAGCAGCAAAATTATTTTTTATAACAGAGGGCCAAAGAGCAATCAGAGCCATTTGGTACTAACGGTGGCCATTAACATTTGTATATGCAGAGACGTTACCCTCTTTCAATCCCAAGCTCCCAACGGACAAATAACGACAAATTGCACGACACGCGTCAGCATGGTTATCACTTTTATAGCGGCATTATGTGAGCGAGTTAGAGTTAGTATAAGAGGGAACTCTTATACTATAAAAAAATATTTGAAAAGATCGTATTTTACTTACGATTACGAATATATTATTACTCGTTCGGGATGACTCGAAACCTGGTTGGAATGCGTCTCTCCGCTAACAGCCATTGAACTCGGCCTATTAGGGCGATAACTTAGAACCCCCGTACCAAGTTATTCCAACCAAGTCCGAAGTTATCGCGCACGAGTACTACTATCGTACATCGTATCTTGACCAAAAAATTGCTTAAATACAATTTAAATTGTGCTCTTGGCGTTACTGGTTAGTAATCTACGACAGTTTAATACAATTCCAAAATACTAAGTTTAACGGATTTTATCGCGGTTTATTTTATTCCTTAACAAGTCCTACATTTAATACTCGCGTAAACTTAAACATCATTTATCCAAAATAATTGATAAACTATAAATCATATCGAGTAGTTTTAAATGCTTAGTGACCCTAACAACTGGTCATAACAAAAGCTAAACAAAAGGGGGTGCTTCATTCATAAAAGCGATAAGTACCAAATGCCTGTTTGTTTAAATAATTCTTATCTATCTTCCTTGCCACAACATTTTCTGGGTTTCCTCGTGTTACGTGTAATAACGCCTTGCCTCAATGTGAATGTGCACCATGAATTACATAATATATAAGAAATGTAAGAAGCACAGGTATTTTTTATATAATGTATATGTGAAATATAAACAGAAATATATTGGAATTATGAGGTAAGTACATAAAAATTATGTTTTGCGTTATATTTAATTTTAGTTCTTCAACGCTGATCGACGGCGGTCTGACCATTATGATCATGATTATCTCATGATCATAATGGTCTGATCGCTGTGATGATCTGAAATTGTACCCATAAGTATGTAAAGATAGGGTTTAGATGGCTCCCGCATGAAATATCTTCTTATCTAATAAAAAAAACGGATTGTATTGGTCGGTTGTACCAAAATCCAAATAGGTGTAATGAAATATGTTTTTTTTATTTTAATTCCATCAATATATGTTTTAATCGATTAGAAAATAATAAATATTGATAGAACTTTTGATTTATGATTTTTATTTAAGAAAATTAAATTTATTCCTTGTGTGTTACCAAACACTGCTTCAGAACGTTCCCACTCGCTACCGAAAATACTCGATTTCAATTATTCGTCTCTTATTAGTTTCAAAAGCAAAAAAAATAACTCTCTAAATTAATCTAATAATCTAAATTAACTCTCTTTTATTTCAGCATATAATATAATATATAGGTAGTTATACGATTTCAGCGTCTACGTGATAGGTATGATTAATGGCGTGAGCTCTGTCGTTCGTGAGTTACATTCTTAAACAGAACAAGTGACACGAGAAGTACATGTTTACATATTTACACATTATGTAAATAGCGCTCATAAATTCATGTCACCGGTTTTATAAGCGAGCGGAATATTTCAAATCAGGTCATATTGTAATGGTAATATTTTTGGTTATGATTTGGTGGCGGCGTTGCCTTGTGGTGTATGCAAAAAGAATTCAGATTATCAATTTTTCTGTAGTCTTCAATACCTACAAACGAATCTTTAATCAGGAATATAAAAACTCATCTTGTTATTCAAGAATATACTTGAATCATAAGCATAGATCTCTTGCAATGAATGTCATCACGACCTATCTCGTATCAGTGACTGAGTGACGAAGGACTTTGCACAAAACGACCTTGAATTTTGCATTAGATACTTCAGCTGTAGCCGTAGAGGTAGTACCGCACTGCATGCTTGCATGCAGCCGAATTGGGCCGCGGAGGTACCTCTCGCTTACACGAGACCCGCGCGAAGTGACAGTTGTGTTGTCGCGTTCCGTGCGGTGTGTAAGTAGCCGGTGGCCTATGGAGGTGGGAGGAAAAGGCGGGCAGCGCATCTGTGTAGTTTCTACACGGATGTCTATGGGCGTCGTTAGTCATGAAAATGGCTCCAACTGCTCGTTTGCCCCCCTATACCATAAAAAAAAAATATCGTCTCGATCTGGTTCCGGCATTGCAGTGCACTTACTGCGTCCTAGTGCGGCGAAAGGGATTCTTGAAAACCACAAAACACGGAGGAAAGCCATGATCAATTTTTGCAACACAATGATGTATCAGAAAAAGATTGATGACTGAGTTGAAGGAGATCGCTGACAAAAAATCAGACTCCGTAAAATACTATGACATCACCGACAGAACATTTGATTCAGGCTGTTGTGAGTAGGAAGATGTCCCATGAATAAGGATCCTACTGAACGCTAAGGTCGCCTTTGCTAACAGTTCCAAGGCTTTACAGCATCTAGGGTTATTAGGTTTTAGTCCTTCGGATAAGGAGTAGATAGGATGTATTTTGAGGACAAGAAGAAAACATACACTACAGGTAGATCAATTACTGTTGGTCACCAACCCGGAAAGCCTAAGCATTATAGGGAAGGTGGTATACGTATGAGCTGCCCTCATGATAAAAAATTACAGAACTTTAAATATCATGTTAATATGCTTCAACTTGACTGCCTCGTGGTCTAGTGGTAAGCGTGTTCAACCACAGATGTAAGGTCCTGGGTTCGAATCCCGGGTCGGACCAAACATTGTTATTGGGATTTTTCAATTTCTAATAACAGTCCGGAGTCAGGAAGTTAGCGGTGGTACACCTCCGTGCCTCGGAGAGCATGTTAAGCCATCGGTCCTGCGCCTGATTTCTCACCGGTCGTGTCTGATTGCCGTCCCATCGGAATATGAGAATGAGGGAATAGAGAGTGCATTTGTGTCTGCGCACACACATCTGGCTCGTCTCTATAGAGACGAGCCAGATGCGCAGGACGTATTATAGAGACATTATTATGCTTCAACTATTAATATCTAGGATTCACAGATAAAAATAAATTATGTAAATAATTTCATCTTTTATTTCAATTTAACGGCTTCTAGTGCAAAATGTAATTTTTGCGTTTCACTCCACTCCCATTTGTTGCTCCAAAAATGATATAGCGAACCACGGATTGATTCCACCTTACAGTTGTCTATAAAAAATAACAGGGTAAAATAAATTCAAAATATACATATAAAATGGAAAAAAATGAGAGTACTAAAAGACTAAAGGAGATAAATAATGAATTAAAAAAACGAAATCACTTCTAAACTGTCACAGCATTAAAAAGCATATGATCAGATTTCGATATTTAAAACATTAAAATAATTACAAAACAAAAGATATTTATGAGTCGGTGCCTGCAACAAACGTTGGAAAATCTGTTTGAAGGTCTTTGATTTACAAAGAAATATATTAGTATTAAGGTCACAAGATTGCTGTAGGCCCTGTAGCGTCTTGTCCGGTCCTTTACGGGAGACTGGCCAGACGCCGAGGTGCCCTGTTGCTGACATTTCCGGGGCACCTCAGCATAGGCGGCCGATGCCACCCGCGGAGTTTTAGTGGGTATTCGGTTTATCCGGGAGTCCCACACACATCCACTGGACCTTACCCTCGGTCCGGTGGCAGTACGTAAATGCATTTTTCCCGCGAGAAAAAAAAAAGGTAGCGTTGTAGACCATACAGGTAGACTTTGCTTCATAGCGGTTTAAGCAAGTGGTGTGGCACTGTTCCGGAATACTTACGTAGCAAAAGTACACTTCATAACCCTGTGCTTGTAAGTCCGAGTACTTGATAAAATATAATTACCAACGACTTATTTTCTTAATAAAAACAAAAAAATACATTTGACACTCAATAAAAATAGCTAGTTTGATAACTGCACTGTAGTTATAACATATATCTGACAATCTGGCATACAAATAACTAATCTAAGGGCGATAAGTAGATACTTACTTATTTCTAGAGCATACTTCAATTCATTGGGGGTTACAAATTTTTCATATTGATGAGTGCCCTTTGGTATTATCCTCACTATATTTTCTAAAAGATATATTCCTAGAAGCTGAGTTGTTCTCGACCGTGTTGGTGTCGTAATAAACAGTTTGCCACCAGGTTTCACAGCACGGACACATGCCTCCAAAAACACATCTTGGTGCATGACATGTTCGAGTATTTCGGATGCCGCTATCGCGTCATACTTCTCAGGAAATTGCTTAGCATGTTCCTGTAAATATAATTTTTATAGAAGTACTCAATATTTAGAATAAAATTAATGATCACCCGCTGTCTCTATAATAAGAAGGCAAAATTTCATAGATATTGTAGTGCTAATGAGGCAATTAATGCAATGTACGGCACACATCTTGCGTGCGAGTTTAGTTATACCTATATCAAAACAATAAATCAGTATTTTAAATGCGAGGATATTATCCTTCACAGTTGAATTTGCGGGACAGATTTATCACTAATAGTAAAAGTTATTTCAAAATGGATCGAAACATTTGAAGATATTGGTTTTAGTTCTAAACAAGACGTTGAGAATTTCAATCAACAAGCGCACTAAATGAGTTGTTCGTAGGAAAGTGATATTAAAAATGACTGACATAAAATAGCTCTTAACAAGTCCACATAAATATTATTTTATGATTTACCACCATAAATGCTAACGACCTTTTAGGGCACCTTGAATATTTACTTACTTCGATTGTAGCACATGTGTACGTTGGCCTGTTTTTATCGAGACGCTTGTTCTCTTTGCTGTGTCGAATTGCCAGATCAATGAGTTCTTTACTTGCGTCTATACCTGTAACCTTAGCACCAAAGTAGGCTAGACCCTAAAATAAAATTCCTAACAATTATTTACATAGATTATATAGACATACTTAACTTGAAATAAAACAAAAGCTTTTTACATAGCATTACCTACTACTCCTTTTAAGATCTATATAGCGATAAATACTTTCACTATGCGTTCACACGCAGATGTTTTTCAATTTATATTATCTAGAGAAGGTTTTCACAAAATAAAAATGTTTCCAACACCATTTTTTAGTACTTAATTAGCAAATCACACACCAAATGCCACGCCATACCAAGTCCATTTGTGCTTCCAATCCATCAAATAACCCATTAAAATATACAACCAAAAATTTGCCCAGTCCATTCCATTAAGAGAAGGGCAGTGACCAACACACAAGTAGAAAATTGAGCTTTAGCTAAACCTTAGCTTAACTTAAGAGAAATCTTCTGAATGCCCTTTAGCTTCTCTTTATCGCCCGCTCGTTTGGGTTTATTTGATTCTGAAGCCAAATAATGAAGAAAGATGTAGGTTTAAGATTATCAATTGTTCGCTTTTTGATCTGGCTATGTTGAAACATAATAGCTCAAACAGGCTAAACAATATTTCACATACCAAAAATGGGTGCGCAAAGCAAAGATAGAGATTGTAATTAATTTACTTCTGAAAATATGCCTCCGCCACATCCAACGTCTAAAATTTGAAAATCTTTTAAGCATTCTGTATAATTTGTGATTGGAGTATTTTTTAGCAGTTCATCTCTTACATGTGGTACCCTGCAGAAGTAAATCGTTGTTAGTTATAATTAATAATATTATATTTATATTTCTAATAATAAATTCGATTCCTTTGTTTACAATATCAGGTATATTGTAAACAAAGGAATCGAATTATTTGCTTATCTATCTGGTTGAAGGTGGACCGAAGACCAAAGTAAAGTGTAATCGGACAAAATAATTTCCAATAGTTTATTTAGGTCTGTACATAAGCTTGTCGAGTTGGCGGCCAGTCTATTTTTGATCGATTTGATTGATTTGGTTTTCCCCAAATATTTCATTATTGGTGGCGGTAAATGCCAATCTAATGTTCTATTTTTGTTCATTTGTTTATGCGATAATCTTTTATTGACGCGATATGATTCAAAATGAGTCACAGTCAACATTAAGTGTTAATTATTCCATTCTATCCATATTTTTTTTTAAATCAACGCAAGTTTTGCCAAAACAATTAAATAGTAAACGACTGAAGTAAGAAATCCTTATGATCCAGCTATTCATTGACTGCATCTGCATTCACGAATCGTCGATTTCGGTGCGACACTATGTTACGGATTTCGCATCCATATTTTCGAAGCAGTCGAACTCAAACTGTCCACTGCCCGTTGCCAAATCCGTGAGTTTAGTGTTAGATTTACAAGGCAATTACGGCGAATTTATAATACTTGGTAAGGTCGGGATTCAAGAGGCAGATGTCGGTTTTATGTTCGGGCTTGTGTTCGATACTGCTAATTTATACAGCTATTATAACTAGTAGTAATATATTATGTGGGTAGACCACATAATATATTTAATTCTGTAGTAGACCAGTTGAAATTCATATTGCTCTGAGCTACTATTTAGATTTTAAAGCCTTAAAAAATTTACAATAATAAGTTCCTATAGTTAAAGTTACCTTAGAATGTTGAGAGAGTGCAGTGGTTGTATGGGGCCGTTGACTTTCCACCAGTCGTTCACAATTTCCCCATGAAATGCGACATCCTTTTCGTCAACTGTAGAGTTATACCTCTGGGTCACTAGCATGCAGTCTTTGGGGTTAGAGTCCTTTATTGCCTGACGAAATTTGTTTGTTCTGAAAGTATAAATACACTATAAGTAGGTAGGTAAAATGCTGCATGTTTGTACATACATGTTTACCTTGATCTAAAAAGCTACCGAACAGACTTTATGAAATTTTTATTCATATTTTTTCTTAACTAAGGTAAAAGGTTTTGGTTGTGTAATTATTCATTATAGTAGGTCAATTGGTTGAAATATGATAATAGATGTTGGAGAAGTTGAAAAAAGTAAAATAAAAGGGACGAATTTCACCTGCAAATTGCAACGAAGAGAGGCACGATAATATTTACTCAACAACGTGATTCATATTCTTTTAAAAGATTGAAATATTTCAAGAATTCGTGGTTTTTGCTAGGTATATTATAATTATAGTCAGAGCGGGTCGGTAATTATAAACCATTATATTGTTATATTTATATACATAATTTATATCATTAGGTATAAAAATATTCCCGTGGCCTGACCTTACACTGGACGAGAAGGAATACCGCTGGGGTTTAGTGGGTATGGGGAGCTGTCTGCCGGCTCCCGAGTCCCACATACCCCTCAGGAAAGTCTCTGCCTGAGGGCATGCCTAAACGCATTCCCCAGCGAAAAAAAAAGGTATAAAAATATAAACCAAATTTAATTTAAAATATACGATGTCTATTATATACATTGTATACATTGTTTTATTTATATTTGTGTATTATTTTACATATTAATATATTTTACTGAAATGTGTCTCTGGCGCATTAGAAGAAGCTGCTTCTCAATCCATACTCCAAGCAGTAGCTGAGGTTCATAGCATTTTCTTAGGAAGACAACCGAGCAATTGGAATCATTTACAGTTTTGGCCGTTTATTAACTCAATAACATTGTATTGAGATGCGTAGCCCTCTTCACCCCATCCACTCCAGGCCACAGGCTACTCATACACCGCACGAAATGCGACTGTATAGCTATTACATCTAAGGCGATGTCTTATGAGCCAGTGCTCCTCCCGTGTTGGCTCTATTTAGGGTCTAGCCGGGATTGTCCCGATATTTTGTGCGATATCCCGAGTCCCGAGAAAAGATACTGATTATAAAGATATATAATACAGATAAAGGTACAGGCAAACCTCTGTCAGAAAATAGTAGTGGTATGTTTTTTTTTTGATTTTATTTTGTGGTATACAAATGGGCAAATGAGCAGTCGGAACCATTTTCATGACTACCAACGCCCAAAAACATCCGCATAGAGGCTATGCAGATGCGCTGCCCTCCTCTCTCCTCTCACCTCCATGGGCCACGGGCTACTTACACAACTCACGAAATGCGACAGGTGTCACTTTACGCCGGTCTCGTGTAAACGAAAAGTGCCCGGTCGTGCCGGCTCAATTCGACTGCATGCAAGCATGCAGGGTGGCGATACCTCTCACTATTTTTGTCCCGTCTGTTCCCGATACCGATTTTTTAATTTAGATATTTTAGTCACCTACCTGGCAACTAGCTCCATTGCAGAACGACACAACCTTTTACTATTTTATAATAACATAACCATAAAATTATTCATTGTTCGAGATATCGACTGGGATGAACTTGAACATGGAAATCTGTTGCTTGCTGTTGCACAGACCATACGGACATGAACGTCATGTTCAAGTATGAGTACGTACCATCATCATCATCACTGTCATCAGCCGGAGGACTAGAGCGCTAGGTCACGGTCAGGAGCCACCTACATCCGCGGCCCCCCGCCACGTCAACCAAGTCGTCAGTTCACCGGGTCCGAGGCCGTCCATCACTCCGTCTTACTGGTTTTTTTTTTATTTTTTTTTTTATGGTATAGGGGGACAAACGAGCAGTCGGAGACATTTTCATGACTACCGACGTCCATAGACATCCGTATAGAAACTACACAGATGCGCTGCCCTCCTTTCTCCTCCCACCTCCATAGGCCTGTTTTCCTGCTAACATGATACCTCCGTAAAGCGATGGCTATGCTGTCGAGATTCGTGTGGTCTGTGAGCACTAGGC
>LUGF01035535.1:438489-449698 GCA_001625245.1 Calycopis cecrops
ATTTAAAATTTGAAAGTAAATACTTGTCAGAATAAAAAATAAAAAAATGTATAAGTTCATTGATCACTGATAAACATTCTGGAGTGATTTTTGAAAACTTGGAAAATAGCCCATTAGGTGTTTAAATGTTCATGAAAGAACAGCTTAAAAACGATTTAACTCATTGTTTTATATTTACTAAACTTATTTATATACGTTATAACAAAGAAGTGTAAATGAAACTAGACGTGGGAATGAAAACGTCTGCTTTATAAATGGACATCTTACGTGTTTCACCCTATAGAGTGTGTTATAAATTATCTCTTATCTAAAACCTACACCAAGTAAAATAGTGCTCACTCAACATCTAATACCAAAGATGAGTGCTGTTATTATTTTCACCTATCTCTTCTATTATGTGATAAGCATTAGATACTAAATACTAGAAAACCACCTTGTGATCACGCGGTCTCAACTTCTTTTATTATAATTAAATGTACAGCCGAAGAGCGAAGCGCAGCGAAGTGAAGCGACCCGCCCGGTAGGGAAGGCGCGCGGATTCCCGCGACTGCTCGGGAAGTCGCTGGAATGCTCCAGAAGTCGCGAGAATTCGATAATAAGTACTATAACAATGAAAATAAAGTTGAAATTCATATGACACATAAACTGCGCTCCGCTTCGCTGCCCTTCGTCGCTCTTTTGGTGTGAGTTGACCCTAAGAGGGATTTCTTTAAATCAGTTGAGGTTTTTACTTTACAAACATAAAAAAATAAAAATATTTTCTCTTTATAATATTTATCATCATTTTAAACAGCCAGGAGACCGTTGAATGGCTGTCGCAAGGGGACCCACAAGTCACGATCACCAGCTGCTTGCTTCCCCAGCAACTCCCCATGACCTTTATCAGGTCATCTGTCCGCCGGGAAGGTGGCCGTTCAACACTACGTTTTTTGATGGTTATTATATTCATCGTCATATATACGGTGTGTCATCTTTTTCTTCTTTGTAAGTCCCTCAATGCTGGATATGATGAGCCCGTGACTCACAATCATATGCACCTCACCATTGCCGTATGGTTACTCTGCACTGTAGAGAATATTCGACAGCCTCTCTTATTTTATCATACGATATTAATGGAGTTCGTTTGGCTTCAGATGGAATAATACATTTTAAGCGTAGTGGCTAAAAACTTTTACATAAGACAAAAGTAACATGATAACCTACCAAATGTTTGGTTTACTCATGCAGAATCTCGCAAAGGCATGCACAGTTGAAGTCTAAAACTTGTGAATTCTTCAAACGTTGGCATATCTACAGTGCTGGGTATAAGTTTTAACTGACTCGATATTAGACGACTAATCTTAAGAAGAGCCTAAAAACGTAATTATTACTTTATTAGAGCCATGCAAGGGAATTTTTTATATTTAACTATTTGAGTTAAGTATCAAAGTTTTACCTGAATAATATATACTCATCTCTGCACATATTAATTATTAACCGCCTTATTCATAAAAACAAGTAAATCAACATCTTAAACAATACTTTACTAAGACACTACTTAAGCCTTAAGTAATGCTTAAAAAATTGTTATTCTTATACGTTACTTAAAAATTGCATAGACAACATTAGTTAACTTTTTTATCACTTGCAACTTTTTAGTACAAATTGGTTTCGTTGTTAGAATTATAATAGGTAATATTGTCAAAAACCACGAAAAGAGTATCTAGATACTCCTTAGACGCCAGAAATTAAATAAGAAAAACTTTGACACTGTCAACAATATTATGCAAATCAGCTGTTCATTCCCAGCCATTTTGTTACTTAAATATTTTAAACAAGTGTGTGAGGCTGTTAAATTGACAACTATTTAAGTGACAGTTTAAACACGTGTTTAGCTCTAAATAGCGTTTATGAATAAGAATTTTCTTAAATAATACTTAAAGTGATACTTAAAAACTAAATAACGTTTATGAGTAAGGGGGTTAATATCTATGATATACATCGCACATGCAATTGTTGCAGTACCTACCGACTTAACCCGTAAAGGTACCTTCCGCCGCTATAATTGGAGGGTCCCGGATCTCGGACAGGATCCCTTCAGCGAAAGGTTGGGCTCGGCGAAGAGGCCAGATTTGACTCCTTGGGGTCTGTCCTGCCTTTGAACAGTCCCCACGACGTCGTGTCTTGGTTACGGGCCCTGATTCTCAACCCGGCCCGACAGAGGCGTTGCTGGACGCGTATTAAGTAGCGCCTTCGTTGCACTCCCGTTCTTCGTCCGCGGTAAGCCTCATTTGCGGCTGCCGCTCATCGGCCTCCTTTTGAGATATGTCTGTTTCGTAGAAGGGAACCATCACCTAATGGGATTCGTCATTGCTGAGCATCCCGGTGAAGATGCTTGACAGGGACAAGTCCCCCAAGACTGACATCAGATCATGACGCAGCGCCTCCCGTCTCGGGCACAGCTCGAGGGGGTCGAGAAGCTGTGCTGGGCAGCCTGCTTTACCGCTTAAGAACCGAGCGTATGGCAGCCGTTACACCTGTGGCATACGGCCAGGTCTTCCCCCCACCTCCGCATTAAAGCCTCATGCCCTGGTGTTGTGGTAACAATATAACTTTGTCATTCGTTACGAACAATTACATAGCCGGTGATAATCAAAATATATGGAAGCCTTCAACAGTTTAATATACAGAGACTTAATGTAACTTTGTACAAAGCGGAATTTATTTAAAAGAGTCAATTTACCTACCGTTTTGGCAGCTATTGGTAACACTTGTTCTGCATACATATCTGGGCATGTCAAAAGCAGATTTAATGGAGTAAACATTTTCAAAGTAATAAAAGGTACTAAAGCCTGTAGCATATCTGTGAATGAAAGAATATAATAAATAAGTAATAAGTTTAGAATATTAATATTCAAGAATTATAAATAAATGTATAAAGCATTTAATAATTAAAAAGCACAACAGGAAAATGAAACGAAATATTTTACATTCTTGACTGTATTTCACATCTATTTAATATTAGAACTTCATGGGGTTACGCAATGTTTGCTCGTTTGCCCACCTGTACTATAAAATAAAAAACAATATAATAATGAGATATTGTGGGCGAAAACATGCGTGAACCCACACTACAATCAAAGAATACAAAAGGCAGAGCTTCATCAAAGTTAAGCCACGAAATGAGCTATATATGAGCTATAAAATATATAATATACATATATATATATAAAACTCAAACGTGACATAGTCATCTATCAGCGCACAGCCCAAACCACTGGACGGATTAAGCATCCAGGTAGATGTTACGACGTAGGCATCCGCTAAGAAAGGATTTTTAGAAATTTAACCCCTAAGGGTGTGAAATAGGGTGTTGAATTTTATATGGATTTCTTAGAAATTAACGCGGGTGAAACCGCGGGGCACAGCTAGTAATAAATAGACGAAATGTGGATATGTTTTTTGGTTACAGAAAGATGACTGTCAAAAAGTTTGATTACATTCTAGAATCTATCAAAAATGAATGATTATAATTATGTTACTCTCGATGTTCAATTTTTCTTTCTTTCCCGCACAGCACTATAATTATTCGCCTATTTTTATCGTTCTAGTGTTTACATACATACATACCGGTGGCCTATATAAAACTACTGAAATGATCTCCTTAATTAACGACATTCCAACGCGCAGTCTCCGTTCTTGGACACCAGCGCACAGCGTCCAGAGTGGGCGGTGCGGGCGGAGGTACACGCGTCTTGATGAATTATATAGTTTTGTATGGAGGAGGTGAAAGCGTCGGAACGCGCGTCGAGTGGAGATCACGTGTGTTCCGCCGCTATTATCGGTGCTTACAATGCATTTATTATTAATAGATAAATAAGACTATTTAAGTACAAATTAATTCGATATGAATGTCTTAGCAATTACTTTTACTCACCAGGATATACTCTAATTGGATATTTATCTGCCAATGAATATAATATATTTACTTTAGTTGTATAGATTTTTGAAAACTCAACAATCTTTGTAATATAGCCATCGTAACATCCCTCTATATAAGCTATTACCATTTCACCAACATCGAGGGCAAATCCTGTCAAAAGATCGTCATTTTGCTTGTACAAAGCAATTTGTTTATTTATATTTTCAACATTCGAAATCAAATTATCTGTTATATTTGAATCGTAGATGATGCAAAAAAATCTGGTATAATTTTTGCTGATACTTCTTGGCCTGCATCCTACTACACCCATTTTTGTGTTTAATGACATATGTGCTTCTGTTATAATAGAAGTCGGAATCTGTGGTTCTTCTTTCCTTAAAAATGAAAAATGCACATCTTTTGTGTTTAGATCTAGATCATTACGTTTACTCTCAACTCTATTAAAAGGATACAACGAATATTCGCCTTTAATTACCGCATTCGGACCTTTTGCTAATTCACTTGCGTCAATCTTGGTGACAGCTATAAGTACATCTTCGTTTTTTAATGTCAAATTTTTGACTAATAAATCACCGACTATACCACGTAGCTAAAATAAAAGTTTATTATTAGTACGGATTTTTTTGAATCCTGATTATCCTACTGTTACTTCCTCATATATTATATTATTCTCTCGACAATTGTAATAAATGTAAAAGTTTGTATATTATTGTATAAAAGTTTCTATTTAGGTATATTCTTTTATGCCACGGATATAGATTACAATCTAAATCTAATAACATAATAATTACTTTGCGACCATATTTTATTACACGTATACATACACACGCATAAACTCTTGCATGCATATTGCATGCGAAGGTTGCAATTTAAAAAACTCGATCTGTTGAGCGGGACTCACTAATTGCTAGTCTTTTTTTTAATTTCAAAGTTTTACACTGACGTTTTATTTTCAATTTACAATTTAAAATATCTAACTTTGCATTTATTAATTAAGGGTTTAATAATACCTATTAACTGTCCTCAATTACTATACTCAATACTGTACTCGACTCAACTGCCACAAGCGCATTGCGAATTAATAACCGACCAAGTTCGAGTCCGACTCGCACACCGAGGGTTCCGTAATCCAAACGTAATGCATGGTTATCAATTATTGTAACTTTACGCCTGCCGTTTAAGTTGACAAACGTATATACGTTTGTCCCCTATATAGGGGAAGGTTGCTATGATTGGACCACTTAACTTCAGGACATCCTATTTCACGAAATATGACCAACAAATGAAAACCAATTGCTGGAATTCATTGCTTTTTGTGTAAATTAATGATATATCAATTATTGGCCATGAAAGTTGAGAGGTTGTACAGATATATTAACATAACTATTCAATGAGGAGTTGCTTTCTTTGGACCACCGCTGCCATGAATGGACCACTAAGTTGCCATCATTGGACTTAGTAACATTTGTATTAAAGGGCCAATGAAGGTGACTCAAATGAAACACAAAATAAAAATTACTTTTTTATTGAAAAGTTTTTATAATAATCATATATTTTTTTATCAAATTGGAAGGCTTCTCTTGACATCTTTGGGAGTAATACCAAACAAAGAATTCTTCATTTCAACAATGTGATCCCTTAATTCTCTTTCTTCTAATCTCATTCTGATCCTATTATCTAAACTTCTTCCGCAGCGTTTTGGTTTTAACCGTTCAATCTTCTTTATATTGAGGCTTTTGGAACGCCATAGACTCGACTCGCTTCATGTTATCCAATAGCTTTTTTCTTAAAAATTCTGCTACAAGTTTCATACCAGCTTCATTCCAAGAATATAATTTCCTTATCTTTTTCTCTGCCGACATTCTGGAATATACAAATATAATCCGATTATAACAAAAAGGTAGGTATAAGGTATCTAGATACGTGCAATATAAAAATAGACAATACGAAAATCTATTTATTAACTTTGATATTACATTTTCAATACTGTACAGTCACGTGCAATACTATGTATACACTTTAGAACCCTGTCACAAAAACTTTCTTTGAGAAGTCAATGCAATATTATGGAATTTCTAAAACACAAATTATGACAAGGTACTAAAGTGTATATACATATTATTGCTTGTGACTGTACAATAATAATTCCATTTATATATTTTAATTTTTATGTAATGAAAAATAAAAGATAAAAAAATAATTTTAGAACATTTGTATTTGTAACTATTGCAATATGAAATTCACACAGAGAAGAACATTTATCATAATAATACTAAATGAAAATAAACAATTAGCTAAGTTTCTTTGATTGTACCGGTCCAATAATGGCGTCACCATTGTGGTCCATTGATGGCTACTAGGTATATCAACATAATGAAGGCGGGTATTAAAAAACGTGCAAAGTTAGGTAAAAAACTTCATAGTCTCTGTAAACACAGATAAATTTGCTATTCGGACACAATACAATCATCAAACATGAATGAATACAATGCTACTTACATGGGTTTGTTGATGGCTTGATTTTTATATCACGATCACAGCTGACACAAGTGCATACGTCACTACTTGCCACACGTCGTGAGGGCATTGAGGTTTGGCGAGGGGGCAAGGGGTGCAGTAAGGTTGCCTATCAAACTATTAGGTGGTCCAATGAAAGGGCTGGTCTAATGATCGCAACCTTCACCTAAGCGGTTGCTCACACACATTTAGTAGGCAACGAATTGCAGTTATAAGTTGATAATGATTTTTCCAATGATCTACATATAATTTACTAGTTTTCAGATTTATTCTTATATATTATGTGCTATAAGTTCTTACTTCTTGCCAAATTTCGCAATTCCAGGTCAACGGAAAGTACCCGATAATTTTTTGGTTTTCGACAAAGTACGTTTTCATACAAAATTTGTGCATAATTGGCTATAATTTTTTATTGCGTTAATTTAGAAGTGTGATTTTTTCAAAGCATCAAGACGTAACTGACCCCCGTATTTGACAAATTTCAGCTTAATCCCTTCACGCGTTTTAGAGAAAAAGGTCTTGACAGACGTACAGACAGACGGACAACAAAGCGATCCTATAAGGGTTTCGTTTTTTCTCTTTGAGATACGGTACCCTAATATATGTATGATTATGAAAATACTGACTTTAGCTTTCGCTACTTATTAAATTTAGATATAACATGTCAAAGAAATAAATTTACGAAGAAAAAATACCATAACATAAATATAATATGTAAAATAATAATGTTGTAAACTAGTTGATATATTATTTTTTTAATATACCTATGGCTACTAATGTGCTATTTTCCAAGTTATCAAAAACCACTCAAATTTTTTTAAATTTCTGATAAGTAAAATATCTCAATTTTTAAAATTAAAGATTCATACTTTATAAAAACCGCGAAAGTACGTCTCTAAGCAAAATGGCGTCTTGGGACGTATTAGCTTTGTTAGCGTTGTGAAAGTTACTGCCAGTGCCTACTATTAGATGTTTTGGTTGTTGTTGTCAGTTGACAAATCCATAAGATGACAATTGATGAGAATACAATTGTATCCTCTGTCTACGATAAAATTAGCTAGAAATTTGACAAGTGGCTAGTACTTACTACGAATTAATGAATGAATGAAATATACTTTATTGTGCATATTATAGAATACAGAAAAAAAGTTACATTTTAAAGTAATTAACGGGTACTATCTGCAAACTTCGTCATCGTCAATTTCACATCGTTTCGTGTCACGTGAATTATGAATAAAAATAAATATAAAAAAAAATTAAAATATAAAATATTGATTATTTACAAATTATTTCACTACATAATGCCTTTAAAAATCATATTAATTAAAGATTACATTCAATAAAATTTTATTTTTAATACTGGAACATAGCTCATTAAAAATAACATTTTGTTGTGAAGTACATACCTAATATAGGTATACAGAGACAGTGGAAAATATTATAGTGTCGATAAGTAAAAAAGGAATACACGAACTTGAATTTCAAAAGGGTTGTCTATAAATTCTGAAATTATATCTGATGCTTGGTCTAACGGCAAAGCTATTGAATTATAATCGTTGAACTTCATCTTGTTTTGATCATGCAAATCTTGTGTCTTCGAACAGTGCTCGTGGTTGCCTAGTATCCATTTCACATATAATTGGGTTATTCTGTAAGAGGACTAATATACATATTACATAATTACATAAAGAATAAAGAGTGCAAAATATTCTTTAAAATAATACCTTAATTTTTTAAAGTCTTGGACAGGTATATCCATCAAATCCTTTATATTTAGAAAAAAGATTGGTAAATCATCTTGAGAAGGTAAATTAAAACTGCTAAGAATACAAATAATTTCTCCCATATCAGAAGGCTGACCAGAAATGTCGAAAGGAATAACATCTCCTATACCTACAAAATGTTAATAAAAATATTATATGACCGAACAAAAAAGTATTTTCATTCGTTACAAAATATCTCAATAAGTAATTGCTGAGTTTCGTCTCGATCGTATCACGTATATGAAGTGGATGCTTGTTATGAAACTTATTACGGGCTAAAGTGACCCATTCACGGACACAGCATAAGTATTGTATAGAGCCCTATAGTGGAATTTCAGATAAAAATTAAAGTCGATTGGGTTCTGTTAAATTTTTCTTTTATTAAATAGTAGCTTCTGCCCGCAGCTTCGCTTGCGTGGATTTCGGACTTCAAAAATGGAGGTTCTCAATTCTTCCGAATGAAAGATTCACAGCTCCCCCGTAAGTGATAGCATGCAGCCTGACCCGCCTTGTAAGTAATATTCATGCAAAATTTGAAGTAAATATATGCAGTACATTTTGAGTTTAGCCTGGACATTCATACAGAAAAGCATACAAAAATTCTAAAAACTATATTTTTGGCTTTGATATCGATTGTAGACAAAGTCCCCAAAATTAAAAAAAAAATTCAATGTACAGTTTTGACATTCCTACGATTTTATTATAATACTAGCTGCGCCCCGCGGCTTCGCCCGCGTAAATTTCGATATCGTGAAAATCATTCCATGGCATCCCTCAGGAACATTTTTTCGGGATAAAAAGTATCCTATGTTATTTCTAATACCTCCAGGAATATGTGTACAAAGTTTCATAATGATCGGTCTAGTAGTTTTGGCGTGAAAGCGTAACAAACAAACTTACATTCACATTTATAATATTAAGTAGGGATGTATGTATATTTGTTTTTATAGAAATCTGCAAGTGCGTAAGATGCTTGGATGAGTAAAGCATAGCACATAGTCGGCAAGTTATCGTAAGATAAAGATACAAAAGCCTAAGTTCTTTTACTTAACGTTTCTATATCTTTCCATATCTTTCCAAGTAACGCTTGTGTCTTTTGTTTTTTTTAATAAATGATTGGCTAATTTTAATCGGTATATTTTTTGATTTATGATTTTTATTGTCGTTGCTTATATAACTGGCGCGAATTGTGTATAATTTATTTTAAACTTAAATAAATGAAAATGTACCTGCCAATATTGTGTTACCGTATAACTTTACATGAAAATAACTGCTACTGACTAATTTTTCTTTGGACTTCATCATGCCCTGATGCAATGATATTGATTTTCTTTGGTTTTTGTGTTTTTTTTCTTCATTTCTCGTATCCACTTCATTTTTATGTAACTGAGAAACAACCCTCTCTATTTTTTTTAATATGAATTCTCGAACTAATTTTATTATTTTATTCTGATGCCTTAAATCTAAAAGAAGTGACATTTAATTTAAAATATGATGGTAAATTACTCATATACTTACTTTATTAGGTATACCTACTTCTCTACGGTCTACGCACGGCTGCATTCAACACGTTGTTATGTCAGGTTAACAAATTATAGTTATTGACATGATAATGTATATGATAATGATGAAAAAATTAAACCAATACACAGGGTGAATTAGAGGTCGTTTTCGAAACGAAAATTTTGAAATGTATTTTGATAACAGAACCTAAGTATATAGTTAATTTAGTAAAAAATTTTTTTTATTAAAGTCTATAGTAATATCACACTCGAATTCAAACACTGATAACCATGGTAATGGTATACAATTGCTAATACTACGATTCATTCATAATTTAGTTCCGTATCTGTAATGTTCGGCCAATCACAGCATTGCGCTTGTTGGATTTTTATATATGTGGGCGATATATATATGTATGTTGTCAGGCTTTAAGTAGGTATATGTAGGTTTTATAAAAGATACAACTCAGTAGTTCTAAAAGGTTTTAATTAAAAAGGCTTCGTTAAGCAACTGATCTTTACTTTAATATATCTCAAACTTTACCACCAGTTCCAACCCTAGCCCAGACCAGAAAGAACTGGCAATAAAACTGGTGGGCACCCAATACAGTAGCTAGGCACACACCACTGTGTTAGTGTGCTTAATACTAAATACACAATTTAAGTAACCAACAGGTAAAAAGGAAAAGACAAAAAAAGGAAAGAATTCCTTTTGGGGGCATTGCATACGCCTCTACAACAGAATCCCAGAAAGCGTCCAAAAACTTTCGATTAATAATAAATTTAAAAAAGTTGTTTTCATAAATTGTATATAATTTATTTTATTAATATATTATTAATTTAAAAAAGTTGTTTTCATAAATTGTATATAATTTATTTTATGCAAATGTATTTGTATTTTATATTTTTTTACTTTTATATCTCATCACATCATGAAGCCCGCTGAGTTTGTTTCGTCGGTTCTTCTCAGGACAGGGCTAGGGTTGAACCGGTGGTAGATTTAATTGTTGACGTTCAAAAAGTAATTACTGTAATTCTATTTTGAATAAAAACTTGTTCATTTCATTTCATTTGAGAAAAGAATAAGCTCTTTTCTTCAAGATCTCTAGGTCTTATCAATCCGGAAATACCAACGGAGGCAGTCAAATCCATATCGAAGTTGTGCACGGGATAAAATTGCGCTTAAATTGCGCAGTAGTGGACTTCATAAGATTGAGGTGGTGACGGTGGAATTTGAAATTTTGGCGCAATGTCCTGTAATGTACTGCTGCGGGTATTAATACGAACAATTCCTCGGAACACTCCCCGTGATAAATTCAATAGAGTATGCACAGCCAACTGACATCTGGATGGCGGAAAAGATACTGGTTATCGACGATTCGAGTCACACTGCGTGATATGATACGCGGACATGAGCTGATATTGCGGGGCTCCGGCCCAAAGGTGAGAGCAGTACTCCCTGTGCGGTCGGACTTGTGCTCTGTAAAGTTGCAACCAATGGGCTG
>LUGF01035535.1:478886-489204 GCA_001625245.1 Calycopis cecrops
TTGAAAATAATCAAAATTCTTTTAATAATCTACTTATATATATACGTGAAGGAAAAACTTTCGGAACAATTTTACGAAATTTTCGCGGACGGAGGAGTACGAAATTTGGCACACTTATAGTTTACGTGTAAGAGAAGTGCAGAAAGCTAATATATTTTAATAATAATATATTTAGAGTACTTTAATACGACTTTAATGTAATACATAACCGTAGACAGTATTCTCTGTCTACGTACATAACACTTTACACACACTACCATACATTTGACACATTGATATGATTGACGTGTTTACCTATAAGTTACAATGTCATGTCATATGATATTTAGTTTTTAATTACAAAAAAGGTTTACTTAGATCTAATATAGATCTTCGAGGGTCCTCTAGTATTATTAAATTCGTTTCTTTCTTTGCAAAAGAAGTTGAAGATACAATGTCATGTCATATGATATCATCTGTGTATGATATTTAGTTTTTAATTACAAAAAAGGTTTACTTAGATCTAATATAGATCTTCGAGGGTCCTCTAGTATTATTAAATTCGTTTCTTTCTTTGCAAAAGAAGTTGAAGATGCCAGTTGTCATTTCTCCTTGATACATCATGATAAATGACCCAAGTTTTGCAGCCGTCCGCTGCCCCCCACTTTGGCAGCTGAAATTTATTTTGCGCCACAATCTACAACGATATCTACAAATATTTTATCTGAGAATTGTAAAATAAATTCATTAGATACCAACAAGGTTTATGCCTTTGAATGAACCACAATAGCTGTACTATTTTCGTAAAATGTATAACACAATTAAAGGCTACTATTTACTTATTATATGAAAGAAATCGTAAGGTAAGGCGGGCAAAAGGTCTACTTAAGGGTTTACGATGTTCCTTAATAACTTTTTTTTGTTTTGATTAATCGTAACAGGTATGCCGTGATCAGCGGTCGCTGTTTCTCATCTCCCACTGATCACGTCCTACGGTAGGTATCTAATTAATAAATAATGGCTAGACTAATAATAATTAAGTAACAGTGTGTTTGCAAATAAAGTTTTTCTTATTCTTATTTAGTCTGTTCATATGTAGGCGTTATTTTACGTTTAAATTTATTTTATTTTGTTATTTTTAACTATATTAAAAAAAACTGATTAGCTGTAAATGATTTTTTTAATAAACAACGTATCTCAGATCGATATACAGTAGGATAGATAGATGATGTATAGATAAGCGAGCGTTTACTTCGTGTCAAATCCATCAAATTTGTTAGTAGAATCGAAATACTACTCGTCAGTATAATTTAATTGTTGCACTAGCCGGCCCGTGCACACTCGTTGAGCGCTATTCCCGATATTTCTAGCAAAAGCATATTTGATAGTTTAAGTAGTATTATTTTCAGTCTGTGGAATAATTTACTTACGCAAAACGATATTGAAAATATCGGTGCTAGTTTGTGTATTTTTTTTTAAATTGCCGTTTATTGCCGTCGTTTAGAAATACATATAGATAACTTGAATAGCGCTTGGTTAAAACGATATCGAGCTTCTATTTTTATTAAAAAATCCTCTTTTATTAAATTTCTACAAGCTTTGTATGAATTTTTAACAAAATCGCTTTAGGCAAGCTTTTGATTTGAAATAACAATTTCATTGATTGGCCACGACCAACATAGTCAAAAGTCCAGGTTAGGTAACGCTTGGTAAAGTTGTTAACCCAATTGATTTTACGTATTTTACAAGTACCTACAATTTATAATAATTGCATGAGGTAGTGACTAGTGCAAACATTGCAAAGATGTGTCAACACGACCGTGTAGGTACCTTACATGATATGCGCTGCAAAATTTTTAATTAGCAGTAACATTTCGCGCATTTTGTGAGTTTTCGATGTCCCATTGGAGAAAAAGAGCGGAGGAGGGTTTTGCATAATAACTATGGGCATCGGCCGGTAGTCATTATTCATAGTCATAATTTAATTAAATTGAGTGACCTTCGAGATAAATTACGACGGTAGCTGAAAACAATGAAAACAAATTAATTGAAGAAATCCTTATGATTTGTTTTGTGGGATAATTAGGTGTAAACTTCACCGTTCCAGTTTGAATATATCATACTACCCGGATAGGAGAGAGCCGACTTCTGGCGAAAACCACCGCAGTTGCACCGCTCGCATTTCTTAAAGTGCACACAGCCCACGGATCTGTCAGCAATATGTACATATAGGCTGGATTGGATTTCCAGATTTACCGATGGAATTTATTACAGCAATTTATTATAGTGTATTTTCTCACCACAATGCACGGTGCATAAACTATTATAAATTATGAATTGTAGCCGAATGGGGCTGCATATGCACGATTTGGGAGGTCACAGGAACGGTTTGGAAGCGTTGCCTATTACATCGCCTTTTGCGCAGTTTATGAGTTTCTATTGTAGAGGAGGAAAATGAGAAGACAGAATTTATGCATAAGTATTATGCAGATGTCATTTGGCGTCGGTGTCACCAAAAGGATTTGACGGCCCGCCTGAGATCCGGTGACGTTGGTAAGTCGATCTTATTTAACTTCTAAGGTTCCAGTACAGACTAACGTAGGAAATATAAAAATAGAATACTCGGTTTTATTGTAAAACCTTTTTTAGATTTAAGCCTACAAGTTGTTACACGTGCGACTCGTATCAAATAGTGGATGTGTGACAAAATGTGAATGTTGAAAACTCTCGTAATTTGGCCTCGAAAGTTGAATAATATATTAAAACTGCGATTTTCACCCACGTAAGTAACGATCCCATGAAAATAGCGAGACAAAAGTGGAAATACACTTTACGACCTGTACTTGCCGTATAGGTCGTAAAATGTATTCGTACGTATTTCTCATACTTACCGAATACACCGAAATCTCGTGGTGAATTGTGAAGTCGTTTCGGGGGAGTTCGACATCAAAATGTCGCGACATTTCGTAGTTACTAGCTGCGCTCTGCGGTTACACCCGCGTACGTTACGATCCCGTGAAAATATCGACATGAAAAATAGATATTGGTCGATTCATAGACCTACCCGATATGCACACAAAATATCATAAGAATCGGTCTAGCTGTTTCGGAGGAGTATGGTAACTAACATTGTGACACGAGAATTTTATATATAAATAGATAAAATATATGATAAGGTATCGGAATTTGTTAGGTAACATTTTTCTAGAAGTTAATAATTATCTTCTAGGCAAACTAGATTATGTCTTTTCAAGTGGATAAGGTTTAAGCTTAGTGTTTTTTTTTTTTTTTTTTTTTTATGATATAGGAGGGCAAACTAGCAGCCGGAGCCATTTTCATGACTACCGACGCCCACAAACATCCGCATAGAGGCTATACAGATGCGTTGCCCTCCTTTCTCCTCCCACCTCCATGGGCCACCGGCTACTTACACACCGCACGAAACGCGACAGCTCAGCTGTCACTTTACGCCAGTCTCGTGTAAGCGAGAGGTACCTCCCCGGTCGTGCCGGCCCAATTCGACTGCATGCAAGCATGCAGTGTGGCACTACCTCTTGCAAAAACCTATAAAATACCTATAAAATAAAAAAACAATAATTAATTATATAAAAAATACATAGGTATACATTCAGAGCATTTGAATTTATTGGCTATTGAATTTATTAATTGCAGAATTTGATAGGGATTGTCAACTGAAACCAAAAATAAAACAAACTCTAAAATACGCTAAAATGTTTAACTATAGGTATTGAAACCGACACAAAAGTAATTGTGAAAGGCGTTTAATTATTCAAGGAATAGCAACTTAAAGACAACACAAATCATTATAAGTTAAGTTGTTATACGTCATATCCGTATACGTTATAACAAAACTGTGTAAAGTAAACTTTACGGGAAAGAAAACGTTTACTTTATAAATAAGTACCTATCTTACGTGTTTCATGGTGTATAAAGTGTGTGAAATAAATTGTTTATATGTATCTAAAACCAAGACCAAGTAAAACTGCTTACTCAACATCTAATATAAAAAGGAGAGTGCTTAAATTTTTTAATTTATCTCATCTACTAGCTGCGCCCCGCGGAGTCACCCGAGTGAATTTGGATCCCGTGGAAATAACGAGATGAAAATAGAAAATCACCTTCCACGTGTGTGCCTAATTTCATGAAAATCGGGTCAGCAGTTTTTGTGTGATAATAATAATAATAACAATAGATATCTGTGGACTTTATATACATACCACGTTAGCCTAGACCCTTGCTTAGTACCGTAAGGACTTGTGTTACGGGTACTAGACAACGGAATATATTTAATGCGTTTTATAAATTTATGAAATTTTATATATTTAAGATTTTTATTATAGAAATACATACAATACATAGATAAACATCCATGACCAAGGCGCTTTTCCGAGCCCTGTACCACTGCGCCAGCCTGGTCGTCAAAACGTGATGGAGTAACAAACACAACAAACAAACAAACATACAAACTTTCGCATTTATAATATTAGTAGAATGATATGATAAGCCTTTCTAAATATTAGAAAATTATTCCGGTATCACAAGGTCTCAATTTTTTCTATAATAATGAAATACACAGCCGCAGCATTCTAATGGTGAAATACAGCATTCTAATGGTGAAATAATGTTGTAATAAAACTATTTAAACGGATTTTATCGCAGTTTATTTGAGTATTTTACATTCCCGTCATTTCAGAAGCTTTACATCTACCGTAATAATAATCGTTGAATATATTGTTATAGCTCGAAATCTTATTTATACGAACAGTGCTCACGATTGCCTATTACTATACTAGTAAGAGGTAGTGCCACAGTGCATGCTTGCATGTAGTCGAATTGGGCCGCCACGACCGGGGAGGTACCTCTCGCTTACATGAGACCGGCGTGAAGTGACAGCTATGCTATCGCGTTTCGTGCGGTGTATAAGTAGCGGGTGGCCCATGGAGATGGGATGAGAAAAGAGGGCAAAGCATCTGCATAGCCTCTATGTCTATGGGCGTCGTTAGTCATGAAAATGGTTCCGACTGCTCGTTTGCCCCCCCATAAGAAAAAAAAACTGGCCAATCTGGAGCACTGCATACAATTTTCATATTATTCTGTAAAAGGATAAATCTAAATATTTCATAATCACATAACGTAGGTATTGATATTAGGAAGTTTTAATATTTGAAAGTCTTGCACAGGTATATCCATTAAATCGTTTATGCATAGAGAAATAACTGGAAAATCGTCTTGTGCAGGTAATACATATATAGTATATGTCTACTAAGAGACATACTTTCACCCATACCAGAAGGCTGAACCCAGAACAAGAAATTTGGAAAGTAATAACTTGTGCTATACCTACCTACAAAACGGTAATAGAAATATTATGTGAATAATAATGAAATAGTAAATATTTAATGTGAAAAATATTACAAATACGCAAATAAATTATTTGTTACAAAAAATCTCAATAAGTAATTGCTGAGTTTCGTTTCGATCTTATCGCGTATGTGAAGTGGATGCTTGTTAATACTTGGGTACGGAACTTATTACTGGCTGAAGTGACCTATTCTCGGCCACAGCGATTCAGCTGATAGTGAAACATGTTTTGCTTACAATATATTCAATACCTATCATTTTCAGATATTAACTTTTACTATACAAAATAAATATTTCTAAAAATATTTAAGTAAAGTAAATTTTCAAGGAGCTTGGATATATAAATTTGACAAAAGACTAAGGTTTTTTATTTAACGTTTGTAGGTTATTCCGATCATGCCAAGTAATGCTGGTATCCTATATTTTTTTTAAATAAATGTGCTAGGATACGTTTTATCTGTATATTTTGCAATTAATGATTTTTATTGGCGTTCCTTGTTTTCTTAAATTTGGAAATTAGAGGTAACGCTATAACGCTGGAGCGATTTAATTTTTTTGCATCTAAATTCTATACCATAAGTATATGTGTATGCGTAATGAATTCACTAATCCCCTGGTACTATGGATCCGTGTCGCGTATTTGACTGATTGGGGTGGCCAAAATTATTAAGAGTATAAAGTTTGTTCTTTTTGATTACTTTGTTACTACTTGTTAGAGTTACTGTTTATAAAAACCTGAATAAACTAAACTTTATATTACTTGGAAAATTTGTGCTTGATTCTTAGTTTTTGATCAACCGAATAGACGTCAGCATTTATAAGAAAATGTTTTAGAAAGTTATATTTTTCATTAGTACTTAGTAAATAAAGCCGCTGCATGGAGTTGAACATTTCAATCCTGTATATTAATTTCATGTTTGTTGGCTCTACGCCAAACTCAAACACAACTAATATAATAATAAGTTATTGTTAAATAACAAAAGTTGTTAGTAAAAATTTACTATTTATTTTATCTGAATATATTTTTGACTTACCGTTTATTTTGTCTCAATATATTTGTGGAAAAAATCTAAATCCGTGAAGTAGCTTTTTAATGAACGAATATAAACATACATAAAAACAAAGTTTTGTGTTTATAACATTTGCAGAATTTACAATCTCTACATTGGCAGTCTAATGACAATTGAAATGGGACAAGAAATACGTTTCTAGCTCTTGGTTTTTTGTCTAATTATAATTATGAAACACTAAACCTCACTTAATTTTAGAGGAGAACAATTAAATTAATGAACACGATGATGTCACTCAGCTGAGAGTTATTGCTCAAAACATTTTTCTGCAATTAGAACAGTCGAGCGCAGGATGGGTGGTAATTAGCCACCTTTATGATGGAAATCAGCAATTTTAACATCAGAGAAAAAGTCAGAAGTTAAAAATCATGCAAATTGCCATTGTTAAGGTGTCAACGATGTAATTAACAAAATTTTACGTCTGGTTTTATTTAAATTGATTAACACCGCTAAAAGGATTTATGAAAAGTAAATGGAAATTTTATTTGCAGAAGACATTTTGTAATTGTTAGCAGGTATTTAACTTGGCAATAAATTCTTGACAATTGAGGCTGTCGGCATTTAGCGAGGCTCCTTAATACGAGACGCAGATAAATTTTATTTCTGGAGACAGCTCAATACGATTCCCCACTTGTGTAATAACTTTACTACGCAATATAAATGTTATGGCCGTAGAAAAAGAAATCATACGTTACACTGATATGTTTTGATTGTATTGGTTTTTTGTTCAACGATTTCTATTTCAAGACAAAGAATGAAGGCTATTATTTATATTATGTGTTTTATGAAACACTCGGCAACGATTTAGAATTAACGTCGCCAACTATTATAAGTTTAATTCGCAATGTTAATTTGGAAATTTGTATGTTAAGGTCAAATTATGCAAGAAAAAAATTAACCTACTTTTTTTATTCGATTAAGCTAAAATTTAGAATAGATTAGAAAATAGAATATATAATATGTACCTATATGTTGCTTTTTTGCTGAAAAGTTGTTTTCTATGTAAATGGCGCAGACGTTTAAATACCTACATAATCGTTACATAATATACAGTTATTATTGTACGATTGTAACGATTGTAATCGTTGATTGTCTAAAAAAAATAACATTTAACGGTGTGCTTCATTTACATTAATTAATTATTCGTCGATAACTAACCGTACATTGGCATACACGTTTAAACACATGAATACCCCTTTTACACACGTGAAAGTTTGAAGACAATGCCTTATACCCTAATAAGTTGTAACTGTTAAGCTGTTAAGTTAGATGCAGACAGAAGGTGACCATGAGAAATTTAAAAATATAAAATTTAACAATCCACAAAGTAGATATGTGTGTTCATTTGGTCCATGGGCACGACAAGTTTTCTCATGGAATAATAAGAACTAAGAAGAATCTAAACAAACTCATTTTCAAACATTTAAGTTTATTCCAACACTAAAGAACTTCACAAACCCATTTTTCATTCCTGTGGATAAGAATCAAAATCTATTCACCGAACAAACTTTGAACAAGCTCACTAACTCGTAACAACTCCGTTCCCTTGGGAAGCAATTGAAAGATGCTTGATACCAGGAATATTCGGACAAATTGTGCTATTTGTATGCAGTTACATGTTGTAAAGAATAGTTTCCCTTCAGGCTTGCGCTTGCCTTGCGTACCTCTATGATCCCCAAGGCTATGTCAGTCAGGGCTACCCATACCTGACAGGCTCTGGGCCCCGTCCCTCTGAATCTGTAGATGGTGTCAAATGGCGGGTCCGATTTCAGACACATGGTCCGAAATCGGACATGGTAGCGTGCTCCTTTGTAGTACTGGGGCCAGGGGCCAGAATGGGAACAATGGGGTCACCATTGCACGGTTCCGAAGTGGTAATAGGGACTGTTCAAAGGCAGCTAGACAGTCCCCAAGGAGGAGAAGTCTGACCTTTTCAACGAGTCTACCCTGTCGCTGGAGGGGTTCTGTTGCTTGTAAATCCAGGACCCTCCAAACCTGCTTTGATTTTTGCAAGTCTCAATTCTCTTCATCAATCGTTCTTCTTTTGAGTTTATTGTTACCTCGTACGCCAACTCTTTAGCACATTCCCAGACATAAAATCGAGAGGTGCTCAGTCTGGGGATCGTACCGGCCGGTTCACTGCCGGAACACAGTATGCGAATATCTAAATAACTGTTTCCCAAATTAGTGAATTGGGAGACAGGGCCCCATTAAATGGCCCGCTTGGTTTGTCCGACCCTCTACCGAACAGCCTACGAGTAAATAAAAAAGATTTTGCATATACCTAGATTTGGTAATGGATTGTTTGAAAAAAATATTTTCAAAATACTGTAAGAGCAATATCTAGATCAAATACTTATCGACAGCTATAAAACTGAAAATAAGCAAGAAATGTGCGAATTCATTGTAAGATACAATTAATTCGCACGAACAATAACTGATAATTCCGACAGAAAGCGACTTCAAAAATTAAGCAGCACTGAACATTATTGTATTATTGAACATTTACCAAAATAATATTGAAAAATTACTTATGATTGAAGTCTATACTAAAAAAAAATAGGCATAATGAATATATAATATAACTTTTTGAACTTCAAATGAACACATGAATATTAATTGTAACGAAAATATCCTAAGACAAAGTCAAAGGGGGTTAAAATACGAGACGGGTGAAGATGCTAATGAGCAACCTTCTCTTTAGCTCATTTTAATAAGGCTTTAGTCCTCACTAAAGTGGGGACTAAAATGTATGATAGTAGAAACATAATTACAGAATGTATTATATTCTCCTTCTCACTAATCCGAGGACTAAAATGGAGCTACACATATCACAATATAAAATATTAAATTATATAATAATAATATTAAATTGTATATATATTTTAATTTCAACGCTTGGTAAGCTTGGTTTAATATTTAGATGCAATAAATGGGATATTTGTTGTGGAAAAATGTCTTGAACGTATTCAAAGCTTCTTAACCTTAAGGCTATCTACGAAAAGAGGTCTCTAGCCTCCGGGGATGAATTAAAATGTTGGAACTATAATGGACGTGAACTTCTAGCTCTAAATTTAAATTTAGAACAAAATATTATCTTTTTTAAATCCGAGCTCTAACGTTGATGCGTATTTTAAATATCTAAGTATGTATTTATTTAAGTAAGATATTTAAGTAATCGATTATTTTAAAATCGTATCACTCATCAATACATAATTAAAATACTTACTTACAAAATGACAAAAGAGGCGCAAAGTGGGCTTGATTTTTATTTATTTTTTACTGTTTTTACTATTCTATTATCTACTCTTAATTAATTGATGAAACATTTTTATTTTTATTAAATTAGTTAATATAAAAACAATATACAAAAGCAGGGACCAAATCTTTAAAGGTAGACCAGTTTCGACTTTACGATGTGGACATGTATTTTTTTAATGGACTTATGAAATAATTTTGTCGGCTAAAATAAATAAACTGTGTGTATGTGTGTGCAGGATGCATGCATACAACGTTAACAATCCAAACTGAATACTTCAGCTTATTTTAAAATACCTCGCATTTTTTAAACTTGACTGCAATAATTAACAAAAAAAGCGCTCCCATTGTAGACATTTTAGCTCACAGCGCTTACTGGTGAGCCAAAGTGATCGGGTATAAATATTGTACTGTAGTATAAAGTTTATAAAGCTTTTATGTGTTATGATCACAAGTAGGTACCTTTCATTATTTATGTCGTAAAAATTATTTATTATTTAAAAAAAATAAGCGATTCTACACTAGAAAACATTACCTAACAGAACTTCTGGTTGATCAATAATGTGCTAAATGTTAGGACAAACGGCGATTCGTTTGAGACCACGAAGAGTCTTTTGTTAGATTCCACT